>JAANYP010003878.1:520000-673347 GCA_020465985.1 Centrapalus pauciflorus
CATTACTATTTTATAAGTTTATGATAATATTTTAAGTTTATATGTATTTTTAACATATAATTATTTTATAAATATATTCTTGCAATACTTGGGTAAATAACTAGTTAATTATAAACTAAATCTCCTAATTAATATATATGTTATAATCTTATAAAATATATTGGTAACCTTTATCCAATTATATATACAGAGGGGGTTCAATGGAATATCAACATGCATCGGAAAACTTTAAAAAACCTCCATGCACCACCACAAATGCATCACAATTCACGCGTAATGCATCAAATTCCCCGCGTGATGCATCAAATTCCTGTGTGATGCATCAAATTTCTGCGTGATGCATCGACTTTCTGCGTGATGCATCACCTTATCCAATGACTATAGTGGTTCCCGGATTTTCCGATGCATATAGGTTTTCCATTAAACTCACCCCTATATATGCATACCTTTGTCAAATGGTATCCACCAG
This sequence comes from Centrapalus pauciflorus, assembly GCA_020465985.1. Taxonomy (NCBI): domain Eukaryota; kingdom Viridiplantae; phylum Streptophyta; class Magnoliopsida; order Asterales; family Asteraceae; genus Centrapalus; species Centrapalus pauciflorus. The sequence goes on from JAANYP010003878.1 coordinate 520,470, forward strand.
TTACATTTTTTTCTTTTTTCTTTTTTATTTATTTTAAATTTGATTTTTTCATAATACACCATCATCTTAGTGTTATATTTTATTTAACCCTTTTATTTTAATAAATTTTCGTTAAATCCTCTTTTAACATTTATTATTACAACATTTTCTTACATACTTAAAATTATGATTTTAATCATACTAACGAAACTATTATGTTATGTCTAATTGTATAAAAACTTTATTATTCAAATACACGATACAAAATTCTAATCAAATTGTTTTATAGTTAAAATGTAACTATTTAATATTTAGATTTTTTTTGTTAAATATGATCATGTATAACATAGAACATTACTATTATAACGTTGACAAACTCTAATCGATGTATTAAAGACATTATCGTTATAAATTTATTTGATTTGATTGTAAAACCAACAAATTAAATTAACGATTAAACCTAATCAATGTCAATTTTTCAAATTATGGTTATGAATATTTGATTAATTAATTATGGTTCCGATCCGATTTAATAAGACATTGTTTGTAATTTTAGCATTACAAAATCTAGAAAACCAATTATAAGAATCGACAAATAGTATCATTTGTCTTGCTTCTTGAATCTATATCGTCTTTCCAAGTTCACTTTTTGATGTTGGTTCAATTGTGTTTCAATGTTTGAAAAGCATTTTTTATTTATTTTGTTTATATTTTTTTTGTAATTAATATTTTAGACCTCGTAACAACACGCGGGTGTTCAATAACTCATTAATGTATATTAATCTTATAAATATATAATAATTATCGACAATAATATTGAACATTTATTCTATAAACTTTATGCATATGAGAAATAAATTTGTATTCACAAACATACATACAAATATGGTTAAATGTGTACATACAAATATGGTTAAATGTGTATACATGCAAGTATGCAACAAGCAGGGCCCAGAGCACCTGGGCTACCGTTCAGGACCCAATTCAGTATAAGGGGCCCAAAAAAATTTATTTTTAATATAGTCTAACTGTCTAGTATTAGCTTATATATTTTTTGGGCTATAAAAAAACATAAATAAGGTGTTGGTTTAGCTGGCAATCATTTTATTTTGAAATATTAATGGCATGAGATCGAATCTCATTGTGTGCATTTTTATTTTATTTTATATCTAATCACTACCACTTGTATTTTCATCTACAAATATCGTCTGTTTACTTTATATCAATATACTATCCATCAAATTCAATAATTATACTTTTGTTTTTCAATGAGTTTGATTTTTTTATTTTTGTTTATCACGTAATTTATGTTATTTATTATACGACTATTAAAAATACTAATGAGACATGTACTTGTTTCTTAGGATGTTATTTATTTTTGACACGTATGTTTACTGTTTATATTATGAATAATTTAAATTTAAAATTTTTTTTTTCTCAATTTACTAATAATTTAAATTTAAAATTTTTTTTCTCAATTTACTAATAAAAATATAATTATCGAGAAAGCTCTGTTCTCGGCTTCATAAAGTTTCTTATCATCTTCCTTCATCATCTGATATGATAAGACTCTCTGACGGCCTTCGACTTCTGAGATAGGTGGAATGTATCCTTCGTCAATACATACCCACATGCGCATATCATTGAAACGCACAAAATCGGCAAACCGATCTTTCCACCAATAGTAATCTTCCAGTTTCATCAGCTTAGGCGGAGTATTTGCCTTCCCGACCTCATGATCCATTTCTTGAAACTTTTGAAGATTTGACATCTTTTCAAAAGTAATTGAATTGAACTTAATAAATTTAATTCGAAACTAATTTAATTCTTTCGACGTTAGATAGATTCGAATATAATTAATTTTAAATCTGTTTGGGATTAAATTCGATTAAGTTTGATAATTCAATTAAATTCGAAGATGATGACAGATTCGAAAGTCCCTAAACTTGAAGGTCAAGCAAACTCGAATAACCAGTAGTTTGGAAGTACCCCTGTTCGACTATAGTCCAAACTCGAAGCAAACTCGAATGACAGTAAATTCGAGACTCCTATTCGACTCTAGCACAAACTCGAATTAAACTCGAAACACACTTTATCAAACTCGAGAGGAGTGGATTTTGGTTAGACTCGAGACTAAGAATAACCCTAATTACTCCTAACAGATTCGAGCGCCGCAAACTCGAAAACGGCTAATACTTCGATTTCTTAACGTTTTGCAGATTAAATCAATATTTTTTTCAACGAAAAATAATGATTTCGATCAAAAACGTGAAAAACACGAAGTATTTCCCGGATGACAATTTGCTAAGCTCGAAGATGAGAGAAAAACCGTCCAAAAGCGTCAAGAAACCTAGGATGTAACTAGATGAACACGAAGAACACCAAGAACACCCCGTAGGCTCTGATACCACTTGTATGGTCTACCACTACGAGATCTATCTAGACGCGGAACCGTCAACGAGTGCGGAATCCTCGTTAACGGGTAGACGGAAACAACACTCACCAGGAACACGGAGACTATCAATAGGCTGCACGAACTACAACGGACGCACCTACGAATTGATTCTCTCCGAAAGAACACTAAGACTGATGATAAACTCGAAATCGCCTTTTGCTTAATCACTCTCGAATTCTGCAAAAACTCTGATAATATTTCGAGTCTATCCCTAATTATAGAGGCTAATTCGAGTCTGACATGGGCCAAACTCGAATCCGGCCCAAGGCCCATTCGAGTTTGTCCTCACTGACACTCTCGAATCTGCCTACTGAGGAACATTCGAATCTACCTAGGATCACATTCGAATCTGACATAGATTCGAATGCCAATCCTTATAGAATTCGAATCTGACTAACTTGTATTTGAAACTTATGTTTTTAACTTATGTTTGATTTTATCTTTGATCTTTATGTTTGAACTTCTTGTAATATGTTACATCAAGTTCAAACATACAATCAATAACCGTCAAACATATATAAACATATATATCAAAAGACTCGTTAATTCTCAATACTTTGAATATTACTTAAAACAAAATGTTAGATCGCTTAGACTGCTATCGTCACACAGGGTGTACCAACAGACTCCCCCTTGACGATAGCTTCTAACTATTTACATCAAGTTTAAGTACTAGATCTATATATACTACTACCTGCGTATATACCAGCATCTATACATACTCTGACAACTTTTTGGAACTTTCTGGCTTCAGATCTCCATCCTTCATGAAATAAGATATGTTAGCCGTGAAGCTTCTTCAGATCTTCCTTTGACAGATTCATCAGATGCAGAGGATCATACACTCTCAAAAGAACTTTGTCGTCTTGATCCTCCATGATGGCTTCAGCAGTTTCATTATCAAGGTACCACCACTTCATGTTGCTCAAAATATCTTGAGGCATCTTCTTCATTGGCACCCTTCTTAAGCATTTGACAGGCTTGTAAACCATTTTCGCCCATGGTCGTCCTGTATGAGGATCTATCCTTGAAGAATCCTCAACTCTTTTTCCAGAGCTTGGTTTGAGTCTCTCAAACCTACCGGATCTCCCTTCTCGTCTGACTATCTTAGCGATCACTTCAGCATAGGGATCATTTTCGATATTGATTAACTCTTTCCATGCTAGCTCCTTCACCTCTACCTTCGGCAATGTATTGAACACTTTAATCTTGCGCCTTAGGTATTGGAGACCATCTCTCCTCTTTAGAATAAAAAGCTGCAGTTCCCTGTCGAAGAAACCAGCTAATAATACCTCCAGAGAAGTTTTCTGCACCTGGAATCCTCATTGTCTTCTTTATTTTTGGCTCAGTCTTCTTTTCTTCCTTGCGGAACCAAAGATTTAGCAATTCAGCTCTGCTCGGCTCTCTTTCAGCTTTTTCCATTTCTGAATCATCTACCGAGGCCACTTTGATGTCATCAATATCTATTACATGTTGTTCAGTATGCTCATATAGTTCTGTGACAGGCTGGGATTGAATGATTACTTCGTTTACATTATCGTCCTCATCTATCACAACCTCCTCATCAGATCTCCAATCAGCTACATCTTCTGGCACAAACTCTCCCTCTTCCAAATCCTCCACATCATCTTCAAAATCAAATTCCAAATCTAATGGCTCTTCATCAATATTCATCAATGCGTCTATTATCTCACGCACTTCACTTTCTGAGATCTTTAATGAACTAGCCTCACCTACTCCAGCTCCTGATTGACTCGGCTCCCCCTGAGTCTGAGCATCCTGAGCAGCAGAAAAATCTACTGGCTCATTCTGTCTTTGTGTGCTGGGATCATTGCCATTGTCATCTTCATCATCATCATCATCATCTCTGCGCACTTCTACTTGATCACGGCAGGATGTCTCCCCCTGAGCCTTTATATTTTTCATTAATTGCTCAACCAGGGAGTGCATCGATCTTAGTTCAGCTGCTTGATCAGCGACTAAAGTTTTCAGCTCCAAATTCTCTTCCTGTACTTTGTCCACAATCTTTTTCAGGTCGGCATTTTCATTATCCAGATTTACATTATGCTTCTGAATCTCACCGATAGCCGTTGTTAGGCCTAAGATCTGGATCTGTTGGAAGTCAACTCTATCTTTTAGTTGCAAAAACCTTTGATTGTCTGCGTAAGTGGATGAGGTGGATGGAATGGACTGTATTGGAGTTGGAATGATCGGTGATGGGATGTATGGTTCAGCATGTGGTGGTGATGGTGGAATAGTAGTTTGAGTAGGTGGAGGTTGAACTACTTCAGGCTGTGCAGTTGAAGCTGAGGTAGCTCCCTGCATAAAGCGATGACGCTTAGCCCTTTGCCTTGTCACTAATGGGGCAACGTCTTCTTCTTCGAAATCAGAGTCATCAGACTCGCGTGATGCTCTCCGCCTTGAAGCTTCTTCATTCACTACCAATCTCGACCCATAAGTTCATATCTGAACGGTTGGTTCTGCTGTAACCGACTCTGGAACTTCAACCTCTATTTCTTCCATATCGTCCGACTCAGTTGCTGACGATGACACATCATTACCTGTTTGCTCAGGTTGATATTCCTCTACATCCCTAAGAACATCTTCTCCTTCCGGAGGTTCTAGCAATTGATCTACAAGCTCAGCAGTTATTGCTTCATTTGCATGAGGCCCAGAAGCCCAGATTTCTTCCAGTGTTTGGGTTATCGGATCAGATTCAGGTGCTACACTAGAAGGCCCTGCCTCTTCTACCTCTTGCTGTTGACTTGTCGAAGGCCTACTTGCCTGGGTTTGACTCGTTGTCGATCTTTGGCGTCTCCTCTGTTGCTGAGCAAGCGGTTGTTGTCGTTGTTGTTGTTGTGGCTGTCTAAGTTGAACTTCCACGTCACCTGCCCAATTGGCATTATCCGGTGCTTCAAAGTTCCTGTCTATTACAGCTCCAAACAACGTTCGCTCGACCGGAACTGCCAACCTTCCTCAATGCGCAGAACAGTCAGCAAAAATCCTTTTGTCAATCACCGCTACACTCTGAATCTCATTTTGATGCGGCAAATTCGGCAAGAAGTGCCTGATGAGCATCATCACGAATCGTGGATACAGCAACAATCTTTCGCGTTCAGGCGCAGTGATTTGATGAACAAATTCTGAGAAAAACATTTCAGTAAAGCTGAAGCGCCGATTATAAACCAAAGCGATCATCCCGGATTGGATCTTCGAGACAATATAATCGAATCCCGCTTTCTTGGCCGCAAAACAGACCATAAACACATGCGCCAAAAATCTCCATTGACCTATTAGTCCACTTTTCACATACGATGTTTTCGTAACATCCAAGCTATAACCCATCCTCAGAAAAGCTGTCTGCCTAATACTTAACAGAAAGTCTATAGGACCATTTTCTTCTTCCTGAGATCCCAGCTGAAGAACCTGACGTAGCATATCAGCAGAAAAGACTAACGGCTGTCCAGCTATTCTAGTCCTTAGAACTGTCGGGGTGACAGTGCAATCAACTTGCAAATGGTCGTAAAACTGCCATACATATGAAATAACTATTTGGATGTTATGGGATAATGCGAATGCAATCCTAGACTCCACTAGGAAATCCATCATCTGACGAAAACCCTGCGCCTCAGGGATATGATGGTCGGGGGGAATGACCATATTATGCTTAGGCACGAATACTCTATCAGCCATATCTGCACAATAGATAAACTATTAGAATTATTAAAAATCAATAAACTTGCTTAAATTCAAATTTGTTTTATTCAGAACTTGTTTAAGTACAAAATCCAACACAAATGAATTTCTACAAGTTTAATTAAATTTAAATTGAATAATTCAAATAAAATGACAGATTCGAATAAACAGATTCGAAGAAACCCCATTTCGAGTTTGATGACACATTCGAATGTAATGACCTTCTCGAGTTTACTGACAAACTCGAGACTGGTCATGAACAGATTCGAACTCGTCGGCCCAAATCATCACCAAACTCCATGATTTTAACCATTTGAACTTAGAAAATCACATTCATGAGTCCTACTAGGTTCTAATCACAGATATTTGCCTTTAATTTGACTCTTTACCGGTCCAAACTTTGTAATTTTTGAAAAACACGATTTCGACCAATAAACCTTCAAAAATTGGTGATTTTGGCTTAAATGGTGTATAAAACTACTTGAATCTTGTACAACCCAGTTGTTTATACCTAGATGTATCAGTAGAATCGAACACACAAGCAAGAAACTCGACAAATAGTGGTTTTTAGTGAAATCGTCAAACTCGAGAAAAATAGATTCGAGATCGCTAGATAGATTCGAAAACAGATGGAGTTAATGACCATTACTGTTAACCTATTTATACTACCTACCTTCGAGTCTATGGCCAATTTCGAATCTACTGATAGATTCGAGACCACCCAATTTCGAGTTTGACCTAAACTCGAATTACCCCTGAAACTTTGAAAAATTTCAACTTTTTCAACCTTTTCACCCTCATTGTGTAACGGAATAAACTATGCCAAATCTTTTACCCTAAGCACAAGATTTTCACGCAGTGTTTATTTTATTCAACTCTGAATGCACCCCCAGTTATTTTTGACCTTTTTCCTAAGAAGAAATAAAAATAAAAATAAAATAAACTAAAATAAACTAAGGTAAAATAAAATAAAATAAAAATAAGTAAAAATAAAAATTTTAAAATTTTGACCAAAAATTTAACTTAGACTTAAACTGCATTTATTACAACTTACAGTCTATGCTTAACGCTAAACAAAATATTTTTGATGAGTGTAGTCGAAGAAAGGTTCAATCAGATAGCGGCGTCAGATACTCACTTTCAGTACTTAACCTTTCACACTTAGGAATTTTTGATTCATTTGATTGTTTGTTGTGAAATACCCATTTAGCCGATTGTTGGTATTTACCCCTTTAAACATGCTACATGTCGGAATGTCCCTTGGCATTTTTATTTATCATGAAATTATCTTACGTGACTCAGACATAGACATACTTTTATGATCAAGGCATACAGACAATGATTCTAACTTGTTGGTATTTGCAAACTTTCTTTAAAAGACAAACATCGGACACAGGTCTGTATTTTCATACAACAAAGTGTCTTAGGTTGACTTAAGGTTTATTTTGAAAGCTAGCAAGACAGCGGTGACAGGTCTGTACCGACGTACAACAAAGCGACTTATCTTGCTAACCCGAATCTAAACAGAGGCAACAGGTCTGTACTTACGTACAACAGAGTTACATGTTTTTGACTCTCAGTTTTGTATGATTTTTCTATTCTTTCCATTTTAAGATGTATTTGATGTTGCTATACATCCCCAGAAAGTTTGCATACCTCATTTAGACTCAAAATTTTTATGTCTTGTACATAAAAATTAAGACCGATTGGTCATACATCTAAGTTAGCGACACGTTTGACTTTTTCTTGAGTATTTTATTAGCCTTGGGATTCCCTATATGTATTATGCCTACCAACACATCAAACTAAAATAAAGTATAACACTTAGAATTTTAGGTGCATTATGTGTGAAAGCCTAAACACTTAGAGTTTGTAACGACTGTGCTAATTTTCGTCACTTTGAACCTATGCATCTAAGACTTAATTCCTTTTCTGATATTCTCTTTTTTTGTATTTTTATGATTTTCTCTCTTTTTTTTGTTTTTCATAAGAAATAGCAATAAAAGAAGATAACCTACTAACTTACTAAAAATAGAAACTATCCTAAATTAGCAGACTTACTATAAAAAGAAAGAAATACTACAACTATAAAAGGAAATAAACTACTACTAAGGTCAAATTACTCTGGGTTGCGCATTCCATTTAGTTGAATTAAATATTCAAACCGTGACTTATCAAAGGCTTTGGTAAATAAATCAGCATTATTATCGTCCGTTGCCACTTTTACCAATTTGATTAAGTTCTTTTCAGCACAATCACGAATAAAATGATGCCTTATGTCTATGTACTTAGTTTTACTGTGTTTAACTGGATTATTAGTTATTGCGATAGTAGATTGGTTATCTATCCTAATAGGAGTTTGAGTGTAAGCCAAACCGTAATCCCGCAATTGTTGTTGTATCCACAGAACCTATGAGCAGCAACATACTCGGCCTCGCACGTTGACACGGCTACCGACGTCTGTTTCTTGCATTGCCAGGATATCAGTCTCCCTCCTAGGAATTGACAACCTCCAGTTGTTGATTTGCGCGTCAAGCTGCATCCTCCGTAGTCAGAATCCGTGAATGCCTCCAACTCTAGATCTCCCTCCGCGTGATACCAAAGTCCCAGCTTCAGTTTCGACTTGAGTTATCGTAGAATCCGCTTCACAGCTTTCATGTGCATCTCCTTCGGATTAGCTTGAAACCTAGCACAAATACACACAGCAAACATGATGTCAGGTCTTGAAGCAGTTAAATACATAAGTGATCCAATCATGGCCCGATATAACGTCAGATCCACATCGGCATCACTTTCAGTACCCAGTCCGAGATTGTGATTCACTTGAATCGGCGTGCTGAAATGGGCAGTCAGTTTAGTTCCTTCCATCCCGAAGCGTTCCAATATGTCATAGACATACTTCGTCTGATGGATAAACATACCTTCCTTCTTCTGGTCAACTTGTAACCCCAAAAAAGAAATTTAACTCTCCCATAGCACTCATCTCAAATTCCGACTTCATCACCTTCTCGAAATCTTTGCACATTTGTTCGTCTGATGATCCAAAAATGATATCATCGACGTACACTTGTACCAAGATTAAATGTTCTCCCTTTCTCTTAACGAACAACGTACTATCTATCTTACCCCCTTTCAAACCCGTTCTCTAATAAATGGTTGGATAGAGTCTCGTACCACGCCCTAGGTGCTTGATGCAATCCATATAGAGCCTTATCTAAACGATATACTCTATCTGGATATTTTGGATCTGTAAATCCGGGCGTCTGTTCTACATACACCAGCTCCTTCACTTTCCCATATAGGAAAGCACTCTTCACATCTAGTTGATATACCTTGAATCCCTTGAAGGAAGCAAAAGCTAGAAACAACCTAATGGCTTCCAGCCTTGCTACTGGCGCAAACACCTCATTGTAATTGATTCCCTCCTCTTGGTTGAAACCCTTTACAACTAACCTAGCCTTGTTGCGAGTGACTATACCCCGATCGTCTCTTTTGCACTCAAAAACCCATTTGGTTCCTATGGCAACTTCCCCTCGAGGTAATGGAACTAACTCCCACACTTCTAGTTTCCTAAACTGAGAGAGTTCTTCCTGCATTGCTTCAACCCAGGAGTTATCCTTAAGTGCCATTTGCACATTCTTAGGCTCTACTTGCGATATGAAACAAGAATATAGACAGGTATGATATGCCTCGGAGTCGTTTATCATCGACAACAACACAGTATTGTTATTTAAACTACTCCTAGTCCTCACACCCTCGTTAGGATTTCCTATGATACTTTCTATAGGATGGTTCTTGTTGATCCTAGAGGTCTCTATCTCGTCAACTCTTAGATTATCTCCTAAGTTAGATCCTATTTCACCTAATGGGGGAACTTCCTCAGATTCTACATTTTCCTCCTCGTGGACATTTTCCTCAGAGTTGGAATTTGATGTCTGAGTCTGGTTCTCAGTTGAAGGTGCTTCTGGGTCAGCGACTTCTGGAGATCCATCTTCGGTCGAAGTAGGCTCGGATGTGGATTGAAATGTAGTCCTCGGAAAGGTATGACCATCGTCATTCAGATGCAACGTCGCCATGTCCTTTTCGATTGTACCTGCATTTTCATCCAAAGGAATGTTAAATGATTCAAACAATTTATCATAGTCAAATATCCATTCCGGACCTGTTTGGGGTTCATGGGTATAACTTGTGACTTCAATGTTATACACAATTTCTACTGTACCATTCGTTTTGTTAAAAACCCGTTTGTTTGGTGAGTTCGGCACATAACCTAGGAAGTATCCTTCGTCAGCCTTTTCACCAAACTTCGGTTGATGTTTTGTACGCAATAAAATGCATGGTACCCCAAACGGTTCGAAGCCAGTTAAATTAGGTGGCCGTTTATTCAAAATTTCATAACAGGTTTTGTTCAAAGATTTGACAGTTAGGACCCGGTTTAAAATATGACATGTGGTATTCACTGCCTCCCCCCAAAACATGGTAGGAAGCTTTGAATCCGAAAGCATAGTCCTAGCTGCCTCAATCAATGTCCTGTTTTTACGTTCGGCCACCCCATTTTGTTGAGGCTCATATGGTGCACTAAATTGATGCACTATGCCCTTTGAGAGGCAATATACACCAATTACAGTGTTTTTGAACTCAGTTCCATTATCATTACGTATCCTTTTAACCCGTGTTCTGTAGGAATTCTCCACTTGGTCTAAGAACCCGATGAGCTTGGAAGCCGTCTCGTCCTTTGTACCTAGAAAGAAAACCCAAGAAAATCGTGAGTAGTCGTCAGTGATAACTAAACAATACCAACTACCTCCTATACTCCTTTTGTTGATTGGTCCGAAGAGATCCATATGCAACAAATCGAATGTAGAGGTTATGGAGTTCTGCGTCTTGGACTTGTGTGTCTTCTTATGTTGTTTGCCTTTCTTGCATGGTAGACATTTGTTCTCGAACTGAAAACTCTTCATAGGCACACCTTGCACCAATCCATTTTTCGTTATGTAGTTCATTTTTCTTAGGTGCAAGTGAGCCATGCGTCTGTGCCACAATACCGATTCCGTTTCCGAAGCTTTGGATAACAAACAGATTGGCCCCATCGAAGTCTCCGGCTTGTTCATATCAAGCATGTACAAGTCATTCTTCCTTGGTGCCCGCATCAATATCCACTCTTCAGGAATCTTGAATCCCGGTTTTAGCACTAACGCTTCAGTGTCAGTGAACAACACTGAATTCTTCTTGTCACAGATTTGAGATACACTAATGAGATTGTGAACCAGTTTATCAACGTGATAAACTTGGTCCAACTTGATCGTTCCATTAGTGACCACTCCGGTACCCGTGATGTTTCCTCCCTTGTTTCCCGCGAATGATACGAATCCCTGATTCCCACCCTTGAAGTCTGTAAGGAGACTTCTTTCCCCTGTCATGTGCCTGGGGCATCCACTGTCGACGAACCATTTGTTGTTTGGACCTGTGGTAATCTCCTGCACATGAAAGAAAATAGGTTAGTTATCACGGGGAACCCAAGCCATAACTGACTTGGTTATACCATTCTCGTCCACATACTTAAACTCTTTCAAATACCCATCTCGCCTTTCAGGTGACTTGGGTCGTTGAACAGGAGTTTGTTGTGGTGCCGAGTGATGTAAATTCACTCTTTGCCTTTGAGTAGGCATTTGTTGTGGAGCTCTTGAATAATTCCTATTATATTGCATTTCAGATTGTGATCCCTGAGCTCTAACCGGTGTGTGATGTCTAATAGGAGTGTGTGACCTAACCGGAGTGTATGCTCTGCTAGATGTTGTGCTCCTATACTGTTGTTGAGGTCCAGACCTAGATTGATTTACGACTCTATTCGGTGAATTAGTCCTAACCACTTCTTTTGGTCCAACCTTTACCGGTATTTGTTTCACAACTTGTTTTGGTGTAGCCTGCACAGTTTTCTCGGTACTCTGAGACTACTTGTGCTTGCCACACTTGTTGAGGGCTTAACTGGTGTTGGCTTCCCTGTCTTAGGTGTAACTTCAGTTTTCCTAAGCGGACAGTTAGAAGCAACATGCCCCTTTTCATGACATCTAAAGCAGGACATCTTATCTATGGACTTCTTGTGTGTGCCCTTAGACTTAGGTGTCTCACTAGTGTCTTGGTCCTTTTGAACATCTACTGCGACTGGTTCATCGTCCTGATCATTAAAATCAATTTTATGTTTTCCTGCATGTGTTTCACTGGAGGAAGACACAAATTTGACTTTCTTAACCTTGACGGTTGTATCAGTCACCTTAGGTGTATTTTCTTGTACAGGCTCAGATATAGGTGTAGGTATGTCCTCTAAGTCTACTGATTTATCAGTTTTCTCCTGAGGTTGAGGCACGTAGTTTGCATTAAAAGGAGGAGGAATTTCATGAAATCCTAGACCTACAGGCTTTTTAGATTGTCGTTGAGCATCTAAATCTTTCCCTAGGTTCAGGCTTGAATTCCTAAACTTTTCTAGCTTACTATTCGCCTCGGCTACCTTTACCTTTGTTTCAGCTAGCTCTACTTCTTTTGTCTTAATATCTTTGGTTAAAGCCTCTACATGCTCATACATCGGTTCTAATCTTACGCACTGCTCACTCAGCTTGTCCTTTAGAACTATGACATCTTGGGCATCAGCTTTAAGTTTGTCCTTAAGATCTTGCTTGATGTCATTTAGGCTAGCGTTATCAGCTTTAAAGACTCATTTTGAGCAGTTATGTTTTTATGTGATTCTAAGACTAGATTTAACCTATCATTAGAAGTAACACATAATATGCATAGTTCATGAAAAAGAGAGTAATTCAGACTAACCTTTGTGTTATCGGATTCCACGTTGGCCATTTGAGCGGCAAACTCCAGAAGCGTCTGATCATTCGTCTTCTCCACCCACATCGGATTGCTGTCCCTTGTGGTCTGCTCTTCCCCTTCACATCCATTCTCCGTGACTTCAGCCATAAAAGCCCTAGCATTTGATTCTGGATGTGAGCTCCAGTCGTAAGTACCATCCAGCTGTCTGTCTGATGTGACGTTTGATAATAGACCAGCTAGATTGGCTTGACCGGCAGATGAACTTGGAAGGTATCGCTGTTGGGACTGATTCTGAAACTGTCCATGATGTTGATTCTGCCCTTGGTACGTATCTACCTTCGGTCTCTGACATTCTCTGGCGAAGTGTCCCAGACCTTGACAATTGTAGCACTTGACCTTGGACTTATCAAATTCAATTCCCTAATTATTCATAGTCAGATTCCTCCCAGTTCGTTTGATGAATCTTTTAACCCGTTGGGTTACCATGGCTAGTTTCCATTTTAGATCCATTTCCTCAAGATCGTCAGGGTCGACCTGATCATAGTTTTCATCCCAGAGAGCAGGATCGTTTATCTTCCCTTGAACGCAGTTCCCATACGCGGCCACAAATGAAGCAAGCAAGTTCAAATGTTCTTCCGCTGATTTAGCGCTCATGGGCATCTTAGAATAGCCCTGAGATGTGGATGCCTGTGTTGCTTGAGGTTGTTGTTCTTCCGATCTTCCCAATCCTAAGAACGCTCTATTCAGTGTATCATCAGTCTCTACTGGTGATGACGTTTCTCCGGTGAAAAACGCTGTAGCAGTCTTCAGATCAGCTGTCGCTGAAGGTTTTGTTGATTTTCCAAAATACATTGCTGGATTCTGGACTTGTTCGTAATCCTTTCGGCCTTCAGTAGCTCGAAATGATAAGCTCGCAACGTTCCCACAATATCCTCCAATGATTGGGTATAATACTTGTCTTCATTAAGCTTTATCATTGCCACATACATCGCCCACTTGGCTGGTAAGGCATCAAGAAGCTTATTGTTCTTCTCTGTGTCATCATACTCAATCCCATGACTTTCAAGCTCTGTCATCAGATGATAAAAGCGGGTGATGGTGTCATCCAGCTGTTCATCCTTCAAAGACTTGAAAATAGCAAACAGTTGTTTCACGAACCCTCGGATTACCCTCACACCTCTTTTCCAGCGACTCCCAAAGTTCCTTAGATGTCTTTTGAGTGCGGAATGTGTGTAGAATATCCTGAGGCAACGCCATACGAATTATCGAGAAAGCTCTGTTCTCGGCTTCATAAAGTTTCTTATCATCTTCCTTCATCATCTGATATGATAAGACTCTCTGACGGCCTTCAACTTCTGAGATAGGTGGAATGTATCCTTCGTCAATACATACCCACATGCGCATATCATTGAAACGCACAAAATCGGCAAACCGATCTTTCCACCAATAGTAATCTTCCAGTTTCATCAGCTTAGGCGGAGTATTTGCCTTCCCGACCTCATGATCCATTTCTAGAAACTTTTGAAGATTTGACATCTTTTCAAAAGTAATTGAATTGAACTTAATAAATTTAATTCGAAACTAATTTAATTTAATTCTTTCGACGTTAGATAGATTCGAATATAATTAATTTTAAATCTGTTTGGGATTAAATTCGATTAAGTTTGATAATTCAATTAAATTCGAAGATGATGACAGATTCGAAAGTCCCTAAACTCGAAGGTCAAGCAAACTCGAATAACCAGTAGTTTCGAAGTACCCCTGTTCGACTATAGTCCAAACTCGAAGCAAACTCGAATGACAGTAAATTCGAGACTCCTATTCGACTCTAGCACAAACTCGAATTAAACTCGAAACACACTTTATCAAACTCGAGAGGAGTGGATTTTGGTTAGACTCGAGACTAAGAATAACCCTAATTACTCCTAACAAATTTGAGTGCCGCAGGCTCGAAAAACGGCTAATACTTCGATTTCTTAACGTTTTGCAGATTAAATCAATATTTTTTTCAACGAAAAATAATGATTTCGATCAAAAACGTGAAAAACACGAAGTATTTCCCGGATGACAGTTTGCTAAGCTCGAAGATGAGAGAAAAACCGTCCAAAAGCGTCAAGAAACCTAGGATGTAACTAGATGAACACGAAGAACACCAAGAACACCCCGTAGGCTCTGATACCACTTGTAAGGTCTACCACTACGAGATCTATCTAGACGTGGAACCGTCAACGAGTGCGGAATCCTCGTTAACGGGTAGACGGAAACAACACTCACCAGGAACACGGAGACTATCAATAGGCTGCACGAACTACAACGGACGCACCTACGAATTGATTCTCTCCGAAAGAACACTAAGACTGATGATAAACTCGAAATCGCATTTTGCTTAATCACTCTCGAATTCTGCAAAAACTCTGATAATATTTCGAGTCTATCCCTAATTATAGAGGCTAATTCGAGTCTGACATGGGCCAAACTCGAATCCGGCCCAAGGCCCATTCGAGTTTGTCCTCACTGACACTCTCGAATCTGCCTACTGAGGAACATTCGAATCTACCTGGGATCACATTCGAATCTGACATAGATTCGAATGTCAATCCTTATAGAATTCGAATCTGACTAACTTGTACTTGAAACTTATGTTTTTAACTTATGTTTGATTTTATCTTTGATCTTTATGTTTGAACTTCTTGTAATATGTTACATCAAGTTCAAACATACAATCAATAACTGTCAAACATATATAAACATATATATCAAAACACTCGTTAATTCTCAATACTTTGAATATTACTTAAACCAAAATGTTAGATCGCTTAGACTGCTATCGTCACACAGGGTGTACCAACAGCATTTTTTCTCAATATTATTTAATTGTAACTTTTTATATGAATTTTGCTTATATACATAGAGGGCCATTTTTAAGTGTTTGCCCCGGGTCACAAAAATGATAGGACCGGCACTGGCAAGAAGTCAACAACATTCAACCTTTTTAATTTATCAACGTGTGCTTCTAAGTTTGATACAAATTCTTTAATTATGTTTTAATTGTTACCGATTTATGCATTGAACAAATTCTGTTACATGCTAAAATGTTACATAAATTGAAAAAAAAACATTACCATGTAAATAACATACATTCAAATTTAAACATTATGGCATTCATTGTACGTATTAAAAAGTTTTTTTAAACATAATTCAAACAAGGGATAATTGCGCAAAAACCTCTAACTTGTCGGCTTTTTGTGATTAAAACACTAAACCATTTTTCGTTGCATAGAAAACCCCGAACTAACTAAAAATCAGTAACTCAAGGTTTTATCAACGAGTAACCGGTTGAAAACGGTTATTAATCCTACGTTGATCGGTAAATAACCTACGTGAGATAAATTTTAATCGTTGAAACTGATTGCCAAGTATTACACATCATTTAAACCCTTGTTGATGATGTAATCCCGTTTAAAAATTACAATTAAAAATTATCAACAGGGGTTTAAATGATATGTGGCACTCAGTTTCAAAAATTAAAATTTATTTCACAGATGTTATTTACTAGTCCATGTAGGATTAATAACCGGTTTCAACCTGTTACCCATTGATAAAACTTTGATATACTGATTTTTAGTTACTTCAGGGTTTTTAATGTAACGAAAAATAGTTTGGGTTTTAATCACAAAAAACTTACAAGTAGAAAGTTTTTTTACGCAATTATCCCTTCAAACAAAGTGTCATATGTTCAATGTAAAAATACAGATTGAATCCTTCTTGATACCATACAAACGATGATAGTTAAAATCTATATTCTATATATAATAAAGAAGAACACAAATTGTTTCATAATATCACCACGTTTCACCTTAAAAGATAATTATATTTTTATTATTTTTGAAATTAAAAAAAATAAATACAATTCATTATTTTTAATTTTATAAACATAAATATGTATTCAACCCTATCGACTATTTGACAAAAAATAATAAAAAAATATATTTGAGAAAAATAAAATACAATATTTTGTATCAAATATGTCAATTAAAAATAGGGATAATTGCGAAAAAAAACCACCAACTTGTCAGTTTTCTATGATTAAAACCACAAACCATTTTTCCTTGCATAGAAAAACCCCAAACCAACTAAAAATCAGCAAATCAAGGTTTTATCAATGGGCAACCGGTTGAAACCGATTATTAATCCTGCGTGGAATAAATTTTAATTTTTGAAACTGATTGTCAAGTTTACACATCATTTAATACCCTGTAGATGTTGTGATCCAGTTTAAAAATTACAATTAAAAATTATCAACGGGGGTTTAAATGATGTGTAATACTCGATAACCGGTTTTGACAATTAAAATTTATTCCACGTAGGTTATTTACCAGTCCACGTAGGATTAATAACCGGTTTCAACCGGTTACCCATTGATAAAGCCTTGATTTTCTGATTTTTAGTTAGTTCGGATTTTTCTGTGCAACGAAAAATTGTTTGGGGTTTTAATCACAAAAAACTGACAAATTTGAGGTTTTTTGCACAATTATGCCTAAAAATATAATTTATAAATTAGATTAATTTTTATATATAAATAAAAAAATAAAACACATGATGTTCTTTTCGACGCATCATATATTTGTTTTTTTATAATTTTTTTTATCCTTTTAATTTAAAATAAATATATATAAACTAAATCTAAATATTATATAATCAAATATTTATCTATACATTTAATTGAAAATATTTTAGCACCAATCTAATCTAGATAAAATTTAAATCTATATCCATTATATCTTATATATACTTATAATCTATATATCTAAATAAGAAAAATACTATATATTTATAGATTTATTAATATATAATAAAAATACATATAGATTATAGAAACAATATAGCTATTGTTATAAAATTTTCAATGAGGATTAAATATTAAACAATATTAAATATTTACTATCCATGTATCATACAATATTAAATAAAATCATATTTCATAACATTTTATTTATTGTTATAAAATATATATATAAAAACTATGTTTACGTAAAATTATATCGATTATATATGTGTGTGTGTGTGTCTGTGTATGTAAATTTAGAAATAAAAAGTTTGAAAGAATGTTTAAAAAAGTAACTAGTATTTACATATATTTACAAAGATAAATAAATAATATCTATAACAAATATCTATATTTTTCTTGTATTTTTATATCAATTAATATTTATATGGTTTAATTTTAGGTTTACATACATTTTATATAATCAATTATATATTTAAAATGATCCACATAATATGTGGATTTATAAACTAGTTCACTATAAAACAAAAAACATTAACGTTATTATAAATTTAAGGGTTAAGGTCATTTCTGACTATCCAACTTTCATATTTGTTTCATTTACCACTAAACTATTTTTGTTCATATTTAACCACTGAAATCATATATATTTGACCACTAAACTATCACAATTTGTACACATTTGATTACTAAACTATCATAAAATGTACACATTTGACGATTAAACTATCATACTTTGTACACATTTAGCCATTACTTTTAATCATTTTCCCAAGAGAGAATATTAAATTAAAGTTTAATTGCTAATGATGTATAAAAAATAGTTTAACTTTGAATGGTCAAAAATGACTTTAATCCTAAATTTAATGATACAAATTTTTTAATATTGATTATATCAAATGCACACACACCTCTTAAAGTTTTAGAATATATTTTATGTATTCATGACATGATTTAACTGTATTACACATTATGCGTCGTTTTATTGTATTTTGAGCATATACAGGGTGGCTTTTAGGGTGTGCGGAAGGCTCGATCGCACAGGGCCCCCAATTTCGTAGGATCTCACAGTCATAATAAAGATTTAAATTTACCAATAAAAATTTTCTATATTTAACCACTGAAATCATATATATTTGACCACTAAACTATTTTTGTTCATATTTAACCACTGAAGTCATATATATTTGACCACTAAACTATCACAATTTGTACACATTTGATTACTAAACTATCATAAATTGTACACATTTGACGATTAAACTATCATATTTTGTACATATTTAGCCATTACTTTTAATCATTTTCCCAAAAGAGAATATTAAATTAAAGTTTAATTGCTAATGGTGTATAAAAAATAGTTTAACTTTTAATGGTCATAAATGACTTTAATCCTAAATTTAATGATAAATTTTTTTAATATTGATTATATCAAATGCACACACACCTCTTAAAGTTTTAGAATATATTTTATGTATTCAGACATGATTTAACTGTATTACACATTATGCGTCGTTTTATTGTATTTTGAGCATATACAGGGTGGCTTTTAGGGTGCGCGGGAGGCTCGATCGCACAAGGCCCCCAATTTTGTAAGATCTCACAGTCATAGTAAAGATTTAAATTTACCAATAAAAATTTTCTATATTTGACATGTATACGTTGTGTATCGTTGTGTTAAAATGCAATTCATGTCAAATTCAATTTGATTAGTATTACTTATTTTAATTTCTCATTAATCAGTTTTTTTGTTATTCACGACCTCCACTTTACCTATTAAAATTAAGTCTCAAAATAACCAATTTACTATTTAAAATATTTAAGGGACTATGTTGTGGTCACAAGCACAGAGCCTCCGAAATTAATGAGACGCCCCTGAATTGAGCAAATACAATATTTTCAAATTAAATAAAAGTATAAAAATAAAAAAAATTCCAATATAAAATAGGCAAACACACAATTGTTGCTATAATATATAACTTTTATTAGAACTTATATAAAGTGTAAATTTATAGTGTTAAACTATAATTGTATAATGTTAATTTCTTATTAAATTTACGACATATAACATATAATAAGTTATAAAAATAGCATACACATAAAGTATTTTTATTAATTACTATAAAAATAAGTTTAAATTTATAACAATTAAATACATGCTATATTCTCACGGGTAAGAAAAATTATTAAATATAATATTAAGACATGTAATTATATATACATACATGAGTTAATTACAAAAATGGTCCCTGTGGTTTGTCTTAAAATTTGGATTTAGTCCCTGAACTTTTAATTTTGCAAAAACGGTCCTTATTGTCATAGTTTGTTTGCAATTTTGGTCCCTCAACCTATTAACTTTTCTAATATGACCAAATTACCCTTATTTTGATGCAAACTATAGGGACCATTTCTACAATTAATTTTTTTACCTCTTTTTTATTCTTAATTAAATAAATTATTTTTTGGTGTTACTTAAATTTAATAAACTATAAAAAATAGAAAAGAATTATTTAATTATTTATGTTGGTTCATAAATGATTTAGATATTTTTAGTCTTAATTTGTTTTTAATTTACTATAATCAAAGTGTAACATCCCGAATTTGAGCCTGGTACGTGGATTTAAATTATTGGCTCGTTATTTTAATAATTATTGCGTGTTCCAATTAAATTCCGTTTCGTGGATTTAACGTGTCGAGACTGAGTGATACGTGTCTCCGAGCTAATAATTAGTGGATTATTATTATCACCGAGATCGTGGGTTTAATTGGATTCTAATGATATTAATATTGAAAAAGTGATATCGGGTTCGGATTTAATGGGTTTGGGACCGGCCAAATTAGAGATAAACATATATGTGCTTATCCCCTAATTTCTATCCTTATTCTCAAAGAAAGCTAAGGTGTGTGTGTGTGAATTGAAAGAAGCTCGAGCAGAATCCTATTGCAAATTCAAGATTTGGGTGTGGAAATTGCAGAAATTGAGTTGCCTTCCTCCTCTTTTGATGTTCTTGAAGCTTCAAAGGTAAGGTTTTGTGATTTTGATAGCTAGAGTTTGAGATGTGTATATATGTGATGTGTTGAGGATTTGAATTCTAGAGTTTTGGGGTTGTTACATATGAAATTGTGTGTCTTTTGCTGCTAAATTCGAGTATAGGGGCTTAGAGTCCCCTGGTTCAGCTATGGAGGTCGAAGAGCAAAGGTGAGTGCAGGCGCCTGGTCGCGGCGCGACGCGCAGGGGGGCGCGGCGCGACGCGCAGAAGGGCATGGGCGCGGCGCGGACTGCAGCCTGCGGGAGAAAGCTGGTTTGGTCTTTATAGGGAGTCTTGGGTCGTTAATTGGTCGGGTTCCTTCGGGATATTGTCGGATTAAATTGTTTGGGATTTTGGGTCTCGGTAAGGATCTCGTGAAGGGATTTTGAGAATCGGTTGTCCGTTCGGGAATGTGTTTCGGGTTTAGTTTAAATTGTGATAAATGTGTTCGGAATAAATTGTTCGGTTATTGAGCTTGCGTTAATGTATGAGATCCGTGGTGTTTACAGGTTCTAGCCGATCACGTGCCGAGCCGCATTGAGAGTTCCGGGTTTCAAGTCGAAATCGGGTAGTCGGTGAGTACTCGAGTTCTTTACAAAATGCGCGTGATCTTTTATGAGTTGTGTATATGTGTTGTGATATATTGTGTATGAGACCGAGCATAGTACGCAGGTATGATCCATTCTACCCTATACGTGCTATACGTGTTTGAGTTGCAGGTGTCCGCGATATGCGATCGCGTAGGCTGACTGTCCCTAACCAGTCACGAGATATGAGACTGTATATATATACAGCAGTGATATTGTCAGGTCGCTCCTGTGCCTATTGAGTAGCTAACCGCTGCTGTGTGTGGCCTGTTAGTTGGGGAACGGCGTCCCCTTTTGAGCAGAGATTTGTGTTATGCATCGAGTTGCATATGTGTGACGAGATATATGTGTTGTATACATTATATGTGCTTGCCTGCAGTGTCTAACCCTCGCGTACTCACGAGCTCTCCAGCTTATGTTTTCGAGTCTTCTGTGTGTCAGGCAGCCATACCGTGGGACCGCAGGCACAGCAGCAGCAACCGAAGTAGTTCAGTGATCATGGGAGTTTGTTGACTTCTGTTATTAGACTTTGGAGCTGTTGTCTGTATTTTGTACTTGATCTGTATTATGTTAGCTTCCAGTAGTTTGTGTATATCAGATGATTCAGTGTGTATGTGTATCAGTTTCAGTTTATGCCATGATGTATGACTTCCGTGTTAAAGTTTTAATTAACAGTGTTTTCCGCTAATCCTGTGACATGTGCATTATGAGATAATTGCGATATTGCCACTTGTGTATTGTATTGACGTGGCATTTGTGTGAGAATTGTGGGTGTTACACAAAGTGTAAACCAATCAAAATTTATAATCGAAAAAATCATTTATATTTAGAAATTATTTTTTAAAGGTTTTATAAATAAGAAATTTTTTCTCTAATATTATTTATATTGGTTTATACATTTATAATAAAAAATATTTACGTTGATCAAACCCCAAAGACCATTTATATAATTGACTCTACTGTATTTTTTGTGTTAATTAACTTTAACAAATTATTAAAGAAAGTTATTTATGAGCAAACAGTTTAATTAAAGTTAAAAATATTAAAGAACTTAAATAAATAAAAATTCAACGTTTAATTTGACCGAGATAAAAAAACTTCCAATGGTCTTATACAACTCAAATTTTTTTATTTAACGTATCAATTATTTTATCGTTTTAATTTTTAATTACACCAAAAATGATTTAAATTTTAAGTCCATATAACATTTTTTAGATTCATGATTAACAACTTTAATCATCAAACTTTGGTTTCTTAGACATATACATAAAAATCGAGAAATATATATACGTTTTTAATCTTTTTTCGTCTTTCAATTTGACTTTTCATTTTAATCCGATTAAATCAACACCTTTGTCATTATCACCTTGCTTTGATACAAATGTGAACGGATTATAAAATAGAATCTTTAGCCGATTTTATTTAAGAAGAAAGTAAAATATATTTGACCAACAAACATATTTTTATTATAAATTTATGAAACAACATAAATAATTATAGAGTCAAATATTTTTATAATATTTTATATACGAAACCTCTAGAAAATAGTTTCTAAACATAAATGATTTTTTTGATTATAAATTTTGATTGGTTTACACTTTGATTATAGTAAATTAAAATTAATTAAGACTAAAAATATCTAAATTATTTATGAAGCAACATAAATAATTAAATAATTCTTTTTTTATAGTTTATTATATTTAAGTAACACTAAAAAATAATTTATTTAATTAAGAATAAAAAAGAGTTAAAAAAATTAATTGTAGAAATGGTCCCTATAGTTTGCATCAAATAAGGGTAATTTGGTCATATTAAAAAAGTTAATAGGTTGAGGGACCAAAATTGCAAACAAACTATGAAAATAAGGACCGTTTTTACAAAGTTGAAAGTTCATGGACCAAATCCAAATTTTAGGATAAAGCACAGGGACCATTTTTGTAATTAACTCTACATACATTTATCAAATGGGCTAGCCCAATGAGTATATGCCACATGGCCAACCATGATTGGTTGAGTTTTTTTATTTTTTTTTAAATTTAAACTTTTCATATTTCTTTTTGTTAAATGACAATAATGCCCCCCACCATTTCCCACAATATCATGACAAGGCGGATATACATATGCGTGAAAATACCAAATGGCCCTCAAACAATAGTAATAATAGTTGTTGTGACTTGTGAGGTATGTGTTTGGATTATTTAAGAAAATGAGTATTGTTATTTATAGAGAAAAAACCCCCAAAAGTCTCGTATAATACTTTTCACAGATGGTGTTTGGTTTTGCGATATAGATGAGATTATTAGCTTATTACGCTATAATAACGTAAATAATTGGTTTAAAATGTTTGGATTGCATACCTTAACAAGTGATTATTTGTGTTTAGAGTTATATCTACCACACTTTTCATAAGTTAAAAATGTAGCTTATTTGCTTAATAAATGATTATTTGGTCATTTTACAAGTTAAAACGCGAATCCAAACACTTTAAAAACTGATTATTTGATAATTACGATAGCAAACAGCAAAAGCTAAGCCAAACACTATATTCCCGTCGACACTTTTTGTTACAACTATTATCTGATTATTAGTTTCCAAAACGCTACAGCATTTTTTCAAATGCAAATCCAAACACCTTCATAATACTCATTATCTTTGTCTTATCTTTTATTTAACGCCTTTATTTTAGTAATTTTTTAGGACTCTTTTTGCATTTATTATTACAAAATTTTTGTACACATTTAAAATTATGATTTTAATTATACATATGTTTGGAGTTATCTTTCGAAATTGTTATGTTATGTTTAATTGCATGAAAAAGACTTTATTATTCAAATGCACAATACAAGATTCTAATGCAATTGCTTTATAATTAAAATATAACTAATATCTATGTATCTGCCTGTGCATATATCTCTCCTAAATCAAAAGAGTTGTAAATTATATGAAAATCTAGAACTCTATTTTCCCGCAGCGAAGCGCGGGTGTCACCACCTCGTATTATTATATGGATCACATGTATTAATAAAATATTAATATAGATTACATAACTAATAATAAAATATATGTATATATTTGTAATAACAGTAAATGAACAATGGTGCATGTTAGAAAACGCTTATTATTTTATGGTTATATAATTTGTGTTTAAAAAAACTTACTTATGAATAATAAATTGAATAAAGAACTGTATATGCGTGCATATATAATAGATTGAGATCTATATATAATTCAAATTTTGGATTGTACGAAGAACCAATATGAACGATCATGCAAATCAATAGTTAAGAAAATGGTATCATAATATTGTTATGTTTTTTCTAATAGGAAATCATCAGAAGAAAAAACAATAATTTTTGAAGAAAAAATAATTTTAAAAAATTGCATTATTTTTATTTTTTTCATTTATACATAAAATAAATCATTAATTATGCAGAACATTAGATATTCAATATAAAATATTAAATATACATTACAAAATATTACACATACAATACAAATTAAAAATTATATATCCGATATTGATCTGAAACCAAGAAAGATCACACATTATATAATATTACATATTCACTATTGAATGTTACATTACAAAAATATCTAAAAGGAACTAATACAACATATTCAATACTCAATATTACATATTTAATACTAATATAACATATTTAATATATAATATCTTAAATAAACAAAATATTTGAACAAAAACAAACTGCACAAGATAGAATACAATAAATTTGATGTATGATATAATACATTATACATAGAAATGTTTATAAATAATATAAAATTCTTGTTTTTAATGGTATAATTATCTTGATCTAAAAATTATCATATTAATGCTATTTTAATTTAAAAATTATGATATTTTTTTGCTAATATCGAACTTTTCCAGTTTTACTCTCAATTAATAAATTACTAATACCAATTTTTTTACACTATTTTCACATTTGTTCTATTTAATCAATACCGTTAAATTTACCTAATCAATGAACGAGATTGGTTCTACACTTGTATACTAAATTTAGGTTAATGTAATTATATATATATATATATATATATATATATATATATATATATATATATATATATATATATATATATATATATATATATATATATAGGGTTAGTTTATCATGATAAACTATATATATATCTTGAGAAGTGTGAGAAACATTATGATTCATTTTTTTGTACATTGATTTACTTATTTTTAAATTTCTGATTCACTGTATATAAACTCAAAAACTAATGAATTTATGTAAATAGTAGTAAATTGTTGAATTACATATTTTAAAATTTATGATTCATTATTTATTTATACATTCAAAAAAGAGTGTTTATCGATCATATTTTCCTCAAGATATTTTTAGCTTTCCATTTGATATTAATTCTCTGTGTGTGTGTGTATAAAATCAGTTTCATCAGCGTACCTATGAGATTCCAGCGTACCCTAATGTGAATGATCATTCACATGTAATTTTTTTGAATAAACATGTATAAGACAACATTATAAGACTTTTTTTTTCAAAAGGAGCAACATCATAAATCTTGTGAATGGTAAAAAAATCATGTGAATGGTCATTCACACCATTCACATAAATATGCATTGAACATTCAAATAATTTTTAAGGACACATAAAGTGTGAATGTATGTGAAATTCATATATCATGCGTATAACATTAAATTAAACATGGTTATGACAAAAAAATTTTAAAAAAAAAGTTTTTTAAGGTTGGTACATTCGGGTGCACTTGATTTTGAAAGATACTTTTTTGAACATGGCTATATACATACATACATACATACATACATACATACATACATACATACATACATACATACATACATACATACATACATACATACATACATACATACATACATACATACATATATATATATATATATATATATATATATATATATATATATATATATATATATATATATATATATAGAATCAGGTTCATCAGCATACCTATGAGATTCCAGCGTACCCTAATGTGAATGATCATACACATGTATTTTTTTTTAATAAACATGTATAAGACAACATTATAAAAAAAGTTTCAAAATGAGCAACATCATAAATATTGTGAATGGTAAAAAAAATCATGTGAATGGTTATTCACACCATTCACATGTTGTGAAATGACCATTCACATAAATATGCATTGAACATTCACATAATTTTTAAGGACACAGAAAGTGTAACTGTATGTGAAATTCATATATCATGCGTATAATATTAAATTAAACATGATTATGAGAAAAATTTTTTAAAAAAAACGTTTTTTAAGGTTGGTACCTTCGGGTGCACTTAATTTTGAGATGTACTTTTTTGAACCTGACTATATATATATATATATATATATATATATATATATATATATATATATATATATATATATATATATATATATATATATATATATATATATATATATATATAGGATCACATGAGAAACTAAATAGATCTTGAGAAGTGTGAGAAATATTGTGATTCATCTTTTTACATGTTGATTCATCATTTTTTGAAAAATATATATGAATCATAAATTCCGGATTAAATAAATCAACAAATTATTACTTTTTATATTGATTAATTAGTTTTTCAATTTATAAATAACGAATCACAAATTCAAAAATAAGTGAATCATTATACAAATTATTGAATCATAGTTGTTCTCATACTTCTCAAGATATATTTAGCTTCTCACGATAATTTAAGCCTATATATAGATATATATGTTCAAGATCTATAAGTATAATATTTGATTGTAGTACTAGAGTACCATATTAAATATACATGTTCATTACAATAGAATGTTAAATTTAATGCACAACTACAATATACATATGTTCAGATATGCATTATATTTGAGTAATTCACATGATTTACATGTTAATTATTATTAAATGTTTCATTCCATGCAAAATAACATGTTTAAATGTGCAATATGCATGAACATGTGTATGTTGCGTAGTTTTGCATGAATTTAACCATTTTGTGTTAATAAACATGTAAATGACGAACAAGTTAATTATAATACAATTTTGAACATATGTATATATTAATTTTACCTAAAATTTAACATTTTATCATAAAGAACATATATATTTAATATGGTTTTCCAGTACTCCAGTTTAATATAGTACTCCATGGATCTTGACCATATATATATATATATATATATATATATATATATAGGATTGGGTTCACATGAGAACCCCTCATTACTGTGAGAACGTGAGAACCACTCTAAAAATTGTGCATCCACTGTATAAAATTGTGCATTTGATACTAAAATTAAATGTTTTCGATATATTTATGCATTTCATGTAAAAATTTACGCATCTCATGCTATAATTTATCCATTTTATGTACGAATTGTGTGCATTTAAGAAAATTTGTGCATTTGATGTTCAAATTTTGCATTTAGTTTATAATTTAATGAATGTAAGTTTTGAATGTAATTTTAGTGTTAAATTATGATATTTATTAATATTTAAGACTAATAATGATTTTAAGTAAAACTTTTAATTTTAAAATTTGTGCATTTGATGTACAAATTTGTGCATTTTGGAGTGATTCTCACAGTAACAAGGGTTCTTACCGGAACCCAACCTATATATATATATAGGGTTGAGATCATTGCAGAACCTTAATTTAGTGCAGAACTATAGAACCAATCTAAACCATTGGATTATTATATAACACTAGGGATAAGATGGTCATTATGCGATTAACATTGAATTAATAGTAGCCTACCAAATTTGACTGCCCACTTTGACCATTTTTGACTCTTTTAATATCGAAGGTACATGCAGTGTTGAATGTGTGATATAAACTGTAATTCGACATTGAATGATCTCTATAAAATATATTGAATGAAGGTCTAGGTAAAAAAAATTTTTACGAAAAATAAACACGTAAAATTTTTTCGAAAAAAATATATCATTACTATTCTCATCAAATCAACCAACTTTTGACTACTAATTTTGACCATTATTTTGGTTCTGTTAATTTTGAATGTACATGCAGTGTTGCATCGACGTTGGATATACGACATCAAGTGTTCATTCGACATTGAATTATATCGGTCATGTTATATTGCATCGTGGTCTGTGTAATTTTTTTTTACGAAAAATAAACACGTAAAAATTTTTCAAAAAAAATATATCATTACTATTCTCATCAAATCAACCAACTTTTGACTACTAATTTTGACCATTATTTTGGTTCTGTTAATTTTGAATGTACATGCAGTGTTGCATCGACGTTGGATATACGACATCAAGTGTTCATTCGACATTGAATTATATCGGTCATGCTACATTGCATGGTGGTCTGGGTTATTTTTTTTACGAAAAATAAACACGTAAAATTTTTTCGAAAAAAATATGTCATTACTGTTCTCATTAAATCAACCAACTTTTGACTACTAATTTTAACCATTATTTTGGTTCTGTTAATTTTGAATGTACATGCAGTGTTGCATCGACGTTGAATATACGATATCAAGTGGTCATTCGACATTGAATGATACCGGCCATGCTACATTGCATGGTGGTCTGGGTAATTTTTTTTACGAAAAATAAACACGTAAAATTTTTACGAAAAAAATATATCATGACCGGTCTCGTTTTAAAGAGTATAAAATTCTCGTTTTTATGGTATAATTTTTTTGATTTAACAATTAATCATATTAATGTTATTTTAATTTAAAGAAAAATGATATTTATTTTACTAATGTCAATCTTTTTGCTATTTCCAATCTATTCCTTTTTTTACCCCTGAATTAAAAATCACTAATGTCAATCTTTTTTTCACTAATTTCAAACTTTATGATTTTAATCAAGACTATTAGATTAATCTAATATATGGACGATATTGGTTCTACGGTTCCACACTAAATTTAGATTCTGCAATGATCCCATCTCTATATAGGATATATATATATATATATATATATATAGAATATGGTTCGTGTGAGTACCTAAAAAATGCGGAGTACCGTGAGTACCTGTGAACACACGGGTTTAAGATGTGAACATGCTCCGAAAAAAAGTTTTTTTTTTTGTAATTTTTTTCATATTCATTTAGATACAAATAATATAAGCCTATTCGTAAAAGATTACACACATTCACACTTTCTAGCCTCTTAAAAGTCATGTGAACGTGAAAAAATTCATGTGAACATGTTTAGCTGTGAACATACGTTCACAACAGTGCACTTCATGTGAACTTGCACGTTTCACATAGTTATAGTGTGTGTTTATGTGTGATTTTTTGCAAGTAGTCTTGTATTATTAATTTAAACATGATTATGTAAAAAAATTTCAAAAAAAATGGTTTTAAGCGAGGTACCTCCGGTACTCCGCAAAACTAGTGGTACTCATTTGAACCCAAATCTATATATATATATATATATATATATATATAGATTTGGGTTCAAATGAGTACCACTAGTTTTGCGGAGTACCGGAGGTACCTCGCTTAAAACCATTTTTTTTGAAATTTTTTTACATAATCATGTTTAAATTAATAATACAAGACTACTTGCAAAAAATCACACATAAACACACACTATAACTATGTGAAACGTGCAAGTTCACATGAAGTGCACTGTTGTGAACGTATGTTCACAGCTAAGCATGTTCACATGAATTTTTTCACGTTCACATGACTTTTAAGAGGCTACGAAATGTGAATGCGTGTAATTCTTTTACAAATATGCTTATATTATTTGTATCTAAATAAATATGAAAAAAAAATTTTAAAAAAAAACTTTTTTTCGGAGCATGTTCACATCTTAAACCCGTGTGTTCACAGGTACTCACGGTACTCTGCATTTTTTAGGTACTCACACGAACCATATTCTATATATATATATATATATATATATATATATATATATATATATATATATATATATATATATATATATATATATATATATATATATATATATATATATATATATATATATATATATATATATATATATATATAGACACACACATATACACACACCACTTCAAAATGCACGAATTTTATAATTTAAAATCATTATTGGTCTTTGTTATTAATAAACATCATAATATAACATTAAAATTACCTTTAAAATTTTAATTTATTAAATTACACACTAAATGCAAAAATTTGAACATTAAATGTATAAATCCGTACATAAAATGAACAATTTATCATGAGATGCATAAATGTATACATGTATTGCTTTTTAAATTTATCAAATATATAGATATTAGCATCAAATGCATAATTTATACATTAAATACACAAATTTTAGAGTGGTTCTCACGTTCTCACGAACTTGAAAGATTCTTACCGGAACTCAATCCATTATTAAAAACAATACACTGATATTAAAATAAAATGTTTTTAAAATTTTATAAAAGCACTTGACTGTGTAAAACAATAACATGCATGTTGTTTTTATGGTCTATAACAAGATGTTCTATTAATTTTTTTGTTTAACCATTTATAAGAACTCACTTTCTTACTTGACCCGTCTATATATAGGAACCAATTTTTACCTTTTTCAATCTACTATATTTTATTAAAAAAATTTAGGTCACACGACACACGCACCCGTATAAAACTGACATTGCTATATTTTATTAAACAATTACATCGTTATAATATATAAATATAAAAATATCTTATTAATTTATACATTTTAAAAATTATATTGGAAACATGTTTCTTATTAAACTTATTCTTATTATTGTTGTTATTAGTATAAAATAAGTTGTAAAATATGACTTCAATGCTTACAAATTGGTTATAAAATTAGAAAATCAAATAATGTTTTGAAACATATAACGTTCCTTCTGATAATATTTATTAAATAATAACAACATGTATAAATTATATGTGCTTTTAAACGTTATTAATTTTAATCAAGAATTATATTTTATAAAATATACCAATTATAATATTTTAAAGTAATAACAACACAAATTTTGTTTCAAATATGTATACTAATATCTTTCTTACTATATTTAGTTCTATTAATCTAGCTATTATTATAAAAGTTAATGATGTTAATCTTAAAGCTAAAGATGTGTAAAGGGTCAAAACCAGACCATATAAAAGAGAAGCAAAATAAAAAGCTAGAAATGAGAACCAGAACCGGACAGTAGCAATATTGTATCCGTCGAAACGCACGGACACCTTTCCTTGTTTACAACAAAGAAGCAAACTTAAATCGATACTTAATTTTTATACATTATTTATTATTTGATTTCAGCAATCACTCACTATAATTTATATCTCATATAATACTTTTATTTTTCTAACCCAGTTTTCACACATAAGTTAGGGAAGGATTAAAGGCTAGGCCGTGGGGTTCAAGGCATCCTGATAATTTTTTTCATATGTTATATATATTGTACAAAACTTTTGACCTCGATTATTTTATAAGAAAGTGGACTTTATTCCAATGTTGTCAAGATCGAAATCTTATCCATGATCCTTTTTATATTTGCAAGATCGGGATCGGATTGGGATCATTAGCTTTTAAAAATTTTTCCTAGGTACTATAATTTATAATTTTATATCATAAACAAATTATATAACACTTCAAAGAAGTATTTATACATCAAATTTGACAACAACATATGTACTTCATGTTTCGAATGTTTATAGTTTCGCAAAAAAAGTTCTGGATCGATTAGAAAGGGTCCAACCCACTTCCTTAAAAGAAACATGTATACGATTCAATCCAATATCCTACCGGATAAATGATTTGATCTAGATAAAATGTGAGATCCGATCAATAAACAATCATACGATACTACGATCATGAAAACGTCACAGAGGGAAAACTACATAAAAATGGTCCAAACCGGTTAAAGGGTAGGATCGTAGGATCAGTCATCGATCCCACGATCTCGTTTACGATCCTGCTCTATCGATCCCGTATCGATCCTGGTCGAAATCAAAAGGTTAGATCGTAAATCGATCGATCTTACGATCTTAACCGTGATCTTGATAACCATGATCTGATCTGAATCGTGATATTAATACATTGCTCTATCCTTAAACGCTATGAGTCCTATGTTTGGGGATTTTATAAAAGGGCTCTATATGCATTGCAGGGCTCTTTAATACTTTTTGAAGTAGTATGAAAAATTTTAAATCAACCTCCGATAAAATTTATTTTAGGATCCATCATTACATAAAATATTTATTTGGTTGTTAGCTAGAGTTTTAACATGACTTTTTTTTTTTTTAACGGCAGAGTTTTAACATGACTACATTTGATATCTCTACAAATTAAAAATAAAAGAAAATCATTCATGTTGCGTGTCATCCTTGTAATGCTTTTGATGTTTATTTTTCCTCTAAAAATTTATGAATTATGGTATACTATTTTTAACTTCAACTCTTTAGTTATAATAATATTTGTTAATAATTTTTATTAATACCTTTTTTTATTCATATAACTTTTAATATTCATTTCATACAATTTTCATTTATAAATTTTCTAATATTACTATTTATTTTAATACAATGGTAAACGGTAAATATTTCTTAACATATATTATATAATTATAAAATATCAAATAAATATGTGTATAGTAAAACAATCTTAATTAAATTTATAACCTATAATTATTTATTTTTTTATTCCATCCATGTTCTACAATTATATGGAATATAACTTGTGCTTTTTAAATATTTTTAGTGAACTCATTGGCTAATAGACTAGCCTACTAATAAACATCCAAACTTAAGTCCGCTTAATTGAGATCATCACAAGATACTCAATAGTTGCTTTTTATCAAGTCATCCCGTAAATATTTATGAGTTTGTGTAACACCCTAAAAATAACAGTTGGCACGTGAAAATTTTCATACTTGTTATTATTCATTACTCATATGAGTTAGTTATGTCTAATTGACTAAATAAGTCTAGATAGGCAAAGTATATTGCTAGTATGTGTCAAATTGCAAAGGGTTGAGATATCAGTCAGATTAAATTTAAAAGGAGTTTAGAGACTGCTGTTTTAATGAGTTGAATTATGTTATTAGCTTATGTTAATAATTTGAAGTTAATTAGATAAATTTATTAAGTTAGTGTGTCTTGGGTATTATACCCATTATATTGCATTGCCTCAAGGAAACATATAATAACCTCACCACCTTGAGTACTTCTTCTTTTTTCCTTTATTCACCAAGATGTGTGTGTACAGAGATATTGAGAGTGTGAGATAATAGCAGCTATAATAATTGAATTGGAGTTTTCATCTTCACCTAAGCTTCTTCATCATCAAGTTCATCCATCTTGCATTGATTATAAGTGACAGAAAAACAGAGCACACAATTGCTTTGTTTGTCCACACATAGCGACCATGTTCTCCTAGTTGCACCCGCTATCAAGGTGATCTCAGGTCGAGCACGTTCGAAATGATTGAGCGCGTCCTAAGCATTGCACATGCACCTACATCCAGCCCGATCGTGAATCAGTATGTCAGCGATGAGGCCATCGTGGACATGCCGACGGGCCCAACTTAACTAAGTGTAGCCACGATCAGACCCATGACTAGTTGGCCAGTAAGTTTCTTATATTGTTTCAAATTAAGTTGTAAAAGTAGTATGCACATTAAGTGAACTTGTAATGGTAATGTGATCATATTGTACGTTGACAGAGAGTCATAATGGACCTAGAAAGCAAGCGAGGCAGTAGTTGATATACGTATGAATAGTTGATTGCCTAATGAGGCATTGAGCAGCGGCTTCCCGATGTCGTAGAGAATTGATGTTGATTGCATTATTAGGTTGAATAAGTGTGATAATTTTGTTAAAAACCCACTTTATAATGCTAATCACTGTTGTTTTACTCATTAATTCCCCGGCTTTCATAACTAACATTTGCTTTTAACTTGTGCATCTCAAGTACTCAGAAATATCATAAGTAGACAAGCAGCAGTGGTGGAATTCAACCGCATTGATAAGTCGTAGTAGACTACTTCAGTAATTAAGTAATCTAGATATTTTAGAAGTCATGTGTACTAGACTATTTAAGAGGGCTTGGTTTCTACCTAGTCATGATGACCTAGAGGTCAAGTTATGGTTGGCTATTATAGTTTATTAGACATATAAATGTCCTTATGGTGTATTGTTGACAAGTATAACATAGATAATATGCCACGTAGTATTAATTGTAGAAGTAGGGTGTTACAGTTTGAGGTAGAGAAACAAAATAAAATTTGCACTTAATTCTTATATTAACTATTTCAACGACTACCGAATAAAATTAATATCAAAATGCCAGTAAATACAATCTTTTTATTTAGTAAATACAGTTTTTTGAATTTGTAATTCGATTTTTACATAGAAAGTCAAATTAGGCTATTATCAAGAACTTTGAACTCTTACATGACTAGTTTAACTCACTCAATCTAGTGTTGGCTTCTACACTTGTTGTCTGCATATTAATCAACATCTTCAATATTACACATGATCTACTACAAACTTCAACTCATACCATATTCAGACTTAACTCTATTAATAAACATACAAACACAATCTTACTTCAAGTCACCTTTTCAAACAAATCATATTGTAAACATTTACGAAGTTTAAAGTGCAAATGTTACGTATTGAACTTCAAATCATTGAGTAACACGTTTCATTACAAAAATAAACATTTAATTTTTATATTATTAACGACTAATATCAATATTTTTAATCTTGTAACTTGTTTCACATACAAACCTTAATTTAGCCGGCTACAAGTTTGAGCTTTAACATGTCTAGTTAAGCTCACTCAATCTTTTATTTGCTTATGTATTTGTTGGTATCTCTACATGTTGATACACATCTTTAATTCCATTCATGCATACTAGACTCGAACTTAACTCTACTCCTAGAATATACAAAATCATATCGGCTTAAGCTCATAACAATACCAAGCTTTTTAACTTCAATAAAAATACAAACATGTAGACACAACCGTTACAAAATGAACCTTCAATGATCATGTGACACGTTTTAATACACACGAAAAAAATTTTAAAATCATCAATTAATTTAATACCATTTATGATTTCATCTTTTGAACGATCACCGACTAAATTTATATTTTATTGTTAGTATATACAGTATTTTTATTTTTTTAATACGATTCAGATTATATTATATTGTATTCATTTACTGCAAATTAATCACTCATAAAATTTATTGAATGATTGATGATATGTAATTAGGGGTGTGCAGAACTCGAGACTAGACTTAAAAATCGTTGGATGAATGTAAAGTGTGACCAATACCATCAGGTCTATTTTCGGTTTTCAGTTTGGTTCGATCTAGTGTGGTTTGATTCGATTTTATAGTTTTTCATTTTAAAAATCTTGAAAAGAAAAACTACAATCGAATCAAACCAGTACTAGTATCTGGTTTGGTTCTCAGTTTTATTTTTTTTTTAAATTTCGGTCTGATTTTGTATTTTATCAGACCCATATGCAATTATTAAAAAATATTTAATAAATTATTTAATTTTTACATTAAATTACAATCTTACTATAAATTCTGTAAATCCGTTGTACAAATTTGTAAAACCTCAACCCTGCAAAATACAGTCTACTATCCAGCGCAGCCTCGCCCTCTTCATATAGTTCTCAGTTCTCTTTATAGTTCTACAGTCGCGTCTCTTTCTAAAACCACCGCCACCGTGACCGGTATAGCCAGACGAAGGTGATTACAGTATAGCTCCATTTTACCTCTTCGATCATCCTAATCAAAACCCACAAAATTTAAATCAAAGTTCATCAAGAATTATGGTGAGTTCTTTCAAATTTCAAATTTCACTATTCTCTATTTTCAATTTTGCTAAAAAATATAACTGATTTTACAGGTTGGATCATCATCATCGTCTACAAAATTATCGGTGTGGCTGAGATCTTTATTATCAGCAAAATTCTTCAATCTTTGCACGATTCATACAGAATCAAAAAAGAATGAAAAAAATATATTTTGTCTTAATTGTTGTGAAACAATTTGCCATCAATGTACCAATCTACACAACTCTCATCGTCTTTTACAGGTTTGAATTCATAATATCCAAAATTCATAAGTTTAAAGATTAATCAAATTTTTTGGAAATTCTTGGAATACATTTGATTTTTTTTAGCAGATAAGAAGGTATCTATACTGTGATGTCATAAGACTTGGAGATGCTCAAAAACTAATAAATTGTTCTCATGTTCAAGTAAGTTTAAATTGAATTATTAAATCTCATTTTCTTATGAATTGAATATTGAATTTATTTAACTTTTAATTTTTGTTTTGTGTTTCACTTTTTTTTTGTCAGGCGTACACAACAAATAGTGCAAAAGTTGTGTTCTTAAATCCAAGACCACAAACTAGACCATGTAGAACATCAAGCAACAATTGCATCACTTGTGATAAAAGTTTGCAAGATCCATACATCTTTTGTTCCATTTCTTGCAAGGTTTGAAAAACTTTAAATTGATTATTAATAATTTTGTCTAAATTATAAATAAAGATATAAACCCCAAATTCTTTCTTTTTTACATTACTTTCATGATTTGATTTGATCTAGCTTGGTATGTAATATGTTGTGTTTTCTTAAATAAGGTGACATGTTTTTCACTTTTTCGTAGGTGAAAACTCTTGAAACACTGCAATTTTTCTCTATGAATTTTCAATTTCTATTCAAAATTGAAAATTTTGTTTGACATAATTTCAAATTTTATGGGAACCATTTTGTCATTTAATTATCTCTCAAATGGGTTTGAATTATGTCATATTATATTCATGATTTTATACATAATTTTATTCTTGAAGATTGAAGGAGTAATCTAAACTTTTTTTTTATTATTTTTAAATCTCAAAACTAATTTTCAATTTAAAAGGGTATATTTGATCTATTTCATCGATTACCAAATAAATAACTTAGTCTTTCCCATTTGATTAATGTTAAAAAAACTCACAATCTTTTTATATTTTAACGATTAAATTCTTATATTTTTTGTTGTATCAATTGTGTTTTGCCGATTAATTAGGTACGTATAAAATATATATACTTTTTAATAAGAAAACAAAGTTGAGAGCCTTAAATAATTGGGAAAAAAAAATTTTAATACTTAATTAAAATTTAAAGAAATAGATTGATTAATCCTGTTTTTAAAGGATTAAATGTTTTATTACATGATTAACCAGGTTTTGAGTAAAGAAATGACGTCGGAGGACCTACACCACCGTGAGGTTTTAAGGCTACCGGAACTGGGTTCCGACGTAGAGTTAGTGACACCCGACTCCATTTTTGAACCGAAAACTTCATCCGGTTCAACCGTCAGCGGCAGCGACGGCGGAGTTAATCGCCTTACATTACCCTTCACTGCCACCAGCAAGATTGTAAGGAAAAAGAGAACGCCAAGGTTTGAAATTCCGGTGGCGGCACGTACGTCAATCACACCCCCAGTGATAAGAAACCCAGTAAACCGGCGAAAGAGTTTGCCGTACCGGTCGCCGTTTAGTTGATGATTATGTACGGCCGAGTACTAGGGGGCAGGGCCGCAGGGGTGTCATTTTAAAATTTAGTTTTACAGATTGGTCCTTTTAGAATGTTGGATGATACAATTAAGTACCTATAAAAATTGTTTATTTACCTGTACATCCTTCTCTTTATCTAGACTGGTTTTATGGGATAAAAGTTTTAGTTTGTTCAATTGATAGTTGATATCATCAATATAGTTGTCTATTTGACACATATTTTCTTAATATTTATGGCTTTTTTACATTGATAGTTTGATACATGTAGTATTTTAATAGATTTTGAGTATTGATTATATATTAATTATATTTGTTTACCGTACCAAATGAAATAGGAAAATTTATAATCAATATTTAATATTTAGAACCGATAACAAAAGAGTTTTAAGTTAGATAGTAATTTTTAATTGAATAGAAATCAATAATCACATTGATCAACTCATGTTATGGAAAGTTTTTGAATTTTTATTTGCATTCACTAACGAAATTACTTGAAATTTTTGAAAACCTTCACCAATCATTTATTGATTTCATATGACTTTATTGATTTTTATGGTTTTCTCTATTTCAACACTTTCAACATTGATTATAGTAATGAATGTGTTCTAGACAATAAAAGGTTATGTAATTCAATCAAGTAAATTACATATATTTATCGTTGACGGAGCAGAGAGAAAGTATGCTCACTTTACATAATTATAACCGTTTGATCAGATCACAAATTGATCTCAGCCATTCAAAATGAGAAAATTTGATTCTATGTTGACGTGACATTTTATCACCCGTTAAAATTCAGATTTTTTTTATTCTCTGCTCACGTGTCACAAACATAACCATCGAAAATAAAAAAAATAGGAACAACTAACAAACTTGAAGATAAATCAAAAAAAGTGAGAATAGCTAACAAACTTTGAGAATATAATGCACGATAAATTACTAAAGACTGTAAATATTTTTTAGGTGATTAGATTTATTTATTTAATTTCCAGAAATTTATTAAAGTGTTCCACATATATATTTAAACTACGAAACACTTATTTTGAATAATATGAAAAACTATATAACTATTTATGGGTGTTATTATTTGAGGCATAAAAATAAATACATATTATATAACAATATTAAATGTTTGACAAATAAAAGATTTTTACTAAAAACATATTCCATTCACTTTTATATTTTTTTAAATTATATATATATATATATATATATATATATATATATATATATATATATATATATATATATATATATATATATATATATATATATGAATATGGTTCGTGTGAGTACCTAAAAAATGCAGAGTACCGTGAGTACCTGTGAACACACGGGTTTAAGATGTGAACATGCTCCGAAAAAAGGTTTTTTTTTTAAATTTTTTTCATATTCATTTAGATACAAATAATATAAGCATATTTGTAAAAGAATTACACGCATTCACACTTCGTAGCCTCTTAAAAGTCATGTGAACGTGGAAAAATTCATGTGAACATGCTTAGCTGTGAACATACGTTCACAACAGTGCAGTTCATGTGAACTTGCACATTTCACATAGTTATAGTGTGTGTTTATGTGTGATTTTTTGCAAGTAGTCTTATATTATTAATTTAAACATGATTATGAAAAAAAATTTCAAAAAAAATAATTTATGCGAGGTACCTCCGGTACTCCACAAAACTAGTGGTACTCATTTGAACCCAAATCATATATATATATATATATATATATATATATATATATATAATATAATGTGATATATAAATTAAATATTAATGTATATCAATTAAAACATTTAAGTTTATAAATAAAAAGCTAGGCACTACTTATATATTTATGTATACATGTACAAAAATAATAGTTATGTCACATATATTACTATTTTATATTTTTTGAATCATTAATAATTTTAAATTTTAATTCTTAGTTTATATACATTTATATAAATAATAATTAAAAATATCATAGTTGTACGTGAGTCAATAAACTAGTGGATTATTATTTGAGGATATGTTTATATATTTATTAATTATTATCAAATTTTTGAATTGTTGAACCTTCAAAAAATGATGTAAAAACTTAAAGTAAACTATTAATATATTATTATTGTCTATTTAAAACATTAAAGAAATTTGAATAAATTTGTTTACCAAAAACTGTAACTAAAATATGTCATGAGCACCATATGAATATTATATTATTGATGGACTAGGAAAGAAAATGAAGTAGCATTATATATGTGATCTAAATATGAGATTAATTCTGAAATATTAAACTACTACCGGGTAATAGCGTAATTTTTAAATTGAAATTTGAGTTTGATATTGTAATTTTAATTGGTATCTTATTATTTTACTGTGTACTTATTATTATTTGTATTACTTTAAATAATTAATAAAAAATACAATATAAAATATAAAATTCTTATTAAACTTTCATTCAACTACTTTTAAATTTCACTTTTTTATATAAATAAATTTTTATTTATTTATAAAAACATACACAAATATAAAAAATATAAAAAATACTTCAGGTTTTAATAAAATTTAAATTACAGCTCCAAACTAAATATAAAAGAATAGTGATTTATGCAAAAAAAAAATTGAAATTTATAAAAATGATTGTATAATGATTTAAGATTCACGTTACAGTTCATTAGCAATAACATATATTTTTATTTTTACAAAATGTTTATTAACAAATCATGTGGTGTCCGTGCGTTGCGACGGATGTATAATTATGTTTTTTTAATCAATCAAGTAAAAAATAAGATAAAATCATATTAAATTAAATTATGCTTTAGAAAAAATTTAAAACTCCAATAAATTATAATAAACTGAAAAAATAAACCTAAAATTT
The DNA here is from genome assembly GCA_020465985.1 of Centrapalus pauciflorus. Classification (NCBI taxonomy): domain Eukaryota; kingdom Viridiplantae; phylum Streptophyta; class Magnoliopsida; order Asterales; family Asteraceae; genus Centrapalus; species Centrapalus pauciflorus. Next base: position 561,223 of record JAANYP010003878.1, read on the forward strand.
TTATGTATATTAATCTAAAATATGTAAATGCAACTTATATATCTAAATAAAAGGTAAATCACAAAAAAAATTTAATCTTATTTTATTATTAAATTTTAGTTACATGATGTTCTTATTACTAATTCATATATAGATATATGAAAATTTATTAATTCAAATATATTTTCTCATGTTTTCAAGTTTAGGTTTAATATATATTTTACTGGGTTTATTTTAGTTTGATTTAATTTAAAAATAAATAAATAATAATCCCTATATGGATACTTTAAAATTTATTAATTTTAATCATTCTTTCGATAGTAGATTTTTATATTTTTGTTTAATAAAAAATAAATCAAAAAATTACATATATTTATTTGGATTATTTTTTGTTTGATTGTATATTGAGTATATTAATATTTTTCATGTTAGAAAAAAGTATAAACCTTCTATATAAAATAGGCACACACTCACAATAATAGTTATAATAAATAAACTTTATAAAAATTGATATAAAATGTGAATTAGTAGTGTTAAATTATAATATATTCAATATTAAATTTCTCTTTTGATATTTAAAAAATACCATAAACATAATATTTTTTAAAAATACCATAAAAATAAATATTCTTTTATAAATTACTATAAAATAAATTTAATGTAACAATTTAACACATGTAATATTATCATATGCATGAAAAATATTATTGATGATATATGGATCACATGTATATTATATGTAGAAAAATTTTATTAATAAGATATTTATGATAAACTTATTATTTAATACTTGATAAAATACTTAACTAACAAAATAAACCATTTATACATGATAATAGAAAATAGTTAATGGTGCATGTCAGAAAACCCTCATTAAATTATTGTTTAATTGGTGCATCTAAAGAAACCCACTAATGAATGGTAGTTTCATTAGTGGATGATGTATATATGTTTAATAAAATATTAATGATAAATTTAATTACTTAATACTTAATTAATAAAGTAAACTATTTATATATTATAATATAAAATAGTTGATGGTGCATGTTAGATTAACCCTCATTAAATTATAATTAAATTGTGCATTTTAGAATAACCCACTTATGAATAGTAATTTTATTAATGAATATTGTATATATGTATAATAATTAGGGTGTGCAAAATTTAGGATAGGACTATAAAAATAACGAACATTAGTGGACCATATCATACTACACCATAGCTAACTAGCTGAATAGCCGTGCGTTGCTCGGGTGATGTATGATGAAATTAATATTTATAATTAATTTTTTTAACGGCAAATTAATCTACTCCTATTCCTAAACTACCCTTTTGTCCCAAATGGGGACTTCATAAGTTACTTTCACTGCCTAAATTCCAACTTGTCTCCGACGGGAGTCGAAGCCGTGATCCGACACTTACACGTAACCTCATACCAAATGGGCTAAACCCCATTGGTATTAATAATTAATTGATTACACAACAAAAGTTTATTTTTTTAAGAAAACTATACATTGTTTGCGAAAAAATGTTACTTATATTAATCATTAATATTTAATCATTACACATAATTATATTTGAAGTCTATACATATCTAGTTTAATACATGTGAGTTGATCAAAAGACTGATTTTGGTTAAAAAAATCATGTATAAGAATGAAGTATATAGGAAAAAATAATAATAATTTACAATAAAATGACAACCCATCATTTTTCCATCAATTAATACATAAACACGTATTTGCAAAGTATTACTTAATTACAACATCGTCTAACATAATTTTATAATAACAATTTATTCAAACCAGTTAATAAAATGTTATCAAACAAAAGCAGTTATTATAAAAAAATTTAATAAATCTTAATAAAATCACATTGAACAATTTAAATGGCAAATGACATATCTCATTGGCTAAAGATTTATTTAAAACATTATCGCTTCATTATTAACGAAGACCTTCATTGTTCTTCATGGTATATTTAAAAAATATTAAAACATGTGTTAATTTTGAAGCATTAATACATAAACAACACAAAATAATGAGAAGCTTTGAATGTAAAAAAAAGTATATCAGTGCGACGTTTTTTCTGATGTTTGAATTAGGGATGACATAATTTTGACCCAACAGACGGGACAATAAAAATGGCTCGTAGTAAAAAAAGCAAGCTAGCACATAATTTATTCTAAATAATAAATGTCATATGTTTAACTATTTTATAATATATGATGATTATAAAACTACTTTTATATGTTTATCTATCGTATTTTATGTTTATTAAACTGAATCATCAATAAAATTTAAATATAAATGTAAATGTTATCTCATTAATACTTATCTATATATATAATAAAAAAAAATCCCATTTGCTTATAAATTTATTAAAAAAACAAATAAACATTATATAAAATTATTAATTTTAAAAAAGTAAACAAATGATATATAAAAATATATTTCATATATTTTGTTTATTACTTTATTATAATAAAATATAAAAGATTGTTTTATCTATAAACTAAAATTTTAATCTATATTAGTTAATATATATATATAGATGAAAAATTTAGAATAATCAACTATTCATATCTATTTTATAGAATATAAAAATAATAATTTTGAATAATTAAAGTTTAATTGTAATCTGTATATGTAAATAAATATCCCATTATTTTATGCAAGTTTGTTAGTTTGATAGGATTGTTGATGTTATCCCATTATTTTCTGAATTTTAACAAATTATATTGCGCCAAATCAGCAACCTTAATTTTCTCAATTTTAACCAATCATATTGTGCCAAATCAGCCTTAAAAATATGAATTTCTACCAATAATATTATGTCATGTGAGCATTTTTCTCACTGCTCCGTCGGCAATATATATATATAATATCATTTGGCTCAATTTTTTATTATGATCGTTTTAGTTTTTCGTTTTGGTTTCTTTTTCATTTTGTTCTTTTTGGTTATAAAAATAGAAAATTATGATCAATTGTATTCGATTGTAACTTCTTACATTTTTTCAATTTTTTTGGTATTTTTGCACAATTGTATTTGTAGCTATTACTTAAATATAAAAATACATATATCAATTATGAATATCAATTTATTATTTACTGTTTGTTAAAAAATTAGATTGTTTATTATGACAATCGATTTTATGTTAATATACTATAATATTATTTTTACATTATCTAATAAAAAAATTTTGTTATGTATTTTTGGGTTGTTCATCATGACAATTAATTTTATGTTAATATAATGTTATTTATTTTTAAATTATTGTAATTTATTAGTCTCTTTTCATAAATTATAAGTTTATATTGATTACAAAACTAAAACTCAAGCAACGCATGAATATTAAACTAGTTGTTAGTTGGTTACAAAGAAAGATGAACATATGAATTTATGGCCCTTTTCAATCTTTATGGTTGACAATCTTAATGGGTTATTACCTTTTTTTTAAATAGCAAGCTAACCTACTGTTCTTAAACTTTCCATTTGCCATAAGAGGGGACTTCAAACCTTTTACCACATAAATTCAAACTTGTCTTCAGCGGAAGTAAAACCTGCAACCTTACATTTACATATCACCGCTATTACCAAATCAGCTAAACTCCATTATTAATGAGTTGTTACTTGTTAGTCAACTGAATATTTTTTAAGAAGTTTTTTGGGGAATAGCCGTAAGAATGTAAAGACCATCCACTTAGAATTGTTGCACTTCCTAAATTTTTGTTATGAAAATGTTATTCAAATGATGGTTCACATAAAAGACAAGTATCAACATGTACATTAGGAAAAAGTATTTGTTATCTTTTTACTAAAAATATACTTATCATCATATAAAAAATCTATTAGATATTCTAGCACGTATATACACAGACACACATACACACACGTGGTATACAGTGGTAACAATTCTGACCAATTCAAATTAACATGTCGAACAGGTTGACGACAAAAAAATATAAAGTTAACATAATATTGATTTTTTTATAAAAAAATAATTTGTTTAATACCTCATTTTCTAAAACAAATTTAAAATTTATATTTAAGCTTAGTTTTTACTACGTGTCATTTTGATCCTCTCGTTTATTTGACCCATTAGGCTGAGATTACCATGACTACATGTTAGTATACAATGTTGTGATAAAATACTTATTTATCATGTTGTATTAACATGTGATTTATCTAACATTAATAAAAACATTTGAACTTAAATGTAGACATATTAAGTTGATTAAGCACATGCCATACTTTATGCACAAGTTATAAAAATAATCAAACACAACATAAATTAAACTTTAAACATAAGTATCATTTGATAAAACTTTAATAATTACCAGAAACTATAGGCAAAAATAATTTAAAAATCATCAAATAAAGACATTCCTATGAACAAAATAATTAATAGAAAATTTGCTAACACACATATGTGTGTATGCATATCCATATATGTGTATATATACATACATATAACACACACACACACACACACACACACACACACACACACACACACACATATATATATATATATATATATATATATATATATATATATATATATATATATATATATATATATATATATATATAGGGTCGGGATCCATGGGGTACCAAGTTAGACTGGGGAACCGGAGTCCGGTAGTGTTTGGTTACAAATGCAAAAGGGTATTATAGACAATTTTGATTTATTCTAAATTAAGGATAAATATCATGGATTTTATAAATCCCTTAATTTAAGGAATCTGATACGTATCTAAAGCCTCCATGACCGTTTCTTCCTAATAAATCTCTTCCATGATCGTTTCTTCTCCATCCCTTCTGGTCGATTGTTTTTTTCTTTCTGATTAAACCAAAACAGAGTGCAATCGATGGATAGAGAGACAAATAGGGATGCTCAACTGGATCCTGCAATAATTCCGACTGAACATGTTCATCACGACTTGTGCAACAACGGTTTGTTTGGTTATAAACAATCTTTTCAATGTTTTTTCTTGTTTCTTGCTGGATTTTTAACATCATGCATATGTGTATCGTAAGGAAAGAAGGTCGAAGGGGCCTGTTCAATTCCTATTGCACATGTTCTATTTTGACAGTGTAATTGAACATGTTCAATTACGATATTGAATACATAAAAATAACGTCCAGACATTTTATGTCATTTTTTGGCTCGATTTGAGTGCCAATATAGGTATATGGTATTGAAAAAAATTAAAGTATTCCTAATGCACAAGTTCATCGAGAAGGGGAATGCATCATAAACCTTGTTTGAGGGTTTTGAACATGTGCATTTAGTTTTCATCTATATTGCAGGAAAAAACAATTAACATATGTATTAGTGTAATTTTGAAATTACATATGTGCAGAACTTGAAATAGGAAAACATTTTAATTCGAATTATAGTCTTATAACACATTTAAGTTGTGTAATGAGCAATTATATAAATCTTCAGATAGGCTATGAACATGTGCATTAAATAGCATTGTTCAATACTTTGAATAACATGTGGTATCATTATTTTGAACATGTGCAGTTAGTGTTTGTCTATGTATTATTGATGGAATTTTGCATATATTTGTGTGCAGAGTCCGAATTAGGGGTATACATATCTGGTATTGAAAAAATACAAGTATATCTACTGCACAAGTTCAACAAAAACGGGATTACATTATAAACTTTGTTTGAGGAATGAACATTTGCATTTAGTGTTCATTTGTGGATTAAAACACAATTAACATGTGTATTAGTATTTTTTTGAACATACATATTTGCAAAAGTTGAACTAGGAAAACACTTTAATTGGAATTGTAGATTTATAACATATCTAACGTGTGTAATGTCTTGTTACGTGTTGCATTTAACATGTGTAATTAAATAAATCTTGAGATATGTTATGAACATGTGCAGTAAATATCATTATGCAATACCTTTATATTGTTCGGGGTATCATGATTTTGAACATGTGCAGTTAGTATTTATATAAGGATTAAAACACAATTTCCATGTGTATTGCTGGGAATTTGCAAATATATGTCAGCATAAATAGAATTAGGGATATACATGTCTAGTATTTAATAAATGCAATTATTTCTACTGCATAAGTTCAACAGGAAAGTGATTGCATTATAAACCTTGTTTAGGGTTTTGAACATGTGAAAGTATATAAATCTTGAGATAGACTATGAACATATGCAGTAAATAGTATTGTGCAATACTTTGAATAACATGGGGTAGCTGGAATTTGAACATGTGCAGTTATTGTTCATCTATGGATTAAAACACAATTACCATTTGTATTTGCTGGGATTTTGCAAATATATGTGAGCATAAAGTGAATTAGGGATATACATGTCTAGTATTGAAAAAATGCAATTATTTCTACTGCACAAGTTCAACAGGAAGGGGATTGAATTATAAAACCTTGTTTGAGGATATTGAACATGTGCAGTTAGTGTTCATCTATGGTTTAAAACACAACCAAGATGTGTTTTGTTGGAAAGTTGCAAATATATGTATGCGGAACTTGAATTAGGTAAACATGTTAATTGGCAATGCATCCATACTGATTGTTTGTAATGTTCTGATAAGTGTTATCTTGTGCAATAATTGGACAATTATTAAAAGTCATTTATTACTCACATTAGCATGTACTTGTACAATAGTCTGATTCTATAGTAGATGACTTCCGTTTTTATATTTTGAAGGTGTAGACGATCAAAATGAAACACTTGTTGAAGAGGATTTGGAAACAAGTATTGACCAATATGAAGTGAATGGTAATTGAAGCTGCATTTTTTCCATTAACTTATATGTTTTTAAATTATGATTTTTATTTAGATGCATTCTAAATTACTTGTTCATTGGATTTAGATGAGAGAGACATAACTGATGACGGAAATTTATTAATAGAGACAAATTCCCCTGGTGGTAATACGTATTGGACACCGAAAAGGGAATGTCTGGATGTGCCTGTACACGGAATTATTTTCGATAGTCTTGAAGAGGCTATAGTTGCATACGAGGAGTATGCAAAATCTGTGGGATTCACAACACGTCGATCCACAGAAAAACGAGCAAGAGATGGGACAACAACACTAAAAAAGGTTGTATGTAGCCGTTCAGGTAAAGCATGTGATGGAACATACGCTACTGATGAAGGAGTATCGAAATCAAATAAGCGTAGTAGGCCATCAAGTAGGATAGGATGTTGTGCTCAAATAACATTTGGATATTTGAGTAGGGGTAGGTATGTAGTGAAAGCTTTTGTTGAGAAACACAAACACCCAATGGTACCAAAGGAGGATCGGTATCTAATGCGCACTAATAGGAAACTAGACTATGGTAAACAATGTTTTATATATGATATGTCGAATATCAATATAGGTGCAGTTAACGCCCACAAGATAGTTTCTCAGATGTCCGGAGGATACGATAAAGCTGGTGCAACAAAAACAGATTTCAAAAATTTTGCGCGTGACATTAAGTGTTTCATAGGCGAGAACGATGCACAAATGGTTGTTGACAAAATGGAAAGTGCTAAGAAGTCTGGTTTTATTTATAGTTTTGAATACACTTGTGCGGCCGATAGATCTCTACTAGGGATGTTCTGGGCAGATGAAACAGGAAAGAATAATTATGATGCATTTGGTGACATAGTATCGTTTGATGCCACGTATCGTACAAACAGGTATCTTTCATCACTTTCTACCCTGTTAATTAACTTTTAAGGGATAATCTTTAGCTGTAACTGATTGATATTTTGTTGAGCAGATACAATATGGTTTTTGTTCCATTTATTGGCAAAAACAATCACAAGAGGTGTGTGACATTTGGTGCTGGCCTTCTAGCTAACGAGGAAACTGTTACGTACGTCTGGCTACTAAAGACATTTCTAAAGACTTTCGGGCGAGAGCCTGTTGTTGTGGTTACGGATCAAGACCCGTCCATGAAAGGTGCAATAGAACAAGTGTTCAAAACAGCTAGACATCGTTTTTGCATGTGGCATATAACACAAAAAATACCAATCAAGGTTGGATACATTTGGTAACCAAGTTTAGTTTCACATTCATTGTTGTTAGTAAATGTGTAGTATAATTGTTATTGATTTTGTTTACTGTTTAACAGTTGGGACATTCGCTGAGCAACGATAGTGAATTCAGAGATCGATTCAACGGTATTGTTTGGACTTCTTTATCTAGTGAATCAGAATTCGAAAAACAATGGAGGAGCATGATAAAAGATTATGGACTTGATCAAGATAAGTGGATGAATGACATGTTCAACATCAGAAATCAATGGATTCCGACGTTCTTCAATGATGTTATTTTGGCTGGACTGATGCGGACAACGTCAATGTCGGAGAGTGAAAACAACTTCTTTGGGCATTTTGTAACGGGTGGTTCAACGCTTGTGGAGTTCATGACTAGGTATGATTCTGCCATGTTCAAACAGCGTGATAATCAGCGTACACTGGAATTTAGTTGTCGAGAAAGGAGGCCAAAATTGAAGATGCCGTTAATGGTTGAAAAAACAGCACTCGATGTGTATACAAATGAAATATTTACATCCGTCCAAAGTGAGATCGTTGCGTCTGCGTTTACTTGTACTTCTACAAGCATTGTGAAGGAGGGCGATACAAATGTTTGCATTGTTCAAGACTCTGAACACGATGGTACCCACAAGGTGTAGTAATTACAATAAATTTTCGAAAAATACACTGTAAAGGAAGTTTAAAACTCATATGTGAAAATAATCTATCTTGCAGGTGTTGTACAATCCACTGGACAGCGAAATAATGTGTACATGCAAGTTGGTTGAGCGAATTGGCATACTTTGTAGACACATCTATTATGTGTTTAAGGCATTTGGGATTTCTGATGTTCCTGAAAAGTACATACTCACACGTTGGACAAGGAATGCCTTTCATTTTCCGTTGTCAAAAATTGACCAAACATGTCAAAGGCAAAATGCAGCTGAGAAAATCATGATGCGAATGTCTTTGTCGATAAGATCTTTGGTTTATCGTATTGGAAACGATCCAGATAAGTTACAAATGTTAAGCGATGCATGGGATGATACAGTTAAAAAATTAGAGCTTAACCCTGGAAATCAGCCTTCAAATAAAACGTCTGTGCTAGAAAGCGTTATTGGAACTGCTCAACCATCTGAAATTAATGTACTAGTTCCAACAGGCATACGAAACAAGGGGTGTGGAAAACACAAGAGACTGGTCGGAGAGCGTGAAAAGGCGGTCAACAATGCATCAAAACAAAAGAGAGTGTGTAAGATGTGCAATGAGGCATCATACCATGATTCAAGGAATTGTCCGATGAAGAAGTGACTAATTAATTTTGTTTGTTTTTTTCCTTTCGCTACAATATGAGCTAATGATTTGAGATTTTCGTAAAGATGTTTGATTTTAACGGCAAGTTTATGTGTAATTGAACGATTAGGTTTTATATTAGTATATTTTTAATGTTTTATTTTGAATTGTCCAACTTGTATACCCAAATATTTTTTATGTTTAGTTTTTCAAATTTAGATTTGTTTATGCTTCGTGAGAATGTTCAGTTTGTGCATTGAATATGTACTTATTTAGAAAACCTGAGATATAATACAAATCTGAAAATTGATGTAAACTTGATAAGTGTACATTGCTCACGTACATTGAAAATATATAAATAAATATACGTTTATGAACATGTGCATCGTACAAGTAAATTAGGATTAACTTATTATAAAGGATTATAGAATCTTTTGAACATGTGCAAGTTATATTCTAATTAGGACTACTTTAAAAAAAAGACTATAGAATATGTTGAACATGTGCGTTAAACTATGAAACGACAGAACTATAATGGGAAATAATTTTAAAAAAAAAACTACTTTATTTTAAATATGGAAATAATTAGTTACGGAACATGTGCAATAAATAGAGAAACATGACTAGTTTTCTAAAAACGGATATATAATATATTAAAGTTGTGCGTTAAAATGATATGCCATCAACACGTTCAAATGTCGTCATTCAACCAATGACAAATCTGCAATATCTAAATCTAAACAAAAACACCAATAAATAAAACATATCCGTTTGATGTTACGTAATAAATCATCAATCCATATTTTGACCATCAACTTCTTGTTCGCATCCATACGCTCATGTTTCGTTAGCTCGGCAACTCTTTTTAAACGTTCTTTCTCCGACTTTTTCAACATATCATGGTAATCAGCTTCCTCCAAGACATCATCTCTTCTTTTGTTCATGGTGTGCAACAGGATCTTAGCAAGATAACGTACTCGTAAGTCATTCAATGTCCTGGCCAGACGTGGTCCGGAATTCCGTTCTCTAACTGTTGAACCTTTGAACGTCTCAAGATGGCGCATCATAAAAACCAAACCTTCTCTCTCGTATGAGTTTGTCATCCATATAGGCCGTAACAGATATGCATTCATAACTTTGACTGATTTAGCTTTAGGATGTTCCCAGTCCTCGAGATACCGAGCAAAAAGTGTTTGCTGATTAATGATTATGACATTTCATTAGTAAGATGTAATATAGATTAACATATAACATGATATTTATAATTTTGAATTTTTAATTCAAGTATATGGATATAGTGTATATTACCAATAAGTTCGGTATTCCACGGTAGTGTATATCTAACGGTAGTTCGGACCTTATGTGATCTAGAATTTGATATGCGTTTGCTTTGAGGTTAAAGCAACAAACGAATTGAAGGCTGTCGGTAATAACGGGGAAAAACACCTGGCAATGAATTAAAAGTAGTATCAGACATTAATATTTTATAGGTAATTTAAAATAAAAATTAGTTGTCTGTATTCGAACATAAATTGTACCATATCAACGGCTTTCATGTCCCAGAAGTTAAAGTAGGATTTCAGACAATCCTGAATGTTCTGCATGAATTCTGCATATGCTTGTTGAATGGTGATTTTGCCTTTAAGCAAGTCTTCAGGCTGTTTTGACATTACATTAAGGCATAATCACATGTTAAAGTTAAAAGTAAAGATGAAATCAAAATGAATATGTTCAATATAGGTTTGAATTCTTCATGCCGAAATGTGAAGTTCTTGCACATGTTTATTACTGCATAAATTCAATTAAAGACACATGAAAGAGTGGAAATTGTGTTTTTTGTACACGTGCAGCGGAAATATACAAGCCGTGAAAATTCTATGATATGAACCTGTTCAGTAGTAAGTGCGTTACATTTTGAACATGTTCAATTTATGTTTGATTTCATCATGCTGAGATGTGCAGTTACTGCACATGTAGTACTGCACATGTGCAGCAGAAGATATGTGCAGTAGAAGATATGTGCAGCAGTGAACATTTGTTGCTTTTCTACATGTGCAGTGAATACCAATTAGAGTAGTGAACGTTTTATTTTTCAAACATGTTCAGTAGTAACATGCGTTGTTTTAAAAGTGGACTCAATTGCACATACTAAACTTTCTGTCTTGCTGTTGCATTGTAGCAGCAAGAAACAAAATGAACTTGTCAAACTGGATACTTAAACAATATTACAAAACTGAATATAAGGTATAACATTAATGAATGATATATAAAATATACCAGTATGTTACTATCAAGGAATAGACGGAACGGTGACGAAGGGCTTCTGTATTCTTCATCTTTATTTAATATCACCGTCCAAACATCAATCACTGATTGTTCCAAATAGCATCCAGGCATCATTGATTCAAAAGTTACGCGTTGAAACTTGATTGCATCACTGGCTTGGAACAGGAAATGCCTGCAAACGCTGATATTAGTATTTATGTGGTGTCCTGGTGCACGTGTATGTGTTCAATAAACTCAGACATTTAAACAATAATACAGTACCATGGTTTTTTTCTGAGTGCAAAGATCGTATCCGCCAGCTTTACTTCTGTCATATCAAGTGGTTTGGAAATGTTTACTTCACGATTAACGTACGGAGACTTCAAAGTAGGCGCTATTGATCTTTCCCTTTGTGTCCTACTAACAATCCTATGACGGGCAGAAGTCGGAGTAATCATTTGGGTGCTTTGTTTATCTGGAAGTATAAACTTGACACCTTTATCCTTGTTTTGAACTGGATAGAATTAAATGGTTCAAGACATTATTACATAGTTTTGGTCGTTAAAAAATCTATAAAGAAAGAATATCATTAATACAAGTACACAAAAATGTGATTTTAATTGGCTATACCTGGCAACGGTTTTACGGACGTTATTGGGACTGGCGATAAGATTTGTACTTCTTTACCTGTGGATTTCACTGTATTTATCGTGTGTGAATTTTGTAAACAAATATTGATGTGAAAATAAGAAATATTCAAGTATAAACAATTGTGCACATCATCATGTAATCATGTTTTTTCATAATATGATGTTACTGGACATGTTCAATTATATTAATGACAACTGTCAATGATATGTGATGATAGTAATAAATAATATTTAACAAATATAATAGGATGGGGTACACAATATCAAGCAAAACACGTTTTAACAATATATATAATACTTAAATACATAACCTTACTTTACATAGTAACAAACTTTTTAAGAAAATCCATTGTTTTTCAAAAGATAATATCACCCAAAATATCTATGTAAACGTGGTGATTTAAATATAAGAAACGTCAAAACACATTTTTAAAACACACGAGCCGAACTTGTAGAGGTTTGGGCCCTATCTGCCGCTGGGGTAGCGTGTCCCACATCAAGTCTTGTATCAACTTCGGTACCAATTCTTTCAATATCTATTTATGTAAGACATTTTCTAATTAATACAAGTATATAAATAATCTAATGGGTTAACAGGATTGAGTTAGTATTATAGAGCGATATGTTTGTACCAGTTGATTGCAATTGAGCTCTCACAACGTTGACGGGTTCACTCGGAAGTTCTTGTGAAAGACCAAGAGAGAAACTCGGGGCATGAAATTCTGACGATGTAACCTCACTTGACTTCATGTGCATTCTCCTGGTGGCTGAATCTTCCTCTGCTTTCCTAATTTTATGTTCAACCTCTTCAAGTACTCCTGGTTTAGCAAAGAATTGAGTTAGCGTCTCATGTTCCTTTGAAAGTTCGACACGAGAAGTCGACGGATCTGCCATTGATTTGGTCATACTCTGCTTGACATTTGATGTTTCTGGTAGCGACTCGTCTGAACATGCAAAAAAGCTGGATATGATGTTTCTCCTACGAATGATTTCTTGGTTCTCTGGGAATGCGTCCAAAGCTTCTTCTGCAAGTTGGTTGGCTGACGCTTTTGCACCAACTAATGTTGCAATACAATCGTCCATTAAACCAATGTAATACTGCATTGTAGACAAAGTAGTTCGTGAATAATCACTTTAGTTGAATGGCCCATTAAATTAATACAATAATGCGATGTAAATGTGCAAGTTTAGCGCACCTCATCATCCTTTTGTACATCGTGTGTCTTGTTCTCCGACTCCTTTTCATCAGAATTGTCAGTTTTTTCATCATCCGTATCTGAGAAGTAAAACCACAAATGAACATGTAATAACTGAGAGTATGCTACATTAATAATGGGTAAATGAAAATAATCTAAACGATCAGTCGAATAGGATAGGGATGGTTATGTAATTCTAGAACATGTCAGATACTTTATTATTCATTTTAACATTTTTCATAAAGGAATTTAAATACAAGAATCTGTCTTTTAAGAATGAAGTGAGCCTTGAAGTTGTAGTGTATTACAATAGCTTATATATGAAATGTAACATGTTCAAATTGAAAAAACAAAATTAAGCTGGCATTTCAATACCTTCTCCTGCATCATTGGTTGCTGATGATTCCACTATTCCATCAATCGGACAGAGACCGAATCCACCGTTTGCAATTTCGTGGATTTCACGGTCACGGATTGTTTTTGTGTCCCAACATTTGAACACTCCTATTGACTTGTCAATGGGAAACGATTCGCAACTTGTGAAATGCAGATATAATAGCTGAATAAATAAAATATGCATTATTAAAAACAGGCAAAATAAATGGTATTAACCCTGTTTGATAGAACGGGCATACGTATTGGGTAAGAAACAATTAACATGTTGCAGTTTTGGAAAAGTAGTTATATGTTTGAAACAATATATGATTGCAATGTGTTGAAAGTGTGCAAAATGTTGAGTGCATTAGACTGCACATGTGCAGTAACATAAAAACAGTATTTTTGGTTCTGTTTATGTATAATATCAGTGTTTAAAAACTGATGTAAAATTTGCAATAATTGGACACTTATTTTTTTAAATTCAATTGTATGGTGTAATTAATAAAGCATAACCTAATGACTTTCATTTAATGAATAAATAAAAATATGCAAAAACATTTATAATTCATATAAAAATAGGGAAAATAACAACGGTTATCATACCGTCAAGATGATCATCGGGCCTGCGTAACTGCACATATCTGCATCTCTGTTCCAATCCTTTTTAGACGCTTTCAAGGAATCAATGAAATATGAACACCAATCCATATGGTGTATTTCACGAGTATTTTTTATGTTTGGGAGGATAAGTTGATTCACCCCCCCGTTTTTTGTGCATCCAGCAAAGACGGAAGAAAATAGCACAAGAAAATTCAACTTAAACAAACGACCCACACTCTTGTCCCTGCTTATAACCTCCAAAACATCTTTGGAGTTGAACTTTCCAGATGACCTACCAAACTGATTCCTCCACTCCTGTGTAACTGTGTCGTTTTTGTTGCTGATCTTTGGGGTGACGATCGGCATTCTACCCATCGGAAAGCCCATGAGACGGTTGATAGCATCACTTGTAATCGGTATGTTTCCATTTGCAGTTCGTATGGCACATAGATTTTCGTCAAAGTGTTCAAGTACCCAATATCCCATCCTCCCAGGAATCTCTTTGATTTTCAGCGAAAGAACGCTACCAAAACCCATTTTCTTAACCACCTTTTGTTGCTCCGGATTGAGTGCCTTTATAGCCGATGCTAATGAGATAGGCGAACTTCTTATTGCAACCGTTCTGTAAATCATGCTCGGTTTCTCAATGTTGGCATCAACTTTCATTTGCCTTTGTCTTTTTACCTCATTAATGTTGGGACTGTTACTTTTTGCTCGTTTCCAGATATGCTTTCCTTTAATTATTCTCACATGTTTCCCTTTGGGCGACTGATCTGTTAGAAGTTAACAGAATATGCAATTAGCATAATTATAGTTGTTTTAAATGAACGGTTAATGTGCAAAATTATTTGAAAATAAAATTAACATGACAATAAGCAAAGAAAGTAAAATTTGATATTGCGATGAAACAACATGTACTTAAAATGTTTAAGTAAGTAAAAACTTGCAATGTAGGTTATTATGGGGATAGGACATAAGAATGATTTAACAACATGTACTTAAATTAACATCTAAGTGTGAGCATTGCACTTGTTCAAAATGGGGATAGGAATGATTTAGCATGTCAAATTAACATGTGCAGTAAGGACATAAGAATGATTTAACATGTGCAGTGAGGGCTGCTAGACTTGGTAAGTGGATAAGTATTTGTACAGTTGATATTGTATAAGTATTGAAATTCTCAATAATTTGTGAACATTCAACTTCTGGTTTTGTGTTCCTGTGTTAGATAAAAATATCACTCAAATTCAGGTTTAAATCTAATTTATAAAGTAACTATATTTATAATATAGTTTGCTAATACTTGTTTCAATTTTCAAGTTTCAATATATTGTTGCATAATGAAACTGTTATACAAACATTTGATATTTGCACTTGTTTTTTTGAAACTGAACATGTTCATTAATCATAATGGACATGCGCAGTATATTGCTATTTTATTTGTTACTGTTTGTTTTTATTATAAGTAGCGTCAAAGAAGATACATCGAAATTATAAACAAAAGTGAAGGAGTGAAGTAACTAAAAAGTACCTGGTTGTAATTGTTGTTCCTGTGCCGGTACATTTGAAAACACCTCTGCACGAACGCTTGTTTCTAATTTTTCTTTCCCTTTTGAACGTGTGTTTTTTCGTTCTTTAATCGTTGTGTTACCGGAAAAAAAAGCAATACAGGTTTTACAAATTAAAGTATCAAAACCCGTTATATACATTTGAGAATACAAACAGTAACTATACCTGATTCTTTGTTTTCCACCACCATTTTAGTTGTAGGTTCGTTACTCACTTGCTTCTCTTGTATCTGAATGCCTAGAGATCGGGTAACATTGCGGTCTTTGGTTTTTTTTACAGAAAAGTGCAGTATAGTAAGTGAATACTCAGAACATGTGCAGTAAAAAAAAGAGTATAGATTTAACACAATTAAAAATGCGGGGTAAGGACCCATGTGTGTAACTTTTATATATTATATGTCTTTTTTCATGATAAATGTTAACAAAAAAAATTAAGCATGTCCATGATATGCAGTTGTACATAACGATATTGCTTCATCCGGTGTGTTGTGGAAAACAAACTTGTTTCTTGGTCTTGTTTGCACCATCTAGACGAATAAGAATGCCAGTACGTAAATATTAATATCAAACAACACGTTCAATAAGAAGAGAAGTAACCATAGAACACATGTGCAGTAAGTGTTTGGAATGTTTGAACAAGTGCAATGAGGGGCCCCTGTTAAATTTTTATGTGCAAGTTCATCACAATCTAGACGAATGAGAATGCCACTACATAAATATTAATATGAAAACAACACGTTCAATAAGAGGAGAAGTAACCATAGAACACATGTGCAACATTAGCAATACACATGTGCAACAGAAGCTTACTGCACATGTGCAGTAAGTGTTTGGAATGTTTGAACAAGTGCAATGAGGGTCCCCTGTTAAATTTTTATGTGCAATCTTGTATCTTTTCCTGTTAATCTTGTATCTTTTCCTGAAGACAGCCTTTAATTGTTTTGTTTACATCTGGTCATCTTTCCTACAGGGGTATACACTTGAGGACGCAACAGGAATATCAATTAATGGCGATGTAGATGTTCATTCGGTTTTTGCTACATCACTCCCAAACTCTCATCCAAGCTTCTCACCACAAAGGGTAATTGAAAATGTCTGAGAAGTGGAAAGCTAAACCTTTGACACTTCATCCTATACGAGTTTTTATTGTGCAGGAAAAGATATCATAATACAATGTGCAAAACCTATCACATTGCAAATGTGATACACAAATGCAAAACCTATCACATTGCACATGTTCAAAACCCTTTAATCTCTACCAAAATTTGTGATTAATCTCTGGACATAATGCTTGACACCGATTGTGATGAACTTGCACATTCCGATTTGCACATGTGCAAAAAGGGGGATATGAACATGTGCAATAACTATTGAATATGGGATTTTTTACTACAAATACTCGTTTTGTAATACGCAAAAACCTAATTTAATATCATGTGCATAGCATAATAAGCATGAATTCATATTAAGGCATAAAAAAATGGCAACGCCGGAACAAGTGCAAAATACCCCGTTTGCACATGTGCAAAACTAATTTTCATACATAAACCTAAATAATCACAGTGAATGAGACGGCATTATAAAACCACATATGGGTATCAAACAAATGGACATAATTCTTCAATCGAAACTGGACATAATGCTTGAATCGATTAAACCAAACTTGAAATCGGTAACTCAAACTAGAACATATGAAACTTACAATTTACGGATGTATAACACCAGACAAATCTTCGAACGGGACTGCGAGGAATTGAAGATGACCGTAGGGTTTAGAGCGGTTCTCTCCTTCGCACGCGGAAGAATGGGTTGAAGAGGTTAAGAAATGAAGATGAATCGAGCGAGGGAGATGATATACAAACAGAAGGTGAGAAAAAAACGGGATTGAGAATATTTTGTTGTTGGTTAAAAGTTTTTTATCCCTATAATACCCTTTTCATTAAAATAATATGGTATTTGTTTGACAATTATTTTTGGTATTAAAAAATCTTTTTAATGCAAAAATGATTGGTTGTGAATGGTACCCCGGTACCCCAGTCTAACTTGGTACCCCATTGATCTTGAATCTATATATATATATATATATATATATATATATATATATATATATATATATATATATATATATATATATATATATATATATATATAAGTTCAATAAAGTACTTCAAAATTAAATGTATCCAAGATATCATCCTTAAAAATATTTTATAAGGTATATTCATGTGTAAATTAATAATATAAGACTACTTGTAAGAAATCACACACAAACACACCTTAGAAATATGTGAAAATTTCAGTGAACAGTCGACCATTTATGTTAATTTGAGTGAATGATATATCATTCATAATTTTTCGTACATTCACTGTATTTGTCTTTTGAGTCTTCATATATAAAGGTATAATCCATTTGTAAATATACTTATAATATTGGTTTAAAATGTCTATATTAAAAAGGGCAAATTACCAAGAAAGGTAACATAAAATTCAAAAATTGCCAATAAAGGTAATGTAAAAATTTTTAGACCAAGAAAGATAACATAAAATTCAAATTTGACAAAAAAGGGTATTGATGACAAATTAAGAATGTAAAATTTTAATTTTATGCTCCCTTTTTTGGTAATTGAATAATATTTGATTATCTTTATTGGCCTAAAATTTGAATTTCCTGTTCTTTCTCGGCCAAAATAGAATTTTATATTACCTTTCTTGGCAAAACAAATTTTACAATACCTTTATTGTCAAATTTTGTATTTTATATTAGCTTTCTTGGTAATTTTCCCTATTAAAAACTTTTAAAATTTATATTGAGGTACTTTTGGTACAATGGTTTTTTATAGTTACACAAAGGGGGCGTTCACAGAATTTTCAGAAGAAATGAATCTGTCAAAAGAATGGAAAGCTAAAAGAAATTGAATGAAAGTAAATTTCATTTATTGTTGTTTGGTTGACAGGAATGAAATATAATTAAATTACACATCATATCTTGTTATTTATTCTATTTAGTTTGTAAATTTAGATGGGATGGGTGGGTGTGTGGTAGGTGGCGTAAAATTTGATGGAGTAGGGTAGGGTAGGTGAAGTGGGCTTGTTGCCTTACTTTTCTTCGATTTTCCACCATTGCTTAACACTCAAGAACAGAATTTGATAAGCTTTTTACTATTGGGTTTTATGGAAACGACTGGAAAGTTTAGTCTCTATTTATAATGATTAACTACTAAGTCTTATCTTTATCCAATAATTCCTAGTCAAACTCAAATTCCTAAGTAAGGTCGTAAGGATTGACAATAATGATCATCCACCTGATCCAATCCACCATTGGTTCATATGGATTAAGTAGGAGTGACTAACTGTTTCCCTATCTTTGAGCCATACCGGTTACAGTACCCAAAAAATATCGATTTATGTATTCGGCAGGGCCGGCCCTGAGCAAGGTTAACACGGGCAACCGCCCAGGGCCCATTCTCAAAATATCTATTATATACTTAGGTCATCGATTAAACAAGATTATTGACTAGTAAAGTTTTTAGTTTTAACATTATATTATTATAAGTTTTTCTAATGTTAATTTATCATTTTTATTTGAATTTTGCTTATTTTTGTAATGAAATGAATTGTGAAAAGAGAATATTATTGATCTTCAATGAATGATCAAATGATTACATCTCAGCTTTTTTTTATAGACGAATTTGGTAGCCTGATTTGGTTAACAACATTTAACCATAATAACCACCTTATTTGCTATCTAACAGTTTATTCTAACAGATTACTCACTTGGCTATTTATGTTTGTTACAACTAATACAACTAACTATAATAACCCGAATTTAATAATTGGCGATTTCGGGGACGAAATCAATTTAAGTGGTAGGTATTATAATAACCCGAATTTAATGACCATATTAATAACTAAAAATAATAATGACAATAATATCTTAATGACAATTATTGAATCCTAATAATAATGTAACAACACATGTTATATTAAATAAAAATGAAAGGACCTAAGTGATAAATTATTCAACTCAGATAAATATAATTTAACTAAATGGGCCTAATTAATAATCAGTAAACTGTAACTAATCGAGCCCAAACCCGATCTAGTAATTAGCGTTAAACTAATATTTATAAACCAATAACCTTAATTCCAAACCCTAAACCCTAATTACCAACTCTGAAAAAGAAGTACAAAGAACCCGTCGGCTACCGTGGGAGAAGACCGGAGGAAAACCAAGCAATCATTCTTGTTTTCTGCAAATCCGAGGTAACAAACCATACTAAATTATCATGTTCTTGTTAAGTTGTAAAAAAAATAATATTTGGTATTTGAAAATTGTGTAGCAAATAAAGAAATTAAAATTAGATTTATACGTAAATAAAAGATAAGAAACAAACCTAATATCCGGGTTTTGAGCGGCGGTGATGGTGGTGGTTCGTGACCGGCGGCGCCGCACCAGGGACGACCGCAATGGTCCTGGTCAGCGGCGGCCGTTGAGAGAGATGAGCGTGTGAGCCGAGATCGAGTGGGTGAGTGGGAGTACCTGTGAGGCCGAGTGATGGTGGCGGTGATGGGTTGTGGCAGCGGCAGCGGCGGCGACTTTATGCGCCGTTGTGGTTGTCGTGGTTGTCTGCCGGTCGGAGGAGAGGCAGAGTGATCGAGGTGTGAGGGAGACGAGAGTAGAGAAGAACCGAGGGTTGGTGGTGGTCGCCGGCGAGTGGCGGCGGAGGTCGCCGGAAAAGCGGCAGAGAGCAGAGAGAGAGAGAGAGATGCTAGAGAGAGAAAGAAGAGAGAGAAGGTGTGGGTGAATTTGTGTGTGGGTCTGTGAGTTCCGAAAAGAAAGGGGAGAAGAAAAGAAAATGGTGTTGGGTCATGGATCTGAACCGACCCGACCCATAACCTAAACATTTAAATAAATAATTATAATATATTAATTTAGTTTTATATTTTATTTATTATACATCATTATTTCTATTAATTAATAATTAGTTTTAAACCCATTTAATAAACCTAATAGATTGGAACCAATTCTAAATAAAATAATTAATGTGTAACAATTCAATTAATTATTCACGTTTATACTTACGGTTAATATCAATTAAATGTTATTACGAGTTATTAAATGATTTATTTAGATACCATAACCTAAAATGGAATAAATATATAAATGACTTAATATTAAATTAAGGTTCAATTATAAGTTAATTTAAATGTTCAATTGAGATTAAAATAAATACACTAAAATTATATGTAGCTGAATACCGACTAAAGTATATAGATAAATTACATAATTAATTATTGGAACACGGATTCGATTAATAAAGGTTAATGAAATATTTTAAGTTGAACCAACAATAATTGCGAACCGAACTTAATAATTATTATTAATAAAAGTATGTATTAAAATAGTGGATTGGGTAGTTAGAAGACCAACCTAGCTGAGTTCTAATTTAAGTTCGTTCTTATAGATCGAATCGATTCATAGCGGATTAAATCTGTTGGCGTGACTTTGCGGAGCTGCTATTAAGGTACGGATGCCGTACTTCTTTCAGCGTTATTCTTGAGTTCTTCGTTGTGTGAATTGCATGCTAATACTTGACAGTCGATTTTTATATCTCGTGTCAGTTTCTTTTTCAAAAGCAAATATCGTTTTTAGACGCTCGTAAAACATTTGTGAAAAACATATTTTGAAACCGATTATTTTCATGGCGTATTGTGATTGTTGATAAAGCTTTGTGAAATGTGGCCCTTTTTGAATTGAAATGATTATTAAATTTTGAAATGTTTATTCGGGCCTTTTGTTATGCTTGAACCCTAGACAGTAGACAGGAGATAGGATTACCAAGTGAACTACCTGTGGAGGTACCACAGGCATGCCATTGCGGCACCAATGGCATGACACTTCCGTAACAGTGTGATCGGTTACGGCGTCTCCCTTTTGTTTGCGATTCATGATTGAATGATTGATTGAGATTATGTTTATGATCGATGGAGATCATGTTAGCTCGGGAAATGAGCTGTTGATTATTTCAGGGAGGCGTATGGATGCATCCTAGGCTATGTTATGAGTTTTGCGGAAGTAAGGTGTAATGCCATACACCCCTTCCGGCCAGATGCACTGAGGTGGCCTCTCAGTGTAGTCTTGAGTGATATGAGTGATGGTGAGAATGGTTGTTGTATTTGATTTTAGGACGCTCGGTAAAAATAACCCAACCCTTTGTTACTTCAGCCATTATATTCTTTGTTGGATCTGGTGTGGAGGTGGATGTTTTTTTTAAAGAAAAACCATTTTTAAAACTTTCTTTTTAGAAACTTATTTTCAAAACATTCTTCAGTCTTTGAATTCGTATATGTTGCTCTTGTAATCGATCTCCGTACTGGGAGTTTGGCTCATGATGTGTTCTTTCTTCCGGCAGGTACTCAGGGTTGATGGGCGGCAGTGTGCTGAGAGTTGACCGCTATTCGAGGATTTAGATTTAGCTATTTTATTTTAGTATTAGTGATTATGAACATTTGTTAATGTTTAATTAAATTTTTAATTTGGTAATTTGAAATCAATCGTAATCTATGTTAAGCTTTGACAGTTTAATAAATAATATAGTTTGTTTTTGGTTAGATGAGTTAGTTTATTAACATCGCCGGTACAGTCGAGATCGGGGTGTTACAGATGGTATCAGAGCCAGGTTTGCGATTCCTTAGTAAGCAATAGACTTTGGCCTGTGAGATTGGGTAGACCATGGGTTAGGATTTTGTTTGTCAATTCCATACTCTTTGGTTCTTTACGTTGATCGTCGCATTCTATTATCTCTTCGTATTTTGTTCAGCGTGTTGGTTTGGTTTCTATCTCTACTCCCATGGGGAATTATGCGGTTATTTGATTGTCTGTATCTTGATTGTCCGTCATGTGTCGAGAATGATGTTTTTACTGTTCGTTTAATTCCTATGTCTATGCGTGTTATCTTCGGTGATCTTGAAGATCCTGATTGTGTCTATCGGAGGTTTCGACCTAGTAGCATTATTCCTATCGTTTCGGCCATGGAGGCAAGAAGATTGATTTGAAGTCAAGGTGGCATCGGTTGCAAGTCGTTCAGAGAGCGTTATCTTCATCTCTTCGATAATTTAGTTATCTCTTAGTTTCTTTAGTTTGATTCCGAGGACGGAATCCTTTTAAGTGGGGTAAGTTATAATAACCGTAAAAATTTTAAAACATATAAATGTAATAACACACAACTAATCTAAAACATAATAATAAACCTAATCAAGTTATCGGTGATCATAGCGGTACGACTTTGTCTTGGCGATTTCGGGGACGAAATCATTTTAAGTAGTAGGTGTTATAATAACCCGAATATAAATTGTGGCGATTTCGGGGACGAAATCATTTTAAGTGGTAGGTGTTATAATAACCCGAATTTAATAATTGGCGATTTCTGGGACGAAATCAATTTAAGTGGTAGGTGTTATAATAACCCGAATTTAATGACCATATTAATAACTAAAAATAATAATGACAGTAATATCTTAATGACAATTATTGAATCCTAATAATAATGTAACAACACATGTTATATTAAATAAAAATGAAAGGACCTAAGTGATAAATTATTCAACTCAGATAAATATAATTTAACTAAATGGGCCTAATTAATAATCAGTAAACTGTAACTAATCGAGCCCAAACCCGATCTAGTAATTAGGGTTAAACTAATATTTATAAACCAATAACCTTAATTCCAAACCCTAAACCCTAATTACCAACTCTGAAAAAGAAGTACAAAGAACCCGTCGGCTACCGTGGGAGAAGACCGGAGGAAAACCAAGCAATCATTCTTGTTTTCTGCAAATCCGAGGTAACAAACCATACTAAATTATCATGTTCTTGTTAAGTTGTAAAAAAAATAATATTTGGTATCTGAAAATTGTGTAGCAAATAAAGAAATTAAAATTAGATTTATACGTAAATAAAAAATAAGAAACAAACCTAATATCCGGGTTTTGAGCGGCGGTGATGGTGGTGGTTCGTGACCGGCGGCGCCGCACCAGGGACGACCGCAATGGTCCTGGTCAGCGGCGGCCGTTGAGAGAGATGAGCGTGTGAGCCGAGATCGAGTGGGTGAGTGGGAGTACCTGTGAGGCCGAGTGATGGTGGCGGTGATGGGTTGTGGCAGCGGCAGCGGCGGCGACTTTATGCGCCGTTGTGGTTGTCGTGGTTGTCTGCCGGTCGGAGGAGAGGCAGAGTGAGCGAGGTGTGAGGGAGACGAGAGTAGAGAAGAACCGAGGGTTGGTGGTGGTCGCCGGCGAGTGGCGGCGGAGGTCGCCGGAATAGCGGCAGAGAGCAGAGAGAGAGAGAGATGCTAGAGAGAGAAAGAAGAGAGAGAAGGTGTGGGTGAATTTGTGTGTGGGTCTGTGAGTTCCGAAAAGAAAGGGGAGAAGAAAAGAAAATGGTGTTGGGTCATGGATCTGACCCGACCCGACCCATAACCTAAACATTTAAATAAATAATTATAATATATTAATTTAGTTTTATATTTTATTTATTATACATCATTATTTCTATTAATTAATAATTAGTTTTAAACCCATTTAATAAACCTAATAGATTGGAACCAATTCTAAATAAAATAATTAATGTGTAACAATTCAATTAATTATTCACGTTTATACTTACGGTTAATATCAATTAAATGTTATTACGAGTTATTAAATGATTTATTTAGATACCATAACCTAAAATGGAATAAATATATAAATGACTTAATATTAAATTAAGGTTCACTTATAAGTTAATTTAAATGTTCAATTGAGATTAAAATAAATACACTAAAATTATATGTTGCTGAATACCGACTAAAGTATATAGATAAATTACATAATTAATTATTGGAACACGGATTCGATTAATAAAGGTTAATGAAATATTTTAAGTTGAACCAACAATAATTGCGAACCGAACTTAATAATTATTATTAATAAAAGTATGTATTAAAATAGTGGATTGGGTAGTTAGAAGACCAACCTAGCTGAGTTCTAATTTAAGTTCGTTCTTATAGATCGAATCGATTCATAGCGGATTAAATCTGTTGGCGTGACTTTGCGGAGCTGCTATTAAGGTACGGATCCCGTACTTCTTTCAGCGTTATTCTTGAGTTCTTCGTTGTGTGAATTGCATGCTAATACTTGACAGTCGATTTTTATATCTCGTGTCAGTTTCTTTTTCAAAAGCAAATATCGTTTTTAGACGCTCGTAAAACATTTGTGAAAAACATATTTTGAAACCGATTATTTTCATGGCGTATTGTGATTGTTGATAAAGCTTTGTGAAATGTGGCCCTTTTTGAATTGAAATGATTATTAAATTTTGAAATGTTTATTCGGGCCTTTTGTTATGCTTGAACCCTAGACAGTAGACAGGAGATAGGATTACCGAGTGAACTACCTGTGGAGGTACCACAGGCATGCCATTGCGGCACCAATGGCATGACACTTCCGTAACAGTGTGATCGGTTACGGCGTCTCCCTTTTGTTTGCGATTCATGATTGAATGATTGATTGAGATTATGTTTATGATCGATGGAGATCATGTTAGCTCGGGAAATGAGCTGTTGATTATTTCAGGGAGGCGTATGGATGCATCCTAGGCTATGTTATGAGTTTTGCGGAAGTAAGGTGTAATGCCATACACCCATTCCGGCCAGATGCACTGAGGTGGCCTCTCAGTGTAGTCTTGAGTGATATGAGTGATGGTGAGAATGGTTGTTGTATTTGAATTTAGGACGCTCGGTAAAAATAACCCAACCCTTTGTTGCTTCAGCCATTATATTTTTTGTTGGATCTGGTGTGGAGGTGGATGTTTTTTTTTAAAGAATAACCATTTTTAAAACTTTCTTTTTAGAAACTTATTTTCAAAACTTTTTTCAGTCTTTGAATTCGTATACGTTGCTCTTGTAATCGATCTCCGTACTGGGAGTTGACTGCTATTCGAGGATTTAGATTTAGCTATTTTATTTTAGTATTAGTGATTATGAACATTTGTTAATGTTTAATTAAATTTTTAATTTGGTAATTTGAAATCAATCGTAATCTGTGTTAAGCTTTGACAGTTTAATAAATAATATAGTTTGTTTTTGGTTAGATGAGTTAGTTTATTAACATCGCCGGTCCAGTCGAGATCGGGGTGTTACACTAACTATGTAACTACTTCAATGTAAGTATACTTGTTGATCACATGCATATAGACGAATCACCTGCACATCAGTCTCCACCTTGATCACAAGTACTTCAGGATATGTAACTCTTTTAAGCACCATTGAAATTTCGTCCCTGGTAACGCTTTAGTCAGCATAGCATATCAGCAGCATTAAGATCAGTATGAACCTTCTCCACTTCTACCTCCTTGTTGCTAACTATTTCTCTTATGAAATGTAACTTTACATTTATATGTTTTGACCTCTCATGATGCATAGGATTCCTTGATAAATGCAGAGCACTTTGATTGTCACAGTATACCATAGGTCCTTTACCTTTTACTCCAAGTTCAGACAGAAACCCTTTAAGTCAGACAGCCTCCTTTACTGCTTCTGTCAGTGCTACATACTCTGCTTCTGTTGATGACAGTGCCACTATGTGCTGTAAAGATGCCTTCCAACTGATGGTACACCCCATGACTTTAGACACATAACCACCTATTGACCTGAACTTGTCTAAATCTTTGGCAAAGTCTGAATCAGTATACCCTTGTATTTCAAGAGTGCTACTGTCTTTTTCACCATAAACTAATCCAACATCTTGTGTCCCTTGTAGATATCTCATAATCCATTTTACTGCATTCCAGTGTTCTCTACCAAGATTAGCTAGGTATCTACTGACCAGACTTACTGCATAGGCTAAGTCTGGTCTTGTGCACACCATCAGATACATGAGACTACCAACAGCTTGAGCATAGGGAACTCCTTCCATTTCAGTTGCTTCCTTTATACTCTGAGGACAGTCTCTCATAGACAGCTTGAACTAAACTCCTAATGGCGTTCCAATAGGCTTGGCATTCTCCATATTAAACTTTAACAGCACCTTCTTTGCATACCCACTCTGAGATAGCATTAGTACTCCTCTTTCTCTGTCTCTAATTATCTTCATGCCTAAAATTTTCTTTGCTTCACCTAGTTCCTTCATATCAAACTTGGAACTGAGTATTTCTTTTGTGGCTTGGATTTCACCTTTGTCTTCACATGCCAATAGCATATCATCAACATACAGTAACAGGTATATAAACCTATTCTTTTTGAACTCTTTGAAGTACACATAGCTATCATAGGCACTCCTTGTGAACCCATGAGTAACCATATGATCATCAAACTTCCTGTACCACATCCTTGGTGATTGTTTGAGTCCATAGAGAGATTTCTTCAATAGGCACACATAATCTTCCTTACCTGATGCTATAAACCCCTTTGGCTGCTTCATGTAGATGCTTTCTTCTAAGTCTCCATGAAGGAGAGCAGTCTTTACATCTAACTGCTCCAATTCAAAATTATACCTTGCTGTTAGAGCTAATAAAATCCTGATTGATGCATGCTTCACTACTGGGGAGAATATCTCAGTAAAATCAATTTCTGGTTTTTGAGTAAAGCCCTTAGCTACCAGTCTGGCTTTATATCTACGTTCCATCACCCCTGTGATTCCATCCTTTATCTTGTATAGCCATTTGCAACCTACAATGCTTTTATTGTTTGGCTTCTTAACCAGGTCCCACGTCTGATTTTTATCCAAAGACTCCATTTCTTCCCTCATTGCAGCCAACCACTTATCCTTTTGAGCTGAATTGACTGCTTCTTTAAATGTCACTGGCTCAATGGTGTCTTCATATTCTGCCACAGCAAAGGCAAATGCTGTTATGTCAGCCTGTTCCCTATACCTTGACGGAGGGATTATCATTCTTCTCTGTCCATCTCTTGCAAGTTGATAGTTGTTCAACTCTGGTGTGGCTACTGGTTGGACTTCATTTAACTCCCTGTCTGTGGCAGGTTCAGGATCAACCTTTCTTTCTCTGTCCAACTCCACCTCAATCTGACCATTCCCATTTTTGCTGCTGCTCATAACATCCTTGTACATTTGATTCTCATTAAATGTACTATCTCTACTGAGAACCACTTTGGGACCTCCATTATCTACTCTCCACAGCCTGTATCCTTTAACTCCCTGTGGGTACCCAATCATCACACATTTGATGGCTCTGGGGTCAAGTTTGTCCTGCCTTACATGTGCAAAGGCCACACTCCCAAAGGTCTTCAGTTGACTATAATCTGTTTCTTCTCCAGTCCACATGTACATGGGTGTTTTGTTGTCCAAGGCGGTGGAAGGAGTCCTGTTAATCAGAAAGACTGCAGTATTAACATCTTCTCCCCAGAATTGCTTGGGCATACCAGATTGACTTAACATTGCCCTAACTTTGTTCAAAATGGTCATGTTCATTCTTTCAGCAAGACCATTCTGTTGTGGATTCCCTGGAACTGTTAAATGCCTTGCAATCCCATTCTCCTTGTAGAATTGATTAAACTTGTGATTGCAGAATTCCAGTCCATTGTCTGTACGTAGCTTCTTTACTTTGTTCTCAGTCTGAGTCTCAACTAGCACTTTCCAAATCTTGAACTGGTCCAGAGCCTCATCATTTGATTTTAACATATACACCCATACTCTTTTTGAGTAGTCATCAATCAAAGACAGAAAGTACTTTGCACCCCCCCCCCCCCCCAGTGTTTGAGTTCGAGCAGGCCCCCACAGATCTGCATGTATGTATTCAAGAACTCTCTGTGACTTGTGTGTACCTTTACCAAATTTGACCTTGTGTGACTTGACTAAAACACAGTGCTCACAGAACTCCATATCCTTGATTTTAAGCCCCCCAAATGCATTAATCTTTGTTAGTTCTTGTAGGCCTTTCAGACTCATATGGCCTAATCTTTGGTGCCACAGACTTATCTCCTTGGACTGTTCACTGCTCTGTTGCTTATACTGTTGGCTTGACGATCAGTGTGAAGCACATAAATGTTGTTTGTCTTCGTTGCGCCTTGCATTACCACACGGACTCCATTTATGATTTTAATCTTGCCACTACCCAACTTTACTTTCAGTCCTTCTTGTTCTAAAGAACCCAGTGAGATTAAATTCCTTTTTAACTTGGGAATGTATCTCACATCATACGAAAGGAATTCAGACTTATCCCTTAACTTCAAACAAATGTTACCAACCCCCTCAATACTGCATGGGCTATCATCTCCCAACATAACAGGGCTCATATGGGTTTGTTTAAAGTTTGTCAATAGGTGCTTATTGGGGGTCATATGATGTGAACAGCCAGAATCCAAAATCCATTCATCAATGAGAGGGTGGTGAGTACTAACCATTAAAACTTCTAAACTTCCATAGCCTTCAGAGGACTGATCATTGGTCTGAACATTCTGGGTTCTTGCCTGGGTGTCTTCTCTCTTCTTCCACTTATCAGGGCAGTCCTTGATGAGGTGGTTCTCTGATTGGCATACGAAGCATTTTTTCTTCCCTTTTGATTTTGATCTGGCACCTTGTTTCATCCCACCTTTTTTCTTGAATTCTCTTTTATCAGATCTTCCTCTCACATAGAGACCCTCTGAGGCAGTATCTTTAGGGTCTGTCTTCTTGTTGAGTTCCTTAGAATTGAGAGCAGCAAGTACCTCCTCCATTGTAAGACTTTCACGTCCATACATCAATGTATCTACAAAGTGCTCGTATGTAGGTGGCAGTGATGTTAAGAAGATGATGACTTTATCTTCTTCATCCAGATTGACTTCTATATTCTCCAGGTCCAACACCAGTTTGTTGAATTCATCAACATGGTCATCTATAGATTTTCCTGTTCCCATTTGGAACGTGTACAATCTTTTATTGAGATACAGCCGGTTTGCTAGGGACTTAGTCATGTAAAGAGGTTCTAGTTTAAGCCAGACACCTGCAGCTGAAGTTTCTTTTGAGACTTCTCTCAATACTCGGTCACCAAGTGACAGTATGATGGCACTATGTGCCTTCTGCATCACCTGTCTCTTCTCTTTATCACTCAGAGTGTCTGGAAGGTTGTCTTCTCCTTCTAATGCATCATCAACACCTTGATGAACCAGCAAAGCTCTCATCTTTAGTCTCCAAAGGCTGAAATCGTTTTTGCCATCAAATTTCTCAAGGTCGAATCTCGTAGACACCATCTTGTTGTTCTTTCATCAATTCACTTTGCAGACTGTATTGCCCAATCTCCGCCGTGGTTATGGAGGTTTTGCACAATCTCCGTTGTAATGCATGCCACGATCCTCCGCCGTGGCTCTGATACCACTTGTAATGAAATGAATTGTGAAAAGAGAATATTATTGATCTTCAATGAATGATCAAATGATTACATCTCAGCTGCTTTTATAGACGAATTTGGTAGCCTGATTTGGTTAACAACAATTAACCATAATAACCACCTTATTTGCTATCTAACAGTTTATTCTAACAGATTACTCACTTGACTATTTATGCTTGTTACAACTAATACAACTAACTGTGTAACTACTTCAATGTAAGTATACTTGTTGATCACATGCATATAGACGAATCACATGCACATCAATTTTTAATATACATACATACATACATACATACATACATACATACATACATACATACATACATACATACATACATATATATATACATACATATATATATATATACACACACACACATACATATATATATATATAGGGTCCATTTTATGTTTTTGCACGGGGCCCTGAAAATGATTGGATCGGCCTTGGTATTCGGTACTGGACTGAACATGTACCGAACCGAAAATCTCAAAAACCGAAATCAAAGAATATAATGCATGGTTAAATTGACTTGCTTAAAGTAATCGGAAACTCGAGATGTGGTGAAAAGCTCAGGTAATTTTGCCTAAGGTAGTCAAAATATGAGCTTGTTACGTAGGACGATCGGATATGTGGCATTAGGCTTATTTGGAAATGAGGAAATAAAATTTTGCACGCTCCTTCGGGTCAACATCTTCTTTTCGTGGGCTTCTTGGTTCTTTGATTTCGTCTCTTCGATTTTTTTTCCTTAAAAAAAAGGTAAATTGGAAAGAAATTTCCAATTTTTTAAACTCACGTTTGATTACATCATCCAAAACATGTGAATCCAATTCAGTTCACGGCCCAGCCCACACTAAAATTGGCAGGGTCTAGCCTACATGCAAATTAAAAAATATAAAGAGGGCCGAGTCTGCTCCAGAGTCCAGATTTTAGCCCATATAGGCTGGCCCAAATACTTTTGGCAGGGTTCTAATAGATCAAATCAATTTGTTTTAAGATAATATATAACATTTATTATTTTAATGTGTTATCGTCATTTTATTAAATAAAATATATTTTTAAGAGAATATATACCCAGTTCCTTATATTTATTAGTATTAATTATAGAATTGAATTAATAAGACCAATGGATTCGCTAAATATCAAAATTAACAAAGCAAATGAGACTAAGGTGTTGTATGTTTTTTAAGAGGTTGATGTCTGCGGACTTAGCTGTAGAATTCTGTGATCCGAAGAGATGGCCTGAAGGACTTCAGACGTCCGCATCTGCCGCGGGAAGACGTCCGCAGATGATGCGGCAGACGCGAGAAGATGTCTGCAGACGCGGGCAGAGGATGAAAAACAAACGCACTTTCATATAAAACGTCTTCCAGCGTCTTCGAGTTCGTACACCGTAGTTGTATTTTGTAAAATATTATATAATAGAGTATTCTATCACATTTACATGAAAAAAATAAATTTTTCACAAGATTCCTTTGGATTCTTCTAATAAAACATGTTTTTTCCTTCAACAATTAAGTATA
Source organism: Centrapalus pauciflorus (assembly GCA_020465985.1). Classification (NCBI taxonomy): domain Eukaryota; kingdom Viridiplantae; phylum Streptophyta; class Magnoliopsida; order Asterales; family Asteraceae; genus Centrapalus; species Centrapalus pauciflorus. The sequence continues at coordinate 593,070 of JAANYP010003878.1, forward strand.
TACGTGTTTTACAAGAAATGGATTATTAAAATTCAATCACTAGAATTATTTTATTATATATATATAATTGTTTCCTAATGAATAAAAAATAATAATAAGTATTTTAACAACCAATTAAAATAAAACGTTGACCGTTACAAATGGAATAGATACATTGTATTGTATGTCATACAACATTAACAAATTTTGAACCAAATCTTGTAAGGGGAAACAAAGAAAGATTTGGCATTTTAATAACATAAAAAGATTAATTAAATTTATTCTTTATATGCTTTGCAAATTTAGTTATGAAATTCTGAACAATCCTAAAAATGGATTACATATGTTTAGAAAAACAATCGATTAAAATTAAAGCATAGATTTTTTCTTATATATCTTGATATTTATTTTTACATAATGATGAACAATAAAAGTACAATGTTTGATGATAATATAAGTTTTGACTTATATTATTTGGTCATATGACTCAAATTTTATACAATTATTATAAAACACAAAAGAGGTTAGTTTTTAAAGAATGGGTTAAAGTCACACAATCCAACATACTTTTTGAATGTATCAATATGATACATGAATTTTTGATACTCATATTGTATAAGTAATTTGTCTTTAGAGTAAATTACATAAATGGTCCCTGTGGTTTATAACAATTTTCAGGTTTCGTCCCTAACTTTGAAAAATTACACTGTTAGTCCATATTTTGAAACCTTGTTACGTTTTTAGTCGCTAAACAACACAACTTTTTAAAAATACCAATTTTGCCCTTAAGAATTAGTTTCACATATGGTCCCTAATCAATTAATATGTTTTCTTTATATTTAATTATTTGTATATTTATAATTGTTTAATTAATAAATAATATTTTACTTATTAGTATAAAAACTTAATTACAAATTATTTATGTTATTTATCTATATATTAATGCGTTTAATTATTATTATTATGATCATCATCTAAATTCATTCGTTTGGACGAAAATATTAATATTTTTTATTACTTCTTGTTTTATAATAATTTTGCAAACAATTGATATATTTAGTTAATTTACCCTTCTTATATTCATATATTAAATTTTATATGCTATTAATGTTGTTTTTGAAATTCTAAACATGAAAAATATGTACATTCATTTATATATTGTAAAAAGCATTCATTCTTATTTTATAGATTTTTGTTACTAAACTATTGCATATTCTACATATAAAAAAGTGTTAGTAAAGTATTATTTCCAAAAGAACCTCCACTGGCCCTTGGATGAAAAGATGGTGTGGGTTAGATCAAATGGCAAAAGGGTAATTAAATAGAAAGTTTTATGCATCAAGTGCACATAATGAAATTCGCGAAGGGGTAAAACAGGAATTATGCAATCCTTATTTAATTATTACACTTCCAAAATTAACAAAAATAATACAAATTCAAAATACATCAAAATACATGTATATCGTTCATCTTTTCATGCATATCGTTCATCTTTTCCAAATATAAATCATGCATATCGTTCATCTCTTCCAAAATCAAAATACATCATAATACAAACATGAATCGTTCATACAAACATAAATCATGCATATCGTTCATCTCTTCCAAGATCAAGAGGGGCTAAGAGAGAGGAGAGAGAGAGAGATAGAGAGAAAGAGGGAGTGATTTTAGGAAAGAAGTTAATGATGATTTTCATACCAAATTTTGCTATTAATTATCTTAAAAACATTTAAATTCAAAAATAATTTCCATACATTTAATATCCCCTAAATGCCCTTTGTGCACCATTGGTAGATAATTCGATGCACAAAAGTTCTCAATGGTGCCTCGATGCACAAAAATTCTCAATCGAACCCCAATATATATATATATATAGGTGGGTTCAATGGAGAACCTCCATACATCGAAGAACCTTGAAAAACCTCCATGCACCACCACAAATGCATCACAATTTTCCCGTAATGCATCATTATTTCAAAGTGATGCATCAAATTCTCGAGTGATGCATCGATTTTTACATTATTTCCACTTGATGTATCAAGTTCCCGCGTGATGCATCGATTTCTACGTGATGCATTTCAGTTTTTCTAGCGATGCATTGTGGTTCTCCAAGGTTCTTCGATGCATAAGGTTCTCCATTGAACCTTAGGCATCAAATTCCCCGCGTGATGCATCAAAATCCCGCGTGATGCATCAAATTTCCCGCGTGATGCATCACCTTATTTACGATCATGTCACCGTGTTTTTCATGAAATGCACCCAATCGGACGGTATGAGTAGGTTTCCATAGTTTTCAGGTGCATAGTGGTTTTCAATTGAACTCACCCCTATATATATATATATATATATATATATATATATATATATATATATATATATATATATATATATATATATATATATATATATATATATATATATATATATATATATATATAGATTCAGGTTCAAAAAGGTACTTCTCGAAATCAAGTGTACCCGAAGGTACCAACCTTAAAAATCTTTTTTAAATTTTTTTTCTCATAACCATGTTTAATTTAATGTTATACGCATGATATATGAATTTCACATACATTCACACTTTCTGTGTTCTTAAAAATTATGTGAATGCTCAATGCATATTTATGTGAATGGTCATTCATGTGAATGGTCATTTCACACCATGTGAATGGTGTGAATGACCATTCACATGATTTTTTTATCATTCATAAGATTTATGATATTGTTCCTTTTGAAAAAAAGTCTTATAATGTTGTCTTATAAATGTTTATTTAAAAAAAATACATGAATGATCATTCACATTAGGGTACGCTGGAATGTCATAGGTACGCTAATGAACCTGATTATATATATATATATATATATATATATATATATATATATATATATATATATATATATATATATATATATATATATATCATTGTAAACTTTAAATATTACTTATATATCCTTGAAAACTTCCTTATTACATATATATTCTTTTAAATCTTTAAAATCTCACATATATATCCAAATGATTATTTTAAATTTATTTTATCATTTAAAAAAATATAAATATTATTTTCTTAATTAAATTTTTTTGAATTAAATTAGAAAATGATATTTATTTATTTTTAAAATTTATTTTTTTGGGGGTTTAATATTTAAAGTTTACGAGGATATATATGAAATTTTCCTAAAACGTGTAATCTTTTTAGCATTTTTAAAATTTTTATGAGTGTAACACAGGGGCATAGGGTTGTAAAAATGCTAAAAAAAAAAAAAACTATAAGCTTGTTAAAGTTTATTAGAAATAATACAAATTTAGTAGCAATATTTTATATGTAGAATATACACTAGTCTACAAATAAAAATCTATAAAATAATAATGAATGATTTATAAAATTTATAAATGAATGTACATGTTTTTCATGTTTAGAATTTTAAAAACAACATTAATAGCATTTAAAAATTAATATATGAGGATAAGATGGATAAATTAATTAAATATATAGATAGATGGAAAAATTTTATAAAACAAAAATTAAGAAAAAAGTAAATACTTTCTCAAAACGAATGAATGTAGATAATAATAATAATAACAATAATAATAATGAAACTCATTAATATATAGATAAATAACATAAATAAATTGAAATTAAAATTTTATATTATTAAGTAAAATATTATTTATTAATAAAACAATTATAAATATACAAATAATTAAAAATAAAGAAAAAATAAATTAATTGATTAGGGACCATATGTGAAATTAATTCTCAAGGGCACAATTGGAATTTTTAAAAAAATGAGTTGTTTAGGGACTGAAAACGTGACAATGTTTCTAAATATGGACTACCAATGTAATTTTTTAAAGTTAGGGACGAAACTTGAAATTTGCTATAAACCACAGGGACCATTTATGTAATTTACTCTTGTTTTTATTTCAATATGGTATATTTCAACAAATTTTGGTTGAAAAATCGAGTTTTATTTGTATGAAAAATTAGACTCTGTATAAAAATGTATCATATTAGAATAGAAAATTAAAGTACATCTATTATGTTGGTAAGAAAAAGATTCATATACTATATCGATACATTTAAAAGAATATATTGGTATTGTGCGACCTTAACTCATTAAAAAAATTTAAGAAACCAAATTGAATGCCTATTTAATAAAAATAACGGAATTAAAAAATAAAATCCTTTAAATAAGTCCTATTATCTCATATCCCCTGCATAGTTAACGTTTAGAATCAATAACGAGTTTTTTTTTATTAGATTCAACAAAATGTTTGGTTGCAAAAGTATAAAATTGAAGGAAGAAAATAGTGAGTTGTTGATTCATTTTATCTGAAATTGATCATTCATTATTTATACATTATGAAATTAATGAATCAATATGTAAAAATGAATCACGGTGTTTTTCACATTACTTATAATATATTTAGTTTCTCATTTAAATGAACAACTTTTATGCACCGAAGAACCGGAGTATCCACTTTATAACCATTAAATCTTGTGCATCGAAAGTGTATGCATATGATTCAACATACCTGATGCATACCGTGATTCAACATTTCAGATGCATCTAGCAGAAGGTAATTTTGGAATGTGTGTGTGTATGTATGTATTTCTAGTCAAATTAATTTTAATTTTATATCAATTGAATACAATTAAATAATAAATGATAAATAAATTTATTTGATACACTTCCAAATTTAACAAAATCTACGCAAATTCAAAAAAGATGATGGAGCTGTCGATACATCTCATTTTTATCGTTCAATTCGTGATGCATCCCGGCTTTATCGATACAAATCATAATACATTTTTAGTTAATCATCATCATCGTGTTCATCGTTCACCGATCATTTATGCATCGTGCTGCTGCTGTTATGCATCATCATGTTCATCGTTCATCATCATCATCATCATCATGTTCATCATTCATCGTCATTCATCATTTATATATGCATCGGGTTGCTGCTGTTATGCATCGTTCATCATCATGTTGATCATCGGTTGCATCTCTTGTTCGTGTTCATCATCATAGCCTTTCATCGATCATCTTCGTCCTCAAATCATCATCATTATGAAAATCAAAACTACGAGGTGACGGTAGTGGTCGATGGTGCAGGTGGCAGAGGGGGCAAAGGGGCACGCGATGTGGTTGCTGAAGAGATGAGGGGAGTGCAGGTGGCGATGACGGTGTGGTTGCCGAGATAGATAGAGAGTGAGAGAGGGATATGTGGTTGGTCGAGGCGTGCAGGCGGTGGGGGTGTGGTTGGTGTGTAGGTGGCGGAGGTGGTTGGTTGAAGCGGTGCAGGCGACAATGGGGGTGGTGGTTAGCCGAGAAAAGAAGAAAGAGATAGAGAGAGAAAGAAAGAATGGAGTAGGGTGGCCGGTATAGAGGGAGAGAAATAGGAATGTTATTCGGGCGGGTTAAATGAGTATCGGGTTATTCGGTTCGGGTTTGAGGGTTTGAGGGTGTGGGTTTTTTGACCGAACCCGAACCAAATAAGAGAAGGGGTTAATTGGTTTCGGGTTAAATGAGTATCGGGTTTATCGGTTTGGGTTAAACGGGTTATTCGGTTTTGATATAAAAAATGAAATACTTTACAAATTAGTTTAAACGGGTTAAATGGATTGGGTAAATGGTTTGACTATTAAAATTGAGAATTTAAAATTTAAGCGGGTTATTCGGGTTATTTGGGTACCCGAATAAACATGAATCCTACCCGATACCCGAATCGAAATTGTTATTCGGATACCATTTAACCTGATTAATAAAACCGAATAACCCGACCCAAATAACCCGTTTAAGATTCAGTTCGGGTTCGGTTATTTTGCACACCCCTAGAGAGAGATGGGAAGAGGTGATGAGAGAGATTGGTGAGAGGGAGAATGGTTTTAAGAAGGTAGTATGATTTTAATTTCTTAAATTATCTTTTGATTTATTAAAAAAATTAATTTCTATATATCTATTTTCCATGTTTAGTCTTAATGCTTCATTGTTAGAAGAAATGATGCATAAAAGTTTTCAAGGTTTTTCAATACATAAATGTTCTCAATTGAACCTGTGTGTGTATGCTTGTTTATTAAATCTATTTTATTTTTTTTGATTTACACTTATTTCTGTAGTTGCATCTTTATTTACTAATCACACATCCTTTGTATATGAGTTTTGATACTCCTAGCAAAATCAATACTAAAATAATTCTATGGATGCATGAATATGATTAGTACATCAATCAAACTTTTATGTTTAGAATTAGATTTGGTATAATATACCCCGCATACAACATAAAAAAAATTATAACATCTTTTGGTTTGACCTTTAATTTGTCAAATTTCGGCTTTTCCTATAATAAATATCCTTTGTTTCGTTTTTATGTGATGATTTCATGTTATATTGTATTTCATTATTAAAGAAAGTGACAATACTTGTAACCAATTGAGCCCACAAATAAAATCCATATTATAACAATCATAGTCTTAAAGGAAAATGATACTGTCTACAATTATGTTATAATATATTTATTAATTTAAATTTAAATCTATATATACTATTAAAAGTGTAATCATTTTATTATGTGCTGTCATCTTCTATTGTCATGGTATCACCTCTGACCGCCATTTGTAAAATATATTTTTTAAAAATTAATCCATATAAATAATTTAAATGATATCTAATCAAATCTAAATCCAAACTAAATCTTATCTAATATAAAACTTAAATTTGAATTTCTATTAATATTTATATTTAAGTATATTATAAATTTGATAAAATACTTTTAAAAAGTTATTTTACAATATCAATGAAATTAATTTTTTAATTTTATATCCATGTTATACATGGATTTATAGACTAGTATTCTAATAAAGTAAAATATTTTTCACCACATGACGTTCTCTTAGAGCACCATATTTTTTATTTTCCACCTGTGTTTCCTAAAATCAACTACGACTTTGGTAATAGAAAAATCCATTAGTTCTTAAATTGATTAAATAAATACATTTTATTCTTTTTACTATATCAATCATTTTGTTTTAGATAATAGATTTAAATACTTAATTACTTAACGCATTAAGCAATAAACTAAATATAAAAATAAACTAAATTTTTTTATTTTCAACGCAAAAAAAAAAAAAAAAAAAAAAACTAAGTTTTCCATAACTTATAACACACTAGAAATCTTTATCTATATCTATATATTATAATAAAATATCGAAAACAAATTTTATCACATGTCACATTCTAAAGCCATTATTTTCTTCTATAATCAATTTAGTTAATTAAAAAATAAATAAGATTTATCTTAGATTGGTTTCCTAATTTATTCAATTTAAAAATCAATCAAATTTATTATAATAAAAATAACGGAATTACTATTTTTCATTAAAATCTATACAATATTTGTGTATCTTTATAAAAAAAAGTCTTACCATCACGTGTAATCATAATGTTGTAGGATAATTTTTTCATCTCCATATTTGTTTATTAGATTAAACACTTACATTTTTAATTGTGATTCAACATACTAAAACATGTCTTTTACTTAAAAAATTATTAGTTACGAAATTAAATATCCAAAATTTGTCATTAAACATGATAATCCTAAAAAACAATAATATTTTTTTCCAAATTAAATGATTACACTTTAATATTCTAATATTTGATTTAAAAGTTTATTATGGAAAACCAACATATTTTCACGTTTTTTACGTTTTCGTCCTTTCGTGTTGATTTTTTTCATAATAAACCATTCATTTAATAATCCAAACATGTTATCTTCAAATGTAAGACAGAGATATTATAAGTTGATTATTAATTTATTTAATACAAAATTAATATCTCAAAACATAAAACATGTTTTCACTTTTTATCACGAATATTTATTTATCGTAATATAGTTTGATAAAATGAATTCTTTATAAAGCCACATGTATTAAATACAAAATACTAACATTTTTATAAATATTTTTCATTCTATACCGATTTTTAGCCACTTTCTAAATATACATTTATATTCATAAAAAAATCATTATTGTATGAATTTTCTTTTTAATTTTTTTTATTTTTTAAAACACACCCATGTAATACATGGTTAACAGACTAGTTTCATTATTAAAGAAAGTGACAATACTAGTAACCAATTGAGCCCACAAATAAAATCCATATTATTAACAATCATAGTCTTAAAGGAAAATGATATTGTCTACAATATATTGTTTATAAAACATAAAATTAATTACAAAAATATTAGAAATTAATAAATTGACTTGAGGGTCAAATTTTTATCGTAATAATGTTGAGTTAAGAGAAGTTTGATATAAGTTTGAGTTGTGTAGATAAGCAAGCATACGTGTATAAAAAAAAAGTTAAATGTAAAAAGTTGATAATGAGTGGTATTGTTGGAATAAAGTCGTGTTTCTCCTGTGACATCGGAAGGACCATAAAGTCACTCTAGTACGATACATGCATATATTTAAAGTTACTTAGAAAGATAAATTGTCATACTCATGAATATATAGTTATTTCAAGTAGGGGTGTTATTCGGGTGGTTTTTCGGTTAGTTGGGTTATTCGGTTTGGGACACAGCGGACTTACATTGGAAGGAGGGGTAGCCCGTGCAACGGGTCCCCTCCCAAATAACTTCGTTTCGTAGTGGAACAATTTATATGTGTAACCGACGAATTTTTATGTGTGCAACTTATAGTATCCAAAAAAATTATGTGTGCAACTTTATTTAAAATAATTTGATACCTCAAAAAATAAGTTGATTACCTTGATAAGTAAATAAACAATTAATTCAATAAATCAACAACATCCAATAATGTTTCCAAAAATTAAAGCTCAATAAACCCAATACTAAATTCTAAACTCATTAACCCAATATTATTTTTAACCCAATTTCAAACTGAATAATGATTTTAATTTCTAAACCCAATTTTTTAACCTTTTTAGTCTTAACCCACTTTTGGAAAAAAAAAACAGTGGAAACAAGAAGTGAGAGCATAAATTTTTAAACAGTGTTTTGGTTTATGCGGTTGAACATAAAATATTTTCTATGATGACAAATGAAGCTTTTATTGATCAATTCCAAAATATGAAAAGTCAAAGAAATCAACTATGAGAGGTAAATTCTTAACATAATAACTTATATTTCATAACAAATTGTATTTTTATGTATTATCTACTATTATATTTGTTATTTTAAGATTATAATTTTATTTTTAAAGTATAAATATTCATGTGTTGACCCGACCCGACCAAAATAATTATTTTAATTTTGGAGCCGTGAACGTGAGGAAAATTTGTGCAACGGGTCCCTTCGGTGGCTGGGTCCGCCACAAGTTTGGGATATCTTGACTAACTCACCCACTAACCAAATAATTACTATTTGGGTTAAATGGTTTTCGGGTTAATTAGGTTTCGGGTAATGCGGTTTGGTTTTGGGATATCTTGACTAACTCACCCACTAACCAAATCATTACTACCATGATCGTATTTTTGATACATATATATATATATATATATATATATATATATATATATATATATATATATATATATATATATATATATATATATATATATAAAGGGGTTCAATGGAAAACCAACATGCATCGGAAAAACCTTGGAAAACCTCCATGCATCATTAGAACCTTGAATGCATCATAAGGACGTCATCATTAGAACCTTGATTCTATCCATTGGGACGTCATGTGGAACATATGGAAGACAAAAATCATGGAGCACATCAAGTATGAAAAAACATAAGGTGTTGTCTGTTTTTTAAAAGGTTAAATGTTTGAAAGCACTACGTCTAAAATCTAACATCAACTTTTGGGGTTCAGCTTGCAGATGGCTTGAAGAAGATCACAAACCTACTAGAGAATTTGTTTCATTAGATCAATGTGTGAGTATTGCTGTACAAAAAAATCACTGAGAGAGAAGAGTGTCCGAGAGCAGCGCATGGAGTTAGTGGAGCATCGATAGAGGATGGAGGCAGTAGAGCAATGGTTGCAATACGAGTCCAATTCCTTCTCAGTGAGAAATGACTGACCATGGTAGAGGCGATGAGCAGACCAATGGAAGACGTTGAGCAAACCGACGGTGTGGAGGTTGAAGGGAATTTTATCTTGGGAAGTCAGCCATCTCAGAGAAGCAGAAAAAGGGGGAGAGAGATCTTTTGGGACAGACGGAGAAAAAACAAAAGGGGTGAGAGAGATATAGTCACATCAAACACTTTTCACCTCCTAAGTTGGTAGTTAGTAAAGAATATATACTTTTGATAATAACAAAAAAGTATAGGTATTTAAACAGTTGAGAAAAAAGTTTAATGTCTTAATAGATAAATGTATTTAATGTTAATCTTAAGTTATATTTATAATCATCACGTTGTATTATGAGGGTTGGAGGAAGTGATCTATTTTATCTTTCTATTCCACTAACCACCTCAACGCCAAATCCACACCACGTAAGCTTTCTTTTCTCTGCCCATTTCATTTATCAATCCTGTTGAAACCATCCAAAAACACACAGACATCTCTCTCTATCTCTTCATATCCCTCTCGGCATGTTTGTCCCGCATCTGACACCAAACCAAGATACCGCACATAGGCGGGGCAGTGTTTCATGTGGTGTTGATGCCAAATGGCATCCTGTCCGTGTCGTTTCGTGTCGCTCCCACTCTGTTCCCCCTTATGAGTGTCATTTTTTTTGGGTTATTTTACTTTTTATGAAAAAGTATTGAAATAAGAACAATCAAATGACACCACATGTATGATTTATGTCTCGAATTTAATTCTACACAATATTTTTTTCTAATTTATAATTTGTATAAGCTTCACAAGACATTCTTAATTTTTCAAAGACATATATTCCATTTAATTTGAAGTTTGTACTAATAAAATTTAATAGAGTTAATGTCCTAAGATAGTTATGTATTTTTAAGTTCGGTTCGTTTCATTATTGTATTTGCTTTCATTTGTTTTAGATATTTAGTTTTTTTTTTTGCATTCATCCAGTTTGATAATTCAAAATTTTTTGTAGTGCATCACGGAAAGTTTAATTCTTAAAACGACAAAAAAAAACATCACTTAAAATAGTCCAAACATGATATACGTAGATATTTCATGGGAAGCCGAGGCAGTTTAAGAGTTAGAGAGAATGTTTGTGCGTGAGTTTGCAATGAGGAGGTATTTTGCGCTTTTTGGCTCTTAAGGTATTTATAGGTTTAGAGAGAGTTTAGGAAGAATATATATTTTTGGTATGAATAAAATGAATATAGTGATGTATTTATAGGGTTTAAAAAATTTATAAATAAAAAATTCTAATGCACATCCCAAGTTCCTAACGACACCATCGTACCAATTTGGCAATTTCATCTATCAGTGTCATGTGACATCCTTTCGTCGCTGTCGGTATTCGGCATCCCAATATTACCATACTGTATACTCTTGGTTATAAATTAATATCATTTAAGAATATTACAAGCAAAATCATAAAATCTTGAGATCATACATATTCTATTGCTGCAATTTTGTCTTTAGGTTTAATTTGAAACCAACAAAACTATGCACACATATTGTTAAGGATTAAAATTCAACTCATGTATATAGCTTGATAGGGATAAAAAAAAATTCAACAAATCCAGTTACTTAATTTCTTCGATTATCATCTCAAATCTTGAATTATTATCGTTCTTAATATTTCTTTTTGAAAAAGGTTTTTAATTTTAATTAAAAGTACAACTTTAAACATCGTTGCATTCTAATCGTATCTAAGTAAACCAATCAACATTTACTGTAGGCCGGGTATAAATTAATTATATAGATATTTGCAACTTCGTATAAACATCAAGAGATTTATAAAAAACTATAAATACAAAATAAAATTCAATGATATAACTCATCTTTTTACATTATTACTTAATTTACTTGTTGATCGACAAAACATAACCAAATCATATATACTAACAAAATCATATAACTAAGTAGTTTGTTAGTTCTTAATTCAAGCATTAAAATGCCACTTTAGGAATAAAATGATTTCTTAAAGGAAAAAGAAAATAAAAGAAAAAAAAGACCTATTTTTGTTAATATTGTTATCATTATTGAAATTAAAATTGGAAAATTAATGTTCTGACATTTAAATTTGACTAGCAAAGAAAAGAGAAAACAATGGCAACATTTGGTATCAACACGTCAATTCTTTTAGAAAGATTTTATTTAATTTAAATTTGCTTAACACTTAATTCAGACAAGTTTTTAATAACATTTATTTATTTGTTAAAATGTTTGAAGAATTATGATCAATGTGTTTAAACATATAGTTAAACCATATATAATTACTTCATATATTTAATTATACTATCCTATGATAATTTTTATTTGTAACATAAAATCAAATATTAATCAAATAAACTATTAAAAATTAAAATAAATTTATCATGTATTTATCGGTATATAATATAATATAATATCAAGAGACTTATCTTAACAATGTCCTATTTTAAATATTAATTAAATGCTTATCCAGCAATATCTCATTGTAATATTAATTAAAAATCAAACCTCACCATTAACTTTATATATTAATTAAATACTCGTTTTAAGAATGCTTTATTTTTAAATATTAATTAAATATCAATATACTCATTTTAACAATATCTTATTTTAATTTAAATATTAATTAATTGTGCATTTTAGTAATACATCAATTTTAATCTTAATTACATTTTCAATGATGAAATTTAAATCTTTATTAAATATCAAGATGCTTACATTAACAATGTCTTAGTTTAAATATTAATTAGAATCTCATTTTATGGATATCTTGTTTCAAATATTGATTAAATATCAATAATTATTACTTATTAGACTTTTACTAATAGAGACTATGTATAATTCCATACATTAGCAACATCCAATTTAATTTAAATATTAATTAAATATTAATTTTTCTAAAGCATCAATTTAAATATTAATTACGTTTTAGAAGTTAAAGTTTAAATCTTAATAATTAAATATTAAACAATTCACTATTACTTAATTTTACATATTAATTAAACACTCATCTAAAAAATATTTTATTTTAAATATGAATTAAATGTAAATAATTATAATTTATTAGACTTTATTAATTAAAAATATGTATAATTTCCACAATATAATCATTCCCAAAAGGTTCTAGCGACAGTCAAGAAGTCAATACAAATGCTATATATTCTATTCTGTATATTATAATAAAGCAAAACAATTGATGCCGCGTGTCGCTACCACATTGCACGAAATTTTCATTTTTTCGCATCTTTTTCCTAATTTACTACATTAAGTTTTGATTTTATGTTTTTTTTTTCATTAATGAATTAATATTAATATTAAATTAGATATTACAACATATTAAATTCATGTTTATCTAATATACTATCATTATTATCCTTAATGATCAAAATTAAATTCAAATGTGAACATTTTGATTTAAATGTAGAAATGTGGTAAATAAAGTAATACTTTTTGTTAATTGTTTTGCTAACAAAATTTAACAATTAAATGATATAAGTTCAATTGTAAATATGATAAATTTTGATTATTGATTTCACAGATTCCATTTTTATATTTTATCATTTTCAAAATACATATACACATTCATATGATGAAAATTTTTTGTTTTACATTGATATTTCATATTTAAAGTTAATAAAAATTAAAAGAAACATTCTTTTGCTAGCATATATTATGATTTTTAATGATATAATATAATAATTATTATTATGTTATTCAACTAAATATTTTTTTTATTTTTAGTTTTAATAGCTTTCAATTTTTTTATTTTAATTATATATAAGTTTTATAATAATTATTAAAATATAAAAAATTATGTATTTTCAATAAAGGTATAGTGTAAGGACCATTTTGTAATTTCACTAAAAAAATCAAGGGGGGGTCCGTTTTGCCTGAGGGGTAACTTTACCACTTTTTTATGTTGCACGCATCCATGGCAGAAAATAGAAGGAACACAGACACATTTTACAATCACAGAGAGAAAACAAAACACAAATAACAGAAATTTTCAACCAAAATTTTAACAAGTTTTTTTCTTTTTGAGTTTTAATGCTCACATGCATTTATCAAACTTTTACAAAATCTTGTTTCCAATCTCTCTGTTTCTGTTTTCAATTTCTTTTTGTGCTTGAAGTTCCGGCCGCCGGAGACCGGTGGTCGGTGGTGGTGGTCGGTGGTGCGTTTAGTTAGATGAAGGGGATGCCCTTACCCTTTGGATTTGAAGGGAAGGGGGTGGTGGTGTTGCAGCAGCAGCAGCAAGAGACGGCGGCGTCGGCGGAGTTTGTTGTACCTTGTGCAAATACATCGGTACATTTTCAGGATTTGTTGAAGAAAAGAAAGTATATCGAAGAACCAAAATCTGTGCTGGATAACGTCAATAGTAGTCCAAGCCCTCCAAATTCCACTTCGACCCTGTCTTCTTCTCTGGGAGGTTGTGCCGGCGGCGGCGGCGGCGACTGCGGTGGTGGGTTGGCAGCGGTTTCCGGGAACTCATCTGTAAAATGGTCACAGCCGGAAAATCAAGATACCAGCTGCTCAAATGTGGGATTTCTTGAACCCCATTACCATTTACCGGAAAAGTCTCTAGATATCGCCGGCGGCGAGAAATGTGGTGTTGAAATGGAAGATTGGGAGAGTGTTCTATCGGAATCCGGCCAGGAACAGTCTGTCCTGCGGTGGATCATGGGTGATGTGGAAGACCCATCAATGGGTCTAAACAAAATGCTTCTGCACGGCGGAGGTATGGTGGAAAACGGCGACGGCGAACTCACCGGCGGGTTTGGTTTGATGGATCAAGGTTATCTAGGGTTTGATTTTAACAACCCAGTTGGTCAAAATGGTAATTTCCATCAAATTCCTCATAAACTCAACGATGAAAAAATTGGGTTATCCCCAAACCCTCAACCGCCACCGCTACTGGCTGCGCCACCCATCGCCGGCCACCAGCAAAGTCCAATTTTTTCCTCCCCATTTGACGTAAAACCTCAATTGTTAATCAATCAAAACCAATTTCAATCACAACCCCTTCAAAATCCAACCTTTTTTGTACCATTAGAACAACATCAAACCCTAATGCCACCACAACCCAAAAGGTACAACTCAGGAAGCACGCAGTACAACTTCCCAAACCCTAAAACCCCTTTTCTTGATTCACCACCACCATCAATCAAGAAAATGCCTGCCATTGATGAATTAGGTCATCAAGGGATCATTGATCAGCTTTTCAAAGCGGCGGATTCGATCCAATCCGGGAACAATCCGATACTCGCGCAATCGATATTGGCGCGGCTCAATCATCAGCTTTCTCCGGTCGGTAAGCCTTTCAAACGGGCTGCATTTTATTTTAAAGAAGCTCTTCAGCTACTATTACATTCAATTGTCAACAATATGAATCCAATTAGTTCACCATTTAGTTTGCTTTATAAAATTGGTGCATACAAATCGTTCTCTGAGGTTTCGCCTTTCGTTCAATTCACGAATTTCACACGAAATCAAGCATTACTTGAAGCCTTAGATGGGTTTGATCAGGTTCATATAGTTGATTTTGATATCGGGTATGGTGATCAATGGGCTTCGTTTATGCAAGAATTTGCCTTACGAAACAAAAACAATCGTGCCCACTCGATAAAAATCACAGCTTTTGCGTCACCCATGAATGACCACCTTGAACTTAGCCTAACTAGGGAGAATTTGGTAAATTTCGCGAAAGAAATCAATGTCGGGTTTGACTTTGAGATAGTCGATATCAATGTTCTTGCTTCGGTTTCTTGGTCTTTACCTTTTCGTGTATTGGATAGTGAAGTGATTGCTGTGAATCTACCCATCACTGCCTTTCCAAATCACCAAATCCCGCTTCCATTAGTGCTTCGTTTCGTCAAGAATCTCTCTCCCAAGATTGTAGTTTCGGTCGATATAGGGTGTGAAAGGACGGATTTACCCTTTTCTAACCATCTAATTCATGCCCTTCAATCTTACTCAAACCTACTCGAGTCTCTTGATGCCGTGAATATGAACCTAGACGTGTTACAAAAGATTGAACGGTTCTTGATCCAACCAAGCGTCGAAAAGATTGTTTCCGGGAGGTATTCGTTCCTGGAAAAGACTCAACATTGGCGAGCACAATTCTTATCGTCAGGATTTTCTCCGTTGAATTTCAGCAACTTCACCGAGGGTCAGGCGGTGTGTGTGATTAAAAGGAGTCCAGTGCCGGGATTTCACATCGAAAAGAGACATTCATCGCTCGTTCTTTGCTGGCAGCGTCTTGAGCTCGTTTCGGCTTCGGCTTGGCGATGCTGATATTGGAAAAGAAAAAAAACTCTCTATAAAGGGACTCTCATGAAAGATGATTGTGGTGTCACACTTTGTTTTGGAGCCCTTTTTAGTCATTTTACTTTCATTGTAATGTTTTTGATTCTGCATCTATGTAAACAAACTAAAGGAACCAGACATTTTTAGGAATGATGATGTTCTTAGTATATGAATGCATTATTATTGTTGTTATTTACTTATTTGTTTGGTGGTTTTTTCTTTTTGTTGCTGTTTTTGGCATCAAGATTCATCAAATCTTGATCCGAGATGTGTTTGGAGCTTGTCATTTTGTTGTCTGTTTGTTGACCCGACCCAGACCGCCACGAGTGTCGGTTGTGTTCCCTCGGATTAGCGATCACGCATTGGATCAAGACTGCTTTCGAGCTATATCTTGGAGATCACTATTTGTTCTACGTAATAGGTAAGCATTTGCGGAAAATTACTTAAAAAGGAAATGTATTTTGGGTCGATTTTTATTAGAGTAAAGGGTATACAGAAGCCGCAAGGGCTTCGGCCTTGCCACCTCACCCCGAAGCCGCCGGCCACACCGCCCGGCAATTCGGCCCCGCAAGAAACCCACCCTGCTCGGCTTCTGCTCCACTTGCTTTCAAACCCCACACACATATATATGTGTGTGTATATATATGTATGTATAAATATAATTTTAGTTTTATAATTCTTTTATTTTTATTATTGTTTCTTATTATAGTTTCGTAAATGTTTGTATTTTTTTTAGTTTCGTAATTGTTGTTTAGTTATGTAATAGTTTTAAATATTTATAAAATTAATTATTTTATCTTTAATTGTTTTATTAATTAAAATGAATTTATTTTTATAAAATTAAGAAAGATGGAAAAGTTTAGAAAGTTGGGTATTTCCAAGTTAGAAAAGTAGGGAAATGTAGAGAAAGAAAAGTTGATGTGGCGCTGAGGTGTACAGAAAGATGAGTTTAAGACAGGTTGGTATACCATTTGCTCTATGGGTATTGGATTATGTTTGCCTCAAGAAAATGTAAGGCTAATATATCTATGATTTAGAATATGTTTAAGTTTTAAGACTTTTATAATAAAGAATGAAGATGTAAAGAATGACGATAGATATTATGATATTATTATCACTGTATTGATTTTTACCAAAAACTTTGTATACAAATGTGTAGATTTAGGAGTTGGATTATGTGTTTTCTTTTTCTTTTTAAAAAATCATTGTATTTATTTTAGTTTGTTAAAACTGGTGGTGATCAAACGTTTTGGTTTATGTATTTGTTGGTTCCTTCGGTTTAAAAATTCTTTTATCACAAACCAAAAACCAAATAAAACCAAATTCAAAATTACATAAACCAAACCATAAACTGAATTTGAATTCGGTTTGGTTTAGTTTATAAACCAAAGAAAACCAAATATTCAATATGCAAGACAAACAACCAAATACCAAACGACAAATATAAAACTTTCAAGCATCTCAAGTAGCCAAATGTTAAGTATGCAATCCAAAATATCAAGTAAAACATAAATCAAATATTTTATGTCAAAGAAATTAATACTAAAATTTACACACACACATAAAATATTTTATCGCAAATATCCAGGGTACCGAAATGTCAAGTTGATATTTTTTATAATTAGTTTTTTAAATCAATAAATTTTAAACCATTAATTTTATTTATCCAACGATCAAGTTTGGTACTTTTGATACCCTATAATATATATAAACGAAAAAGAAGATTTTGAGTTTCATAATCGAAAACCGAATTTTAAATTTGGTTTTTGGTTGTTTCCTTGGTTCCGGACCAAAAATTGTCATCCCCCCAGTTAAAGCTAAGAAATCATTATCACTGTTATAAATGTCATTTGGTTGTTGCATTTGGGTGTGTGTACGGTTCAGTTCGGTTAGTAGTTAAAATGTGAACTGCATTTTCGGTTTCGGTTACTCGCGGTTCGGTCCATGGTTCCTGCAATATGCTTAAAACCAAATAAAGTTATAGAAATATATCTTTTTTAAACACGAATTCCTTTTAAGTTCAATATCATAGTAAACTATTTAATTATAAATCTTAAAGTTACACTAAATGTAATTAACAAAACAACTAAAATAAAAAAAAAAATCATTTGAAGATCTGGTATATAATGTATTAGAATAACTAAATGAAATTATAAATAAAACCTACTAACTTGTATATATATAATCAGTTCGGTTCGGTAATCCACGGTTTTCTAATAATGAAAACCTAAACCGCTGTGTGATGCTTCGGTTTCGTTTTTTTTTCCGGATCAAATGTTTTAAGCAGTTCGGCTCGGTTTTCCGGTTATGTTTGAAGATCCCTAGTTGCATGTAAGCCCATGTAAGGTTGTTAGATAAAATGCAAAGTAGGGGTGAGCAAACAAACCAAAAACCGCACCAAAGGTTCACACTTCTAAAGTTTTCATGCAGACGCCTTTAATAATTTGGTTTTCACTTTATGTGTATTTCTAAATATGGGTCTAACGTATTACGTTACACACACACACACACACACACACACATATATATATATATATATATATATATATATATATATATATATATATATATATGGGTGGGTTCAATGGAAAATTTCTACGTATCGAAAAACTTTGGGAAACCACAATGGATCGCTATGAAAGTATAATACATGATATGGAGAACATTATGCATCACATGGGAAAATTTGTGCATCATGATCAATTGATGCATTACGTGGTCGGTCCAAGTCAAAACACAATGCATCACACGAGAAGGATAGTGCATAATGATCATTTAATGCATCACGTAGCCGTTTCGATTGGTGCCGGTCCGACGGTCCAAATCGGTCTGGTTTTGACCAGTCCGTTCGGTCAAAGTCAATCCATCATTTTTATGTTTCTTCACAAAAATAAAATAATAAATTACTTAACTGGGGATCAAACCCCAAACCTTTAATTCCATATAGCAATGTTTTAACCATTGGACTACATATCCCCTTCGCTACTAAATTTATTGACTTACTTATTATAATACAAACCAACTATTTAATACATTGCTTATACACTAATTATTTACTGTATAATTTAATGTATTTAAATTTTAAAGGTAACTTTAATGTTAGATTGTGATATTATATTAACATTGAATACCAATAATGGTTTTAAGTTATAAATTTAATTTTTAAGTATATGCATTTGATATACAGATTTGTGCATTTTGGAATGGTTCTCACGGAATTGAGAGGTTCTTACCGGAACCCGAATATAGAATTCGTATCATGAGAGTAGTCCTAAATTGAGTATCCAACACAACCTCTTGAGAATGATCATTCACAGATTTTTTTACATAAACATGTATAAACCAAGATTAAATTTTTTTCATCAAAAGATTCATACAGATTTACATTATGTTAAAAAAAATAATGTAAATGATCATTCACGAAAATACACTCGACTCGTTTTTAGCCTGGTTGAGCTATTTTGATCGGTTAATTCATACCTAGTAAAATAAGAAAAATTGCCATATTAATTTCAAAGTAAACTCTACTTCCTCCTCCCTTCGTATTCTATATATCCCACACATTCTGAACTTTAATTCTCCTTTTGTTTTTTTTAATAAAATTTCTTTAACTAAATATTATAAAACATATATTTTAAAACTATAAAATAGTGGACAAAAATCATCCACAACGACGTCGCTACCCGCAAAAACATCAGAATTTGTAATCGATTTTTCGGTGTCGAATACCGGACCGGTTTAAACCACATTTGTGCTTTTCGCTCTGTATAATCACTTTGTACAAGCAACAACAACCGCTTCAATAACCAGTGACGAATCCAAAAATTGGTTTTATAAGGGTCAGAATTTATGATGATATGACAGGGTAAGTGTTTGTGACTTTAAAATATATTTTTTTTCAAATCTCGAAAATTTGGATCGGTTCATCTGGATCATATAATAAAACAAATACGTAAAAAAAATTTTGGACGACAAACTATCCTACTCCTACTCCTAAACTACTCATTTACCACCAAACTTACTTACTCCGCCTAAATTTCAAATTGCCTCCGACGGGGATCGAACTCGTGACCTCTCGCTTATAACTCCACCCTCTTACCGCCATGTAAAGGCCTTTTGGTCACAAATATGTAAATGTCACAATGTCATTGTCTAATGTCTATTGAAATATAACAATTGAACAAATATAACTTAATGTTAAACACTTATGGTCTTAAACTCTTAAACAAATCATAATTTAAGTACAAAAGGATCTAAAACGACAAAGAACAAACTTATAAACATCAAACAGGTGCAATTATAAAACAAATAATAAACTAAGTAACTAAAAATATAAATTATATAATCAATTATTTATTTAATCATATATTCATATATAAAGTATAGAGTTAGAAATTTAGAATTTAGAAGCATAGAAAATCAGAAATATTTATATACATACATCATGGCAAATGGCAACGACACTATGGCAGAGGCGATGGCCGATGGAATCGGTTTGCTTAGACAAAGAGAGGCGACGGATTTTAAATTATTCGTTAAACAAGTAACATATTATTACGTTTTTGTATATTTTTGTAGATTTTGTAACAATACTTTTTTTATATATCTAAAACTTATAAAAACTAACAAGGATATAGAGGTCGAACTTCAAAAATCATCCGGGTCGGATATTTTTCGACTATATATTTACCGGGTTAACTACATAATTATGCAAAAGCGTTTTCTCTTTTATCAATTTATGCAACGAAATAAGTTTTGATACATTTTATGCAACCATGTTTGAAATTTTTCCCAGTTTATGCAACCACGTTTGCATATGTTATCAATCTATTTAATAAAATAAGTGTTGATCAAAAATGTTTTATACAACTGTATTTATTTTGTGATGACATCTAATTAGTTTTGATCACCATTTATCACCCCTTCATTATCAACAACATCAAAAAGCTTAAAAAAGTTTTATATGGTCCGTTTTCAAACATATCCATGAACCTTGTTTCAATTTAAAAATCAACTATCTATTATTACTTGAAAATTATAGAAAATATCAGCGATTTTGTTTTCGGTTAACCAAATTATATATTATTAAAAAGAGTTCTTCGATTAACCTTAATATCCGAATGGTGCATCGGTTTTTTAATTATGAAATATTTTGTACAACAAGGTTCTTTAATGGAATCAGTTGGATGCATGATTCTTAAATCGAAATAAGGTTTATGGATGCATGTTAAAATGGTGTAGAATTTTTTAAAGCTTTTTGATGTCCTAAATAACGAAAGGTAGTGAATAATAAAACATATTAGATGATGAACGATAAGATAAAAGTTTCAAACCGTTGATGAGGTGATGAAGGGGATGATGCCATTTATTTTTTTCAAAATTTTTAATTATGATTTGCGATTTTTTAAATTAACTATTTTAACTAATTAAATGGAAATGGTTATACTATTTATTTATTATATTACATACTTTTAATTATATATAATAGTAATAATAATAATAATAATAATAATAATAATAATAATAATAATAATCTTATATTTTTTCATCGATTTAATTTCATGAATAAAGTGACATTAAGAGATGATACAAAGTTAATAATATATATACATCATGAATTTAGATTTTAAATAAAATGTTGCCTAATTAGTAAGAAATATCAATAAGGTTGCATAAATTGATAACAAATTCAAACGTGGTTGCATAGATTAATAAAATTTTCAAACGTGGTTGCATAAATGTTGTCAAAATCTATTTTGTTGCATAAATTGATAAAAAGAAAAAACTTAGTTGCATAAATAGGTGGTTAACCCATATTTACCACGTAAAAAATTTTATCGGAGTCGTTTGATCCGCACCTCGTTACCTTCGGTTTGCCCTTGTCAACAATCCCTGCCGTCACCAGGATGAGTTTTACCAGTAACGATATGGTGAGCGCGCGCGAACGTGGTGCATCCTTATGGAATTCGGTAGAGAAGCTCCTTTGTCGTCAATTCTTCTCTTTACGTCACATTTTTTGATATCTGCAAGCTTATTAAAACACTCAGATTTTACAACTTATATATTGAACATGAAGATGATGCAGTTTGATTTTGTTAAACGTGCATCAAGTTTTTTGGGCTAATTTTGAACTTGAAGATGGTACAAGCGTGAACTTGAATGTGCATCAAGTTTACAGGTTAAGGTTGACCATGAAATATTACGATTATGAACGTGCATTACGTTTTATGTGTTAAATGTTGAACGTGAAGTTGATGCAGTCATGAGCACGTATCAATATTTCTAGGTTAATGTTGAACGTGTATCATGTTTTTTGGGTTAATGTTGAACATGCATGAAGATTTATTTAAATTTGTATTCAATTAAATTTTGTTTAAATTTAAAAGGATATAAAATATATTTATGTAGCATTTATATGTGCTTATTGGATGAAATACTTTATTAATATAACATTTTCGTTTTACCTTTAACTACACTTTTTGTCCTAAATTGTTTTTTTTAAAAAAATCATTTTACATGTTTTATTATGTAAATCTAAACCCTTTAAAACAATTGATCTGTTTTTCATCATAATTAATAAATATATCCAAACCTTACATTCCAACAAGAAGTTTTATATTCACTTTTTAATAAGTTAATATACTTTAATCAATCATTTTACATTTTTTATATAAATATGATACGCATATATTTAATAAATTATAATCATTGTTTGGACAATATATTATTATTACAAGGGTGGCAATTTTCGGCCCATTCAAGCAAACGGGTCATACGGGTTGACGACCGAAAGTCATAAATTTTACAAAATTTAGAAATTTTTTCAAAGAACAATTTTTTAATACACCGTTTTATAAATTTTCATTCTAAAAAAATATGTTATATATTAGTTTTTCTACAATTGGTCCATTTAACTCTTCGGTCCGTTTGGCTCATTGTGTCAACATTGTCGCCCCTAATATTATACATGCATTACCTTTTGTTAAGCTTTATTAATTCATTTGTTTATTTAGTTTTGGTTATTTTATTAGATTTAAGCAAATTTAGTATTTCATATCACATGGCACTTTTTGTATTGGACCATACCCAAATAATATTATAATCCTTGATATCTTTTTAAAGTATTCATTCTTTCAATTTCATACAGAAGAGTTATAGACTTTTTTCTTTAATGGTACATCAATCATATTGATACCAACTAATTTAGGCCTTGTTGTCTCAAAATTAAATAGGTAGACAAAAAGATTTATATGCTTTATTTATTAATAAAATGTTAGGGTTTGCTTTTAAAAACCCTAAAAAAAACTTTATTTAATGGTTTTTCTTAAACTCCTTTAAATGATTTTTGTAACAACCTCAATTTTGGGCCAACAAAAATTCAAAGGCTAAGAAAAGAAATCAGTGTGAAAATAAGATATTAAATTTTGCTAATATAGTTTATGGGAGAATTGTTCAAAATAACAATCAACTTTTTTTTTTATTACAACAGTCTTGTAAATTTTATCCCAAATAATGGAACCAACTTTTGGTTTACTTCCGATTATGCATTTAGCCGGTAAACAACAAGTAGGTTGTTATTTCAAACAATATATTAAATGATTAAAAATAAAACTCATTGTCACAATAAGAAAAAAATTAAAAAATAGGTTGTTATTTCAAACAATAAACTCTATATATAACCCTTTTTACCGGTTAACTTTTATTGTTTGACGGTTAAATTCTATAATCGGGAATGAACAAAGAGTTGGTTCCTTTACGTGGTACAAAATTTACAAGATTGCTATAATAAGAAAAAAGAGAAAATTTGTTTGTTATTTTAAACAATTCTCTCGAAGTTTTATAAAGCAATTCAAAGTATGTTGTCTTGATATGATTATAAATTATAATCGTAATTCTACCTATATATTACCCATGGAAGTGAGAGAAAATGTCTCCCCCCTTCGATCTAAGCCGTCCGATCAATCCATATTCAATCCTGGCCACTTTAATTCAATTACTTCTGTTTATGCATGGCTTACAACTGTGTTATGCCTGATTAAACCCATTTTCCAGAACTGCTCCTACTATTTTGCAACCATGCCATCCACTACCTCCACAATTTAAGCAACTGTACTGAATGTGCATCCTAACAGTTTCTATTTTTTTCTATTTAAGGCCTGCATATTTTGACAACCACTTCTTTTCTACATCTCGAACTGCATACCCCTTTTCGTACTTATTTCTTTCTGCTGGAATGGAAAACAAGGTAATTCAAATACACTGTAAATTTTTTTTTTCATATTTTGCTGTTTCACAATAGTTTTAAAGATTACACATTCTGTTCTCCTAGGAGTTGCAGATAAAGATCAAGGTTGAAGCTGAAGAAGATACCAATGTCACGGTTAGACTACCCTGTTACAACAGATATTCAAAGTATCATCATTGTTTACTGTTGCGCTATTTTATTGCTAATTACATTGACCCCCGATCACAGCACCCAATGAAGGTGAAGGTCGAAACACCACTCGAAAGTAAGGTACGAAACACCACTCGAAAGTAAGGTACGAAACACAAAAGGTCCAGATGAGCCCATGATCCGCGAACCACTTTCTCCGGTAAGTGCTGTTTATTAAAGTATTCATCGATAGTCACGCTGGAGTTGAGAATACATGAGTCAGTATAATAAAGTGATACATTATATATTCATGCAGACCATCAGATTACAAGTTCCATTTTTCACCTTTGATGATGAGGTACTAACAATGACTTTAGTTTCACGACGGCAACGTGAACCGAAAATTTCTTCTAATGCCTGCTTGCGTACTTTAGGTTGATATTGAATGGGAAGAAGAAATCATACGGCACGTAGAACACTATGAACAGTGGTTGGCAGAAGAGGAAAAGAAGGCTAAGGAGGTAATCA
Source organism: Centrapalus pauciflorus (assembly GCA_020465985.1). Lineage (NCBI taxonomy): Eukaryota > Viridiplantae > Streptophyta > Magnoliopsida > Asterales > Asteraceae > Centrapalus > Centrapalus pauciflorus. The sequence goes on from JAANYP010003878.1 coordinate 618,318, forward strand.
TATTGTTAATAATGCAAGATGTCGTACCTGGATAACTACCTTTTTTGTGTAACTTTCATCAGGAAGCTGCTAAACAAGACAACAATAAAAAGGATACAGGAGACAAATTCGAGGAAGAACAGGTGAGTACCAACATACGGGTGAATAGACTGTATCCAAGTCAAGAAATGTTTACTGACGTATCCTTGAATTTTTCGTAAAATAGTTATGGGATACTTCATCAAAAGGCGACCTGGTTGACCAGACCGATAAGGCTCACGAAGAAATCGAGGTATCACGTATTTTTATTAATAAAAACCTGCCTTAATGCTGCGACATTTAACTTCCTAACTTTGTAGGACGGGTGCATGCAGATTGTGAAGAGGAGAAGTGGTCGTAAACGAAAAAAAAGTTCCAGATTAATTGCAGACGATGAAGACGAAGTTTAACATGCAGAAGAACGATCTACAGTTTATAATCTGACTTTGCTTTCCGTTTCAGATCTTCAGTTTCCATTTTCTCATTATTTAATGTACTAGGAATATATGATTTGTCAGACTTTTAACTTTATATGTAACTATGAATGAATGCACGTTTCTACATTGTCGGATGTCAAGTACCTTTTGTGGGTATTGATTTAAGTCATATGAATTAATAATATATACTTGGTTTACAACAATTAACGCATGTGCATACGCCATGCAAGCATACACGTTATTCCAACAACTCTTCGATTTTTCTCATACAAGTTATATTTTTATCCTCATCGTATTATAACAAACCATATTTGATATTAGCCTTATAGGAACAAACAGAAAACTTTGTATATAATCAGACTGCGGTTGGTTCATAGAATAATTCCTTATGCTGCATATGATTTTAAAAAAAAAATCACGTACTCAGATTATAAATAGTTTACAAAATTTAGACTCAGATTTTGTAGAGTATAATCAAACAAGTCAACATAACATGTCGTGGCTGCAATTACTACACATACGCATGTGCATATGCCATGCCAGCATACCAGTTAGTTCAACAAGTCATTGATTATCTCACACAGCAAATATATGTATCGTCATTGTCTTGAACCAAAACTCATTTGGTTTAATATCGGGCAGTTGGTAATTAAAAGTTTTTGTATAATCAGACTTTCGTTCGTTCAGAAAATAATTCCATACCAACAAAACATATGGACTTACAAAAAAAAAAACAAAATATCGTTACAGAAAAATTGTGAGTAGCAAAGTAAGGCTCTCAACCGCCAGAAACAGATTGTAAATGCTACCAACCGGGTTACGTTATAAAACGAAGTTGACATTATTAATGTGTTGAAGATGACAGACTAAACACCTCGATGGTCATTCCATGCAGGCAAATTTTTTGCTTTTTAAAATGTGACACTGCATCATGTATTATAAATCTTTAACTGTCTCAAACAAATACCCCCAATCATAGAATATTAATGTATGTAAACGAAATCACTTATGTATATTAATATTTGTAGTTTCCCTAAAAACTCGCCCACTAACCACACTCACCCACGATCTAGAGGTCAGTTTTTCCTGGGCAGTTTATTCACTTCCAAAAAAAACTGTCACGCGACCTATATATATATATACATATTGGTACCTGCTGTAAACATCCAAACGAACGATGACTACCAACAACTCAAGGACCTCATCAAATGACCAAAATGATTCGCAACCATCACCGCATGGAGAAAATGTCAATGGAGTTAACACGCCTACAAATGTTGACGATGTTCTACCAAAACCAGTCATCGTAAGTCTATTTAGATTGAAAGTACTTTATTTTTTTTGTTATTATGTGTTTCCTCTGTTAACGCTGCGTTTTATTTCTACAAAATCATGAAGGAGCGTGAATCCCCATCGCCAACTACCAGCGCTGCTCTAGAGTTTATTGATCGACACGTATTCAGCGATTCCGATGCCGATGAGGAGACACTTGAAGCCTATTTAGATAACGTATGTAAAAATGCTTTTGTCCATCCGTATGTTCACTGTTTTTTTTGGTAACGTGGTAATACTTATATTGTGTTCACAGGTAGGTCCAGATATAGAAGCGACACTTATGGCATCAATAGTTTACCTTGAAAAGCGACAAAAGCGAATCAACAATCGCCGTCAGCTATTATCAATTGACTCATCTGACATAGTCATTGTATCAAGTGACGATGAGGCACATGACGAAGAACAGCCAAATGAACCCCCGGGAGACTCATCTACATTCAAACGGCGTAGGGTGTCCGTTTTCAATGGAACCAAAACATATAATTATAACTTGGATAGCAACAAAGATGAGAAGGATGGACCTGACGCACCAACAGTTTAACAGCAGCCTACTTGTGTTTCATTTTATTCGCTTACGTTGCTATTTTGTTTGCCTACTTTTTTACAAGAATGTATATTCAACTCCCTGTTTTATTTGAAAATGGTGATGCCTTCTTCACGTTAATTGCCATTTCTTTGCACACATTTATAATTGTTATAAGTATAACATACAAGTAATCTGAACGATTGTGAAATGTTTTTGCAAACATATCTGCTGGCTCAGAATAGTAAGAGCCATATCAAGCACCATTTGAGAACTGCCATGGCTGCAAAATCAAAGATGTCCACATTCTCAGGCTTTGTTAACTTGAATCAACTATTATTTACCTAATAACCATCTTGAATTGCCCAGCCAAGATACAGTTTATCCCAGATTGTACTCGATTTACTCCTTCAATTAAATAGTTTTCATCACAGCCTTAACATATCATTTACATAGACGGTATACGTGTTTTAGTTGTCTGTTTACTTTGCCTTTATTACGAGATCATATTTTAATTTAAAAACAGCAAATGATGTCAATATTTATATCTTTGTTATGGGTTGTATATAATAACATACCTACGAATTACAATTTAAGTTGTATGTCCAATTTTCTTCATAGCCCTACAAAATATTGTTAAATTAACACATGCGTGTTGGAACGTATTTGTTGATGTCTGCTAATGAAATCATGTGGGTTCATGTATTCCAAACTGATCTAACAGTTTCTTTGTGTCCAGTTTTATTTAAGTCACGTTTTTTTATGTGTCCAGTTTCATAGCCCTACAAAATATTCTTAAATTAACACATACTGAAGTTATTTAATTCACGTTTTTTTATGTGTCCAGTTTCAGTTTCAATCAACTACCCTACGTTTCAATTTTTGAAGTAGTTATACCTTTTTATCATATATTTGTTTTCATGCTATAATCTCATCAACTTACAACACCTATATTTAATTTTATATTGTTATTTAGAAATTATGTAATATAAGGGTTTTAATAATTGTGATTTCCCTAAATTAAATAAACCGCCAGGAAAAAATGTACTCGTGGATCCATACATTTTTAATGTATTCGAAACTGATCTGACAGTTACTTTGTGTCCCTACTAGCCCACTACCATCCTAGAAGTCAGCATTACATGCCCACGTTTAAGCAACCCTCACACATCAGTTTTCCCTACTAACAGTTTCCTTGTGTTATATAAAGCCCAATCATTTTGTTCATATGATCTAGAAAGTAGAAGTAAACAAATTCAGATGGCAAACCAGCCAACTCGGGATCCTAACGCCCCGCCCAACCAACTCCCATTCGGCCAAGTCAATCCAGACCAGTTGCATGTACGAATTATTAAACACTTTTGCTCTGTTATTTTTTTTATTGCATATATAATAACCTTACCTATGTTCTAGGCGGATATGGACTCCGGCAACTGGATAAGCGTAATTACGGCGGCATACATATTTCATCTCGGTGAAGAACTACTTTTCTGGGTATTTACAGTGGACTTTTTTAACGTTGTCACTTTTAATTTTGTATTCTTATTGTTTTTTTGGGTACCCAGCAAAGGCAATGCATGAAGCTTCGCAAACGACTTACTAATTTGCAAAACTGGAAATGGGATGAGGTAATAGATGTGTCCTCTGATGATGAGCCAGAAGAATCAGGCTCAGAATGTTCAACTGGTAGGTCGACAAACAGCAATCACGCACAGGGATGAAAGTTCTTAGTTATGCATATGTATGGTTTTGTATTATGTAATCGTCTTACGTATTAATTTTGTCTATAATGTACTTCTCTTTCTTTTGTAATGTTACTTATGTTGTTCTTGTATCTTTTATAACGTATGTATTGACATTTTAATTCTATTAGTACATTGTTTATGATATTTTTATATGTGTTATTTCAGATAAATATCATTGCTTCAGGTTTACTTACGCAACGAATTGGTTTGTTAATAACTATAAAACATTCTGCAAAACTAAAAAATTCTTACCCACGTATCCGATTTTTATTACATGCGATTGCGTTGTTTTAAGTTTTATTTTTATGATTTTGTGGTGCAACTTATTAGCAGCTAACTTCAATTGAATACGTAAGGTGTTTATTTTGCAATTATTAAACCTACCAACTATTATTTTCTTCATCACAGATAAAACCAAACGGCAATATATCTGAATATTTAACGTTCTGTTACGTATGTAAAATATGCATATATGACTATTTATTGATTTGTAGTTATGTGAACTATTTAAACGTGACAATTGTGTTTACCGATATCAAGTTGAATACACATGCATAATCAGTGTTGGGTAGATTATATCTAAAAGGTCTTAAAATTAAGAAACATTTTTTTTTAAATCACCATTCAATGGGTATTGTATAGGTGCGACTGGCTAAACAAACTATAACTTACTTTCTTGTACGCCAAGAAAATAATTTTTTTTTACTATTAGTGTCATATTTATTTAGAAACCATTTTTACTATACATTCCTCATATGATGGTGACCTACAAGAGGGACGCATGCAGTTCAAAAATTCAGAAAACAACATTTAAAACATATTGTCAACAGTAAACGTAAATTCTACTTCTATAAAATACTTTATTGCTATAAAATAGATAATTCAGATGCTTGTGACCTAAGTGGGAACCAGATGCTATTAAAAAAGAGAAAAAACAGTTTCTGCAATTTTACTTTCGTTTGATCCAAAAGAAAAACAGTTACCACTTTCAGTTATAAAGCAGTTTTCCACAGATTCAAAATTATAAATACCTTACTTGAGGAGACACTACTTTCCTCCTCCATCATTTACACTCTTAAAAATATTCACTATAAAGTAGTATCCTTTGTCAATTTCGAATATCACTTTCTGATTATTATGATTTATTTGTTGCTCATATCATATTCATAAAGGTACGTGTCTATTATGTTAATCATTTTGTCTATCTTCATCGATTTTTTACCTCTATTAGCAGTATACTTTATCAAAATCATTTTTGACTGTTTTAAATCCATCTGAAATCCCTGTATTTACGTTTATTGGATAAATCATTCTTATACAATCTAAGTATTTCTAAAATTGTTATTTCTATACTTCAATACATTAACTTTCATTAATTACTATGTATCATGTTTAATTAACATTCTAATTGTTGTATACGAGCACTTCTACGTTTCAATATTTTTGAAGAGAATTTTCAAAAACCAGATGTATGTTTTCTCACATTTGATATTCGAATGGGATCCCTTTTTTCGTGGTACAAGTATTTTTTATTATTTACCGTATTCGGTTGCTATTCTTCAGTTTTCCAATCATTCTTAGAGTTTTATTTGCTTTATTGTATGAATTTAACATTATTACGTATGACGCTTTCTTCATCATTCATGCAAACATATGCATATCAAATGTTGTTTTTTTACAACTCAATACACTACCTTTCATTGAATACTGTGTATCATGGGTTACTAAACATACTTATTGTTGTTTCACAGCACTTGTACCTTTCAACACATTTCAATTAAAGTTACAAAAATCAAGGTATGCGTTCTGAAATTTGATATTTTTGGTATCTACGCATATTTTGATACTTATAAAGTATTTTCATTTTCTACCTTTTTTCTTCATATTATGCAGTGTGTTTATCATTTACATCGTTGTATATGTTTACGTGCACAATCATTTTAATTGTTGACATATTTAAATTTCGTTTGCAACAATTAATGTTAATTAATTGAGATGCTTTTTTTGATTTGTCATGTAAAAATTATTTGCTTTGCCATTTTCTATAAATATCGATCCTGCCTATAGGAAAAAACTACTTCTAAGGAATTAATATTCTTGTGTTCTGTATCTACTCCGAAATGGTTAGCAATCATACTAATTTAATCGCATGAACCGTCCGACGAGATAATTTTATTCTAACTTATTTATCAGAATGAGGTCAGCATTCCCGTACTATTAAATAGTATGGTCAAGACCGAATGATGCTATGTTTTAAAACCTATAATTAGACATGGATATAATACGGAACACTAAAGTAGATAGGCAAGGAACTTACGTAGCACCATGAGTCCACATGGTGTGTTGTTTGTTGGCGGATGTTGGTGTCGGCCGTTGTCGTCGATTACACATACAAAATATAGGCCTTATTACATGCATTATATGAATGAAAACATCTAATCTAATCTAAATACATTAAAAAAACGTGTAAACAAATGTTGCAGCTAAGTATGCAACCTGCAATAAAAGTAAAAATATGTTAGCCTTTTTTTTTTTGCATTTACAATGAGTAATATATAACGTATATGTGAAATTTGATTACCTTTTGAAATGTTGCTTTCCGTACCCTCCCAAGTTGAACTGATAATCAGCAAAGATGTTACACAAGGTGCTTTGTAACATCTTTTTCATCAAAATAGATTTATGATTCTAAATGCAAGGTTTAATGGGACAAAATGCTAACACTTGAATAAGTTCGTCCCATTGGATTAAATGATGTGCTTATTTACAACAAACCTTCTGTTGCAACTGTAACCATCTAACACCCAAACGTAAACCAACTTTAATTTATGACTTATGTATGTTTTACCAGCATATTATAATAAATAAAATCAGGAAAAAAATTTGTTACTTACACACTGTTTTGTTAACTACATAAAAATAAAACTACGTCGAACCTATGTATAGATTTGTTGTCATACAGATCTGTCATCGACTTTACCCATCGATGTATACTGCGGATCTGGACATTTAATATAAAATGCCAATAATCTGGATTTATAGTTAGCACACAAACTTTATAACTCATCTGCTATTTTTGTCATAGTAAATGTAACGACTGTGTTCCAAATATACATTACATCGACTACAATGTTTCGGGGACTATCCGTATTCAATATTATGTATTGATCATCGTCGATTTTAACGTATATGTACAAAATTTAAACCAATGCATGATTCCTTCTAAGCAGATGTGAAGCAAGTGATACAACCATGCATGTGTGAAAAACAGTTCGTGTTTTGTCCTTCATAGGCGATAATATTGCCTCTGGCAAATCACTTCTTTTTTAGAAAATTGTAGATAGGAAAGTGTAAAAGGTGCTTTCATCGATGTGCCGTAAATAACGGACATCTCAGCTTCTGCCTATACTAACATAGCCTTATATTAACGGTAATCAAACAACAGATCTGACTCTTTCAAAGCGAGATCTATATTTTTCTTCCCTCTGCCAAATAATATATATTTTTCAAGAAATTGTAGACATGAAAGTTTTCACAACAGTGATCCATCGCGAAATGCTCCTTCATCGATGTATGGTAAATACACGACATCTCAGGTTTTAGGTATAGTAAAATATCATTATACAAACGCCAAACAAACACCAGATCTGAGACTTTCACAGTCAGATCTACATTTTTTTGCCTCTGTCAAGTTGCTTTTTTTTAAGGACATTTTATAAACGCACGTGTAGAGTACATTGATCCATCACGAAAAAGGCCTTCATCGATGTACCGTAAGAAAAGGCCATCTCAGGTTAGACACAAGATAACATATCATTTTATAAACTTCAATCAAATAGCAGATCTGAGTATTTTAATGTCAGATCTACCATTTCTTTGAAGAAGATAATGGCGACACACACAATTGATGGCAACATCGTCGTCGATAGACAACTGGATGTTGCCTTCATCGTTGTGGTACCACCCTAGGAATAGATCTAACGATGGGACGCACGATGCGCCGTCATCATCGCCGAACGACGCACGTATTGCACAGCGGTCGTCGGCTAGACGTTTGCTGCCATCGTTCCAAGTAAACAGAACATCTGATATAGAACATCGTAGTGTGTTACCGTATATGTTATCGACGGTGGCAGATCTATGGTCCGACGGGGATTCGATTCGTCGATCGCCCCAAAAAACGCACTGAAGCCGCTCCGGAGTAAAGGACGGCTTTAGGGTTTCGGATGACAAAAAAAGGAGCATGGTGAGCTCAGTTGGCCAACAAACAAAGGTTATATACGAGCGGGTTGCAATTCGGATTCGGATCCCTTAAGGGTCCGCGCGTTTTGTAGGTCTCGGGTTTATCCGTATGCGATTCCCGGGTCGGGTCTTTCATTATATTCACATTTTGTGTATTTCATTTGCTTATTTACAATGCTACACCTTCGTTTTATATATATATATATATATATATATATATATATATATATATATATATATATATATATATATATATATATATATATATATATATATATATATATATATACATGTATATATATATATATATACATGTATATGTATGTATGTATATAGATGTATATGTATGTATGTATATACATGTATATGTATGTATGTATATATACATGTATATGTATGTATATATACATGTATGTGTATGTATATATACATGTATGTGTATGTATATATACATGTATGTACATACATATGTATATATGTACATATATATGTATATATGTACATATATATGTATATATGTACATATATATGTATATATGTACATATATATATAGAGATATATATATATATATATATATATATATATATATATATATACATATGTATATATATATATGTATATATAAACATATTTACCAAATGTACATACTCAATGACATACGTCCACCTTCTTCTTCATTTTTTTAATTTTATTTTAACTTCATTTAATACCCACTTGCATTCTTCTGGTTTTTCCATTTATTTTCCATTTTTTTCATTTCCAGTTTTTTAAAATGTAACCTTTTCATAACACACCTTTACCTTAGTGTTACAATTAATTTAACCCGTCTATTTTAATAAATTTTTGGTTATTGCCCTTTCAACCTTTATTATTACAACCTTTTGTCACACACGTAAAAGTACGCTTTTAATTATACATATGTTTCGATATGTCTTTTAAAACTATTATGTTATGTTTTATTGTATGAAAAACACTTTATTATTTAAATTCACAATTCAAATTTCAAATGAAATTGTCGTTTACTTAAACTGTAACTATAAAAAATAATAAAGTAATAATATTTTGATATTAACTGTCATACATAACTAACTACAACTATATTTGAAAACAATTTGTTATTCTTATTATAATAAATATATATATTGAAGATATGAATATATATTTGAAATACTGCTACATTACAATAAAAATTGAATCAATTTTGTAATGTTGTTGCTTTTGAATTTGAAAACAATATTTACATTATATTAGAAATATTACTTTAATGTAAATTATTATGATGTTACTCTTTTCATATTTAGATGTGTTTTTAACGATAAATAACTTAAATTCTTGCGTTTATATATAAGAAAATTTTTTTATTCAATGAAATATGAATGAAAAATTAAATACTTTATGATGGTGAACATAATTTTAAACTAAATATTAATGTACAAATTTTAAGACTGAGAATGGATTTTAAATTGATACATTTACTGTATGATTAAACATTTAACCTTTAGTTTACATTTAAAAAATAGAAAATTATTAATCAAATTATTCATGCTATATAAACCTTTTTAGGTCAAATTAGAGTTTAAGTTATCAAGTATTTAAAATCAATTATTATATAAGTTTTCCTTTAATATTTTAGTTATTAAATTATATAATTAGATTTGAACAGATTTAATTTGATTTAATTTGATTTAATTTGAATTTATAATTAAGTTTTAATAAATGACATGTCAAGAGGATACTGTGACATGTGCCAATTAAAGTACAGATTAACATATGATGATGTCTTTACTCATTTATTATTATTTATACTATATATTAGTATTTTAGATTTATGGACACTTGAAAAATATCAAACTACAAAATATAGATATGATATTTATATAGTGCTTAAAGATAAAGTAAAAGTTGTAGTAGCAGACTAATGAATTTAAATGTATAAAATTATATTGTTAATAAGTTATTACAAAACAACATACTTGATGTTATATTAAAAGGATACTATTAAAGAAAAACAATAATATTTGATAGTTTTAAAATGTGAAAATACAACATATTTTAATATAAGTCAAATAGAAAATATAAATTCTTTGTTTTACTTTTAAACAGAAAGATATTAAGTTTCTTATTATAAATATATTTTGAACTTACTATTTAACATTTTAAAATACTTCTTTTTTCTAAAACATAGAGTAAATATGAAAGCATTTTAACTGGATTTTATATATTTCTTAATAATAAGTTAGGAAATTGAAAAGCTAATTATGGCAAAAACAAAATGCGGGAAATCCAAAATTTAAAGTGATGAAGGTAACGACATGTGTTATTATATGTTTTCTTTTATTAATATATATAGATCTGGTTTTGTTTACTTTCTGAAATATTTCATATACTATGATTATTACTAACAAATGTTGTCATTTTTACATTTCTTGTCATACTTACTTACATTATTTATTTCTTTAGTATTGTAACATCTATCATAATTATTTATAGCTTGTGTATATTACTATATTTTCTGTTTTATAAATCATGTCAACTTTATATTTGTTTGGGAATTCCAAGTTAAGTCGGAATGTATTAATGTAACCACTATTTAAATGGCAAACAATAAAGTGTTACATTTACATGTATTGATTAGAAATTATATTTCAATGTAAAGGTAATAAGTATCGAATAGTTAAAACAAAAACGAATAAAGTAGTACATTTAAATTTATTGGTGTATCAATTATTGAAATTGACATAAATAGATATTTAGTTTGAATCCAAACATATTAAACCAAATGTACTTTAATTATAATGAGTAAACCCGTAGTCTATATATTTTATTTGTAAATTTAGATAAATAAAAGTGTCTTAGCGTGATGACATAATTAGGAAACCATATCAAACATACAAATATATACCAATTTAAAAAAATTTGACCCATGAGATAACTAATTATTTGATACTTAAATTGAATATATAATAGGAACGTAAAATAAATTACTTTCTTTGTAATGGGATAATTGAAAACTGGATAAACATAAATGGATTTTCTAAAATACTTATATATTACAAAAATAAATGTATACACAATAATAGAAATTAATTTCTTTTAATTAGTATAGAAAATATAAAGAAAACAAATAATTTGTGAGAAGGACTAAAACCGATATTGATTTACATCGTTGGGGAACCAAATATGTTATTGACATAAAAGGGAAAACAACCGTTTAAAAAAGTTATGAGAAAGAGGGACCCTTTTTGCAGATAAATTGTCTTTTTATAGACTACTCATGTAAGTTTTATAGCTCGGGGACCATACCCATAAATGTCATCATCTCACATTGGGCATTTATGTAATTCTGTCTTATTACAGTACAAAAGTTTATATGACTTTAGAGAATTTATAAATGTTTACGATTGAAATATGTTGGTTGTCTTCTTGTGTTGTCGTATTGAATCATTGTATCTATGTATGTCAACATTTGTCATATGTTTTTCTTATATCATGTTGTAGTTCATTACGATGGCATACGAGTATACTCAAAATATTAATCAACCGGCTAATATGGGGTTGTCGTTGCCTCGGGTGTCATGTTCGGTGTCTCGTGTTGGTACACCGACTTCGTCGGCTTTTACCCGGAATCCATCTTCACCACCGTGTAATGTACAAGGGTTGGGTACCACCCCCAGTGTTCCTAATTCTGTGCATGATACACAACAATCGGCACCTTTTGGTGCGTTTTGCTCTGCTACGAGTCTGTCAACTTCCATGTCTCAGCTTCGTAGATCCAGTTCATATTCTTTGAACCAAACTTCATCTTCATCCACCCATAACCATCAACCGTTGCACGACATAACGAACTGCGTTTCTACTGCGGGTCAAGTACAACCATCGCGTTTGCCTTGTATACAACAACGTACATTGTCTTCCTCCGTGGTTGTTGAAGGTAGAAGGCAGCTGGGTCGGCCACCTTTAAGAACGCGTTCACTTAATACTGTGTCTAATCAAACGGGCAATTCTTCGCATCGACTTCTCAACATGTCGACAAATCAAATGCTGCACCCGGCACGACGTCCAGGTAGACCTCGACGGGTACGCAACGTTTCATCTGTTGATCGCAGTGTTGTACCTCCTGTGTCTCAAGTTTTATCTGAAACTATCAACACTTTGCCTACAACAAATGTTGGTAGCACACCTTCAGGTTACTTTTCTGTCCTTTAATATCTATTACATATGACCAACTAAATTTGTGTCTTCCTATGTTTATGTGTTTCGTTTCGTACTTTTATGACCGTAGGTGTTCCTTCTTCTAATGATGATGCGCAAATGTCAATCTTGCCACCGCCTTCTGTCCTTATTTCATCAACAACTATTGTGGATGCTAATGGCACACCAGTTAATGTTAGTACATCCGAATGCAATTCTGCTCTATCAACCACATGTGTGGTGTCTACAGGTTGTCCCATTGATAGATATGGTCAGCTACAAAGTGAACGGGTCATGATCCATATGGATAGTGACCATAATAATTGTATGTCCTCAAATAGTCCACCTGACGACGTGCGTAGGCATCGTAAGTGACCATGTCCATATTTGTTTACTTTTGTAAATTTCTTGTAATGTGTTGGTCACTAATGGTTGTCGTTTTCGCTACGTCGGTGTAGGTCGTTTCTCCATTTATTCGGATAGTGGGGATGCTTCATATTGTTGTGTGCATTGTAATGCGATGTTATGGTATGGTGAGCGCACGATTAAGAGTGGCAATCCAAGAACCCCAAAATTCTCATTATGTTGTAGTGAAGGAAAGGTGCGTTTATCATATTTATTTTATGGTCCAACGTTATTAAAAGAACTTATGGATTATCGTGGTGGGCGGCGTGCGACTGTTTTTCGTGCTAACATCAAGGTCTTGAATGCAATGTTTGCGCTCACGTCAACCGGTGGGATTGTACATAGAGAGGTCAACGATGGCAAGGCCCCCTATACATTCAGATTGAATGGACATAATCATCATCGAATCGGGTCTTTGTTGCCAACGCATCCTGATGGACGGCCTCGCTTTGCGCAGTTGTATATATATGACACTGAAAATGAGGTCGACAACCGTTTAAATGCATTAAACCAACATTTATCTTCTAATGTTGATGATACTATATTTCGTGCCTTAGTTCAGGAACTTATTTCACTGCTTAATGGTTGTAACGCGCTGGTTCAAGCATTTAGGATGGTTAAGGAGAGATTTGATGAGTCGTTGATGCATCCAGTTAGACTACGTTTGCTTGGCACACGTCAAAGGGATGGAAGACAGTATAACTTACCGACTGCCTCAGAAGTTGCTGCCTTGATCCCTGGTGATGGCAACCCTACAGACCAGCGTGATGTAATCGTCGAGGAGCGTACCGGTGTTGTTAAGAGAATATCAGAGTTGCATCCAAGCTTCATGCCGATGCAATATCCGTTGTTGTTCCCATACGGCGAAGATGGGTTTAGTCTCGACATACCTTTAAATGTTCCTCAAACTATGAAGCGAAAGTTTGTCAGCCTTCAGGAATATTATTGTTTTCGCTTACAACATAGACTTAATGAAGGAAAAACGTTACATAAAGGTGGTCGATTGTTTCATACATTTGTAGTTGATGCATATGCGGCTGTTCCCGAACATGAGTTAGATTGGTATAAGCGCAACCAAAATACCATTCGATCTGAGCTTTATAACGGTTTGCATGATCATATTGTTAATGGTGAAACCAATTGTGAGTTTGTGGGCCGAAGGGTTATACTGCCATCATCTTTTACTGGAGGCCCTAGGCATATGGTGCAACAGTATCAAGATGCGATGGCAATTTGCCGTTGGGCTGGCCCACCTGATTTACTTGTCACGATGACATGTAATCCACAATGGTCTGAAATCAAACGACATGTGGATACAACGATTCCTGGTCAGCCAACTTGTGATCGACCAGATATCATTGCACGTATGTTTAAGATTAAACTTGACGAATTGATGCGAGATATAAAAAAGAATAACCATTTCGGCCGGGTCAAAGCAGGTATGTCAGTTATTTCATGGTATATAAATGTTTTTCATCCTATGTTGTGTATATGACATTGGTTTGTGCTTTGCAGTTATGTATACAATTGAGTTTCAGAAACGCGGGTTGCCGCATTGTCATTGTCTTATATTCCTACACTCAGATGATAAGATATTGTCCCCAGAAAAGATTGATGAATTCATATCTGCTGAGTTGCCTTCTGAATTAGCTGACCCAATTGCATATGATGTTATTCGCACCCATATGATGCATGGGCCATGTGGCCTTTTGAACCCGTCGAACCCATGTATGACTAAGGATCGTTGTACCAAAGATTACCCAAAATCTTTTTGTCCGGAAACTATTATTCAACGGGATGGATGGCCACGATACAAACGATCAGATAACGGATGTAGTGCAACGGTTGGTCGACAAGGAATTCGGCTAGATAATCGATGGGTCGTTCCACATAACGTTGATTTGGTTGTCAAATATGGTTGTCATATCAATGTTGAATGGTGTAGCCATGGCACGTTGGTCAAATACCTTTTTAACTATCTTAATAAAGGACCTGATCGTGCGACTGTGGTTGTTGAAGGACAGAGTAATCGAACACCTTTCCAATCCCTTGTGCAGGCTGATAATGAAATTGAAGCGTATCTAAATTGTCGTTACATATCCGCTTCTGAAGCATGTTGGAAGTTGTTTGGGTTCGAAATGCATTATCGTTCGGTTGCAGTTGAAAGGCTTCCTTTTCATGAAGTGAATAATGCGGATGACATATGGGTTGTATCAGTTGAAGTTATGATACAGATACTTTCCTAATCAGAAATTATTGTTTATAGGTATAACTTAAGATCCATAAGTTATTGAAATTATGACCTCAATTAATAATTAAGTCCAAATAAATTGCAAATTACATAATCTTAAATTTTGGGATGTTACAGCTAAACAAACTTGTTACGAATTTCTCGTGATGCCGTTCGGCTTAACAAATGCACCAGCAGCATTCATGGACCTCATTCGTGTGTGCAGACCAATGTTGGATAAATCAGTTATCGTATTCATAGACGATATTCTGATTTACTCCAAAACGGAGGCTGGTCATTCTATGCATCTGCGGCAATTGCTAGAGTTACTAAGAAAAGAAAGACTCTACGCAAAGTTTTCTAAATGCGAGTTTTGGCTCAGACAGGTATAATTTCTATTATATATGTCTTGAGTTATTTTCTAAGTATTCCCTGATTTACATCAAAACTTGAACTTCTATATTGATTCTTATAGATTCAATTCCTTGGCCATGTTGTTTCTGGCGAAGGGATTTCCGTTGATCCGTCTAAAGTCGAGGCCGTTCAGAAATGGCAAACGCCTCGCAATGCCTCAGAAATAAGAAGTTTCCTCGGATTGGCTGGTTACTACCGGCGATTCATAAAGGACTTCTCGAAGATTGCTGTACCTCTAACGATGCTAACACGAAAGAATACTCCTTTCGTTTGGTCTGATAAACAGCAAGAGGCATTTGACATTCTGAAACAGAAGCTTATTCAAGCGCCGATCCTAGCTTTACCAGAAGGCAATGATGATTTCGTTGTCTATAGCGATGCCTCTGGTACTGGCTTAGGATGTGTTCTTATGCAAAGAGGAAAAGTAATTGCTTACGCTTCAAGGCAATTAAAAGACTACGAGAAAAGTGCACCAACTCATGATCTTGAGTTGGCTGCCGTTACCTTTGCACTGAAGATCTGGCGTCACTATCTTTATGGGACTCGGTGTCAGCTCTACACCGATCACAAGAGTCTCAAACATCTTTTCACTCAAAAGGATCTGAATATGAAACAGCGTCGGTCCTTGGAGCTTATCAAGGACTATGATTGCGAGATCCTATATCATCCCGGCAAAGCTAATGTTGTCGCGGATGCTTTGAGTAGGAAAGTCTATCCAGAAAAGTGCTGCTATGCCCTGACTCCTGTAATATTCTCTTCGGATCTTATTGAAGACATCCGAGTTGCTCAAGTTGAAGCATTAAAAGAAGAGAATATTGAATCTGAAAATCTTAAAGGGTAGTTTCAATTTCTAACTCTGAATCATTTGGGACTTCAATGTCTCAAGGGAAACCGAATCTGGGTTCCTAAGTATGGTTCAATTCGCAGCACTCTTCTGTCCGAAGCTCATCAGTCCAAGTTATCTGTTCATCCTGGCAGCTCAAAGATGTACTTCGATCTGAAAGCTAATTACTGGTGGCCAGGAATGAAGAAAGACATCGGTAAGTGTGTTGAAAGCTGCAGAGTCTGTCAGATGGTAAAGGCAGAACATCAGAAACCCTTCGGGGATATGCAACCACTACCAGTTCCTGAGTGGAAGTGGGAGCATATAACCATGGACTTCATCACTAAACTGCCAAAGACCAAGAGACAGCACGACTCCATCTGGGTAGTCGTGGATCGATTAACGAAATCAGCTCACTTCATACCGATGAAAGAAACTTATTCTCTCGATAAATTGGCACAGATGTACATTACCGAGATCATCTCTCCTCATGGTGTGCCGAAATCTATTGTCTCAGATCGTGATAGTCGTTTCACATCCAGATTTTGGAAAGCTCTACAAAACGGGATGGGTACTCGGATCTCTATGAGTACTGCTTATCATCCTAATGCAGATGGCCAGAGTGAGCGTACTATCCTAACACTAGAAGATATGCTTCGTGCCTGCGTTCTTGATCTAGGTGGTAACTGGGATGACCACTTGCCGTTGGTCGAATTCTCTTACAACAACAGTTATCATTCAACGATCAAGATGGCTCCATTTGAAGCTTTATATGGAAGAAAATGCAGAACTCCTACCTGTTGGCGTGAAACAGGTGAATCGCCAATAGCAGGACCTGCCCTTCTACAGTTGACTCACGAAAAGATTCAACTTGTTAGAAGAAATATTCTTGAAGCTCAGAGCAGGCAGAAATCATACTATGACAACCGGCACAGATCAATAAGTTTTGCGGTTAACGATTGGGTGATGTTGAAGGTATCTCCAATGAAGAATGTGGTAAGATTTATAAAGCGAAACAAGCTAGCTCCAAGATTCATTGGTCCGTTCAAGATTGTGGAAAAGATTGGAAATTTAAGATTATCTTAATAATACCATCCTGTGAAGACCTTCCCTTACGGGGCAGTCCTCAGAGTCTAGGTCCCACATCATGCAATACGATATCAACCATACTAAGATAGGGTAATTAATTGCGGAATTAAAAATTACATGTACATTACAGATTAGGATTTAAGTTACATATTTCAAAATAAAGTTATAAAAGGGTAACATCTAATCTAGTCATAACATCATACATCACATCAAGTCTACCCAGAACCACCACGTTTACTGTCTTCCAATCAGTACCAGAAAGTTTGTTGAGTAGTGGTCTAAGAAAGCTTCAAAACTTGGATCTTGAATGACCTAAGTACTAGGTCCTGCAGGTGATTTTCCTTTGGCTTTTCCTGTAAAATATTAACGCAACATCTGTAAGCAAAGCTTAGTGAGTTTATAGATTTTCAATATTAACATGCGTGTCAAGCGGAGTCATTAGTCTTAGCTTGATATGTCTTGGCTGCCGCTACAGCCCTCATGATTGAGATATAGAATCATAGAATCGGATGATGTTCAGGCCACACTCACGCTTAAATCGTGGGGATCAGCCACATACTGGGCTAGCTACCAGTAAGTCAATATGGCGGAACATCGGAGGTCATTACCAATTCATAAGAACTGGTGAAATAGCCGGGTCTAGAACAATAGACCATAAAGGCTAGTCAAGCTGAATCAATCTATCAAATGTATGATCAATGATGGAAGCATATGTCTTAGAAGTCATGATAACAATGAATCATAAAGCAAAGTCTGAAGCAATATTCAACGCAATATGAAAAGATAATCAAATAGCTATCATGATCCACTGGGCAACACCCATCTATGGTGTGCACAGGTCTCATTCCAGCTGATAAATGAATGTCAATAAATCTAACAGCAGCAATATATCTCAACCGGAATCTATGCATGTTCAATCTGAATATCTATAACTCATAGATCTGGTCTTTGTCAAACAGATATAAAAATCTGCCACCTGAGTTATCTCAGGATTTTATCTTGTCAGTTCTGTTCTCTGTAAATCAAATCTTTGTCCCGCTTTTAAGTCTTTAAATCTTTATGTTCAGAATTTCACTGAACCTGTCCAGAATTATATCATATAATCTCATGTCAATATCATCATCATTATCATGGAATTTCATCATCTTTTGGTCATTAAAATCTGTAATTCTATCTGATTCTGATAACTTTCAATTCATCAATCTTTTGTTTGTTCATATCCTTTATTCTTTTAAATTCTCCAAAAGTTCTCTAAATATATATAACAATATATATATTTATATAGTCATTTATTTAACTAAATTATCAAAATATAATAATTGGATTTCGGATCACACCATTTCGGATCCACCCGGATTCGGATTCATCCGAAGTGATACATCCGGATTCGGACTAAGGTATCCGAATTGAGCATAAGTTCGAATTAGGATCACAGAATCGAATTGGCACCGAATTCGGATCCTTCAAGATCCGAGATGCTATATCCGAAATTGGGACCAGGCCAGATCCGAATTAGAATCCGAATTGGGTATTATCCGAATTCGGTTCTAACCGAATTCGGACTCATAACTTGCAATAATTCCCAGAAAATGTTCTTGGTGTTCTTCACATATTCATACGGATTTTGACAATTTTATTCTAAAAATACATTTTAATAACATGCAATGTATTCTATTGTTGTAATATCATTATCTGAGTGTTTTTATACATTTTTCCCTATTAATAACATCATATATTAATCAAGATCATCCAAAATATGAAATTTTTTTATCAAGAACATTATTTTTCATCAAAAATTCCGATTTCTACATAATTTGGATGATCCATCCTCTGATTTTTGTTTCTTTAACAACAATTAACTTAAATTCATCATAATCTCCTAAATTTATACACATGCAACACATAATTTCCACATTTTAATCTCTTGGTTTTGGTTTCTCACAAAACCGAACCAAACACTTATAAGAATCGAAATAAAATGAATTTTACCTCAAATTCTTTGTAATTTGATGTTGATTGTTGCTAATTGTAACTCCTCCTTAGCTTTAATTTCTTCAATTGATTGCACCCTTTATGAAATTTCTTGATAATTTGGTGAGATTAGCCGAGAGGTAGAGAGATATTAGAGAGAGAGTAAATCACTTAATTGTGATTTTAAATGGTCATTATTTATGTTTATATACATCATTTTATTTATTTGTGTATTTAACCCATTAAACTTTTGTATTTTACATCTCTTTATTTTAATCATCCTTAATAATTAAAATCATAAATATATTTACTTAATATTTTCATATTCAAAATAATTAATGTAATAAAATTACATTATTTTCTCAAAGTACAAAGATTATAACTGGATCAAAAACTGGGTTGTTACAGAATGGGCTCCACCACACACAAACTTCGTCCCCGAAGTTAGTTATGTTCGAACAGACTGGGATAATTAGCTTTCATAACATCTCTGGATTCCCAAGACTGATGCGAACCTTTGTGGTGTTTCCACTGGACGAGCACCATCTGTATTTCTTTATTTCGTAGCTTCTTAGTCTTCGAGTCCAGAATACACTCCGGCTCCTCAACTACTCGAAGCTTCTCATCTATCTGCAGGTTAACATGTGGTATCTGAACTTCTCTTTCATCGGCTAAACTCTTTCGTAAATGACTAACATGGAATACAGGATGTATTCCAGCTAAGTCATTTGGTAGTTCAAGACGATAAGATTGGTTTCCAATCTTTTCCACAATCTTGAACGGACCAATGAATCTTGGAGCTAGCTTGTTTCGCTTTATAAATCTTACCACATTCTTCATTGGAGATACCTTCAACATCACCCAATCGTTAACCGCAAAACTTATTGATCTGTGCCGGTTGTCATAGTATGATTTCTGCCTGCTCTGAGCTTCAAGAATATTTCTTCTAACAAGTTGAATCTTTTCGTGAGTCAACTGTAGAAGGGCAGGTCCTGCTATTGGCGATTCACCTGTTTCACGCCAACAGGTAGGAGTTCTGCATTTTCTTCCATATAAAGCTTCAAATGGAGCCATCTTGATCGTTGAATGATAACTGTTGTTGTAAGAGAATTCGACCAACGGCAAGTGGTCATCCCAGTTACCACCTAGATCAAGAACGCAGGCACGAAGCATATCTTCTAGTGTTAGGATAGTACGCTCACTCTGGCCATCTGCATTAGGATGATAAGCAGTACTCATAGAGATCCGAGTACCCATCCCGTTTTGTAGAGCTTTCCAAAATCTGGATGTGAAACGACTATCACGATCTGAGACAATAGATTTCGGCACACCATGAGGAGAGATGATCTCGGTAATGTACATCTGTGCCAATTTATCGAGAGAATAAGTTTCTTTCATCGGTATGAAGTGAGCTGATTTCGTTAATCGATCCACGACTACCCAGATGGAGTCGTGCTGTCTCTTGGTCTTTGGCAGTTTAGTGATGAAGTCCATGGTTATATGCTCCCACTTCCACTCAGGAACTGGTAGTGGTTGCATATCCCCGAAGGGTTTCTGATGTTCTGCCTTTACCATCTGACAGACTCTGCAGCTTTCAACACACTTACCGATGTCTTTCTTCATTCCTGGCCACCAGTAATTAGCTTTCAGATCGAAGTACATCTTTGAGCTGCCAGGATGAACAGATAACTTGGACTGATGAGCTTCGGACAGAAGAGTGCTGTGAATTGAACCATACTTAGGAACCCAGATTCGGTTTCCCTTGAGACATTGAAGTCCCAAATGATTCAGAGTTAGAAATTGAAACTACCCTTTAAGATTTTCAGATTCAATATTCTCTTCTTTTAATGCTTCAACTTGAGCAACTCGGATGTCTTCAATAAGATCCGAAGAGAATATTACAGGAGTCAGGGCATAGCAGCACTTTTCTGGATAGACTTTCCTACTCAAAGCATCCGCGACAACATTAGCTTTGCCGGGATGATATAGGATCTCGCAATCATAGTCCTTGATAAGCTCCAAGGACCGACGCTGTTTCATATTCAGATCCTTTTGAGTGAAAAGATGTTTGAGACTCTTGTGATCGGTGTAGAGCTGACACCGAGTCCCATAAAGATAGTGACGCCAGATCTTCAGTGCAAAGGTAACGGCAGCCAACTCAAGATCATGAGTTGGTGCACTTTTCTCGTAGTCTTTTAATTGCCTTGAAGCGTAAGCAATTACTTTTCCTCTTTGCATAAGAACACATCCTAAGCCAGTACCAGAGGCATCGCTATAGACAACGAAATCATCATTGCCTTCTGGTAAAGCTAGGATCGGCGCTTGAATAAGCTTCTGTTTCAGAATGTCAAATGCCTCTTGCTGTTTATCAGACCAAACGAAAGGAGTATTCTTTCGTGTTAGCATCGTTAGAGGTACAGCAATCTTCGAGAAGTCCTTTATGAATCGCCGGTAGTAACCAGCCAATCCGAGGAAACTTCTTATTTCTGAGGCATTGCGAGGCGTTTGCCATTTCTGAACGGCCTCGACTTTAGACGGATCAACGGAAATCCCTTCGCCAGAAACAACATGGCCAAGGAATTGAATCTATAAGAATCAATATAGAAGTTCAAGTTTTGATGTAAATCAGGGAATACTTAGAAAATAACTCAAGACATATATAATAGAAATTATACCTGTCTGAGCCAAAACTCGCATTTAGAAAACTTTGCGTAGAGTCTTTCTTTTCTTAGTAACTCTAGCAATTGCCGCAGATGCATAGAATGACCAGCCTCCGTTTTGGAGTAAATCAGAATATCGTCTATGAATACGATAACTGATTTATCCAACATTGGTCTGCACACACGAATGAGGTCCATGAATGCTGCTGGGGCATTTGTTAAGCCGAACGGCATCACGAGAAATTCGTAACAAGTTTGTTTAGCTGTAACATCCCAAAATTTAAGATTATGTAATTTGCAATTTATTTGGACTTAATGTTGTATCTGATACCATCCTGTGAGACCCTCTGATTTCTCAAAGGTCTCAAGTCTAGGCCCAGTAGCAATGCAATATCAATCAGGAAACTAAGATAAAATTAACAATTGCGGAAATAAAGTTAATTACAAACAGAGACAGAATTTAAGTAGCAAAGTACAAACATCTAGACTATTACATCAAATCACATAATATAAACTAAACCCGAACCCCAAAGCTCTATTATCATCCAAATACCAAGATGTTGAAACAGGTTCTAATGCACTTCAAGCTCTTTCAGATTCCTGACCTATGTACTAGGTCCAGCCAATCCTTTGCCTTTACCTGAAAAATAATGCAACAACGGGTAAGCTTATTTGCTTAGTGAGAATGTAGAATTTCACATTTAACATGCAATTATGAACGCGGAAGCACATGCACTGCACTCGGCTCATGCACGGCTCAGCTCTATATGCACTGCACTAGGCTCATGCACAGCTCAATCTCGAAGGGTCATTGGCCAATTAATGCTCTTTTGATGCGCGACTTTGCTCAGCTCCCAGTTATAAAACTGTTGTTGCTCTTGAGACTTTTAGACAATTTCATAAGGAATGCTCGGATGATGATAAATCCATACACACGCATCATTAGTGGGGATCAGCCACGTACTGGGCTAGCTACCAGTAAAAGCTCTATATGGATATCATCGAAATGCTCAGCTCTAGCTACCCTCTGTGCTTTCATCACGTAAATCAGCACATCATAAGCCTAACATTAACCCAACACTGAGCAATAGTGATGGAGTTAAGCTTAACAATCAAACGACTCGTCAATGAAATAGATTCTAGGAGAATAAAGGCTCAGCTCAACAAATCATAGTAAATATACTATGATAATATATATCAATAAGCTTAAGATCTGAATGCCAATAAAATCAGGATCATGCAACAAAAGTCTCAATTCACATAATATGCTGTTAAAGTGAAATCTACAACTCACAGTTACTGGTTATTTGTGCTCTGTTAGTTTCTGGCTCTGGCTCGGTTGCTCACAATCTGTAGTGGATTAGAACCACTATCTGACTTATATCAGACTTTCAGATGCTCGCCATTTTGCTCGTTGCTCAATCTGTTATTAATATCATTTCTGATATTTATTAGCTCTTATATCATCTGAATAATAAGTATTCAGTGTTCATTCAATTCATAAGCTCAATGTTCGCTCGTTGATCTTTTAAATTTCTATATCTCATAACTTGATCATTAATTTCATTAAGATCTTTCTTAGCTTTCATTTGCTCAATATAATTCTTAAGAAAGCATGTCTAATCATATCATATACTTACTTGATGTTTATATGCTTATAAAGTTGCATTTTCGAAATCTAATCATATGTGATCATGCATATATATTCATATGTTTTCTAATTGATGATATTTCTTAAGTTTATAAATTTTGATTTTAATGATTAATCATTCATGTTTATATAAGGAAATCTGTTGTTATATTTTGAATCATAAAAACCACATCCGGATTTGGATCTAGGTCATTCGAAATGGCATATCCGAAATTGATATTGGATCCGAATTAAGCACCATCCGAACTCGGATCATCCGAGTTCGGACCACCTTTCGTCCGAAATGGTACTTGATCCGAAATGATACAAGATCCGAATTAGAAAATATGAATTATGTTTGAATTGAGATCCGAACTGGGCATTTCATCCGAAATGGGTGCTTCATCCGAATTCGGGAATCATCCGAATTCGGATCCCGTACTCATAATTTCCCAGAAATTGTTCTTCGTGTTCTATCTTATATACCTACGGATTTTTCATAAAAATTCCCAAAAGTCCAATTTATCAACATGCAACTAAGAATAATGTTATATTATCATTATTTGGTTGATTTTATACTATTTTCCTTATCATTAACATCATAATCTGATCAAGATCGTCCAAAATAAGCATTTTTTTGCCAAGAACACAATTTTATCAAAAATTACCTTTCCTTGCTTATTTTGGACAATCAAACTCATGATTTCTGTTTCTATTACTTCAAATTACTTAATTACATGATTTCAATTCATTTATTCTAACATGCAACACAAATTTATGTTATAAATCTTAAGTTTTCGGTTTCTCACTAAAACCGAACCAATCTTATAAGATTTCGAATTTAAACTAAAGATTACCTCAAATCCTTGTAGTTTCTTGTTGATTGTTGATATTTGTAACCCCCTTCTTGCCTTAAATCTTCAATTTATGGAACCATTTATGAATTTTCTTGGTGGTTTCTTGTGGTAGCCGTAGATTAGAGAAAAAGAAGAGAGAGAGTGTGTAAATTTCTTGAATTGAGATAAATGGCATTTAAGCCATTAATTTTAGTTTATACATTAATTTTGATAAATACTCATTTAACCCACTTACACTTTGTATTTTACATTTTCTTAATTTTTATCATCTAATTTAATTACCTTAATAATTTATTAATTCATAATTTAAATATTCATATAATTTAATTAAATATTTCAATATTTAATTAAATTATAATTCAAATAATGTAATAAAATTACATTATTGGTTCGATGATCAGATATTAAATTGGGCTAAAAGTTGGGTTGTTACAGAATGGGCTCCACCACGCACAAACTTCGTCCCCGAAGTTAGATATGTTCGATCAGACTTGGACAGATAGCTTTTATGATATTTCTAATTTCCAAGACTAATACAAACCTTTGTGGTGTTTCCACTGAACGAGCACCATCTGTATTTCATATCTTTTATTTCTTTGAGATTTTCAAGCACAAAACTCAAGTTTCTTTTCAAAATTGTCATTTGATCATTTTAGGAATTCTGATTTATTAATAATATTCTTAATAAATATTAGCTTTAAGTCTTAATCATTTCAGATAATAACTCAATACATGAGTTAGCTCATGTATCACTTTCGTTTGATCTTGAGCCATTTACGGCTTTTTAAATCTCTCACTGTATTGTAAAATTTCATTTGTTATCTTATGCAATCACATAAGAGATTTTTAAGATTTCTGATTATCAGTTATATATTCATTTTGTGGACTTTTGAGATTTAACTTTATATCTCTTTTCAATTTAACTTGCAGCTCAATATATATAACAATTTGCTCATATCTCTTTTCATTTGCTCTTGAAATAGATACAGAGCTTTTCGGAAGTCTGAAATCTGTATTTTTATGTTTCATTTATTGATGATGTTTCAATCATCAATCGCTTAACTGATTTCTGATTATGTTGTCTTGTTATGAAGACTTATAATTTTCTTCGCTTTATCAAACAAATAATATCTATCCTCCGGCGCAACAATCGGAGTCAACTCTTTATGTAGCGACTTCACCTCACCTACCTTGGTCTCAATTTGCGCTGCCATATCCGCCAAATCTTTTATGTATGCAGTCTCTCGAGAAGTAAAATCCTCCAAGAAGATCGAATGTTAGAAGCCAAGAATGAGAGTTTGAGGCAAAATGTTTGAAATGTTGTATTTAGAGCTTGTCGAACAAAACAGAAGTTATAATCGATCACATTTTCTTCGCAACGATTTCAACAGTTGATGAATATTTCAGGCAATTCAAAATATGATCAAGAACTTGAAGTGATCATACACTTTCAAATCTTGCAGCAAATAGGAACATTTAACGACATGGAAAACAAATGCGATACAGAATCGAATTCCAAGGAACAAGTTGATAGAAATCGACAATTTACTTAGGTTTTCTCGATTTGATTCGTGAGACATAACGACAGATTCTTATTATTGAAGTCAGATCTCGAGTTACCAGGGTTCCAAAACCGTCTCCACGACTATTTACATCATCTTCTACTTCATCGTCATCGCCTTTCTCTATTAGTTCACTGTGCAATTCGATCAAGAGGCTTTGACAAAGCAATAGCCTTTGGTTCTGTTTAATTATATGTAAAGACTTATGTTTGACTTTTCATTGGTGAATTTCTGAATTTAAAATCACTTTATTCTTTTAACAGAAGCTTTTATTTTATGTGCAGTTAGATAGAATAAATATTCTATATTGGACATCTCACTAGTCTCGCATCGACATAATGAGAATCCAACACTTACATCTATAATGACATATGATGAGCTTTTCATTTTATATGCAGTTAGATGGAATAGGAATTCCATTTTAGATATCTCACTAGTCTCGCATCGACATAGTGAGAATCCATTCTTACATTTATTTTGGCTTCTGACGGCTTTTCATTAGCCATTCATGGCTAATCGCTTGGCTTAACAAAGTTCTCAATCTATTTCTTTATTACTCTTGCTTTGTGTCTCTGACTTCTTTGATTTCAATTCAAATTGTCATTCGGTGTTTAACAATTTGATTCAAATACTTTTCTCATTAATATTTATTAGATCAACTACTTCTACCCCTGTCTCATTATAAGACACGCTGTAATCTTTCAAATTACAAGGATTTACGAAGTAGCTTGTGTTTTGGATTATATTTTGATTTCTTAGAGCTTTTGAATCATACACGATTCAAATTACAATACCTATATTGTTTATAGGTATAATTTCTGATTAGGAAAGTATCTGTATCATAACTTCAACTGATACAACCCATATGTCATCCGCATTATTCACTATCGATGACAGGGTTATACAGTTTACTCATTATTTACTTTTGGAATTGATTTTCAGCTGGCAACGGAATTAAATCATTTTATCATATAAGAAATTTATTATTATTAGTTACCGTTGGGGTCTTTTGGCGTCTCTGGTGTCTCCTCAGCATCTTCAGCAGTTATATGGAAAGCTCGCGCCTTTGCTGTAGGTATCATTGTAGTACTCTGTTGAATTGCTCTGCCAACGGGTTGTTCAGGATTAGTAAGCATGCGTGTATTCGGGCAATGTTTGGCATAATGTCCACGCTCACCACAGTTGTAGCATACGTCGCTTCTTTCTGGGCACTCGTCGCTTCCATGTCCAATCCGGTTACAAGTGTAACAGGTCACATCTATAGGGTTGCAGCGTCCGCTATGAAATTTGTTACAGCGTTTACATGTTCGCGCTCCTGACTGTATGGAATAAACTCTAGTCTTCTGAGGTGTAGAAGATGCTTGCGACTGTTGCTGACTAGACTTGGATGAACTGAAGAATCTACTAGAATTCTGTTTCTTAGGTGGAGATGGACAAGTAGGATTTATAGCCATCGTAACCGGTTCACAACTCGAATCTGTGAATTCCCGCTCCACCATTCTTGCTGCTTCCACTATACTAAGATACGTTTTGAACTTTATGCTACTCATTTGTCTTCTATATGTTGAATTCAGACCCAGTCTGAATCGATTTATCTTACGCTCTTCGGTTGCCACTTGATATGACGAGTAGCCGCAAAGTCTCGAGAACTCATGCTCGTATTCATCAACAGTCTTAGTTCCTTGTTTTAATTGCATCAACTGCATCTCGAGTTCGTCTTGTTTGTCAGTTGGACAGTATTTGGCGTTGAACATCTCCAAGAACTGCTCCCAGTCCAGTGCCATAATTGCTTCCTCACCGTAGATGCTTCTTTGTGTTTTCCACCAGGCTCTTGCAGCTCCAACGAACAGCGCTGTAGCGAACTTAACTCTATTGCTGTCCAGACATTCTGAGATACTGAAGATCTCTTCAGTATGACTTATCCAATCTAACGCTTGTATTGGATCTACTGCGCCTTCAAACGTCATGGCACCACTCGCTTTGAAGTCTTTAAATCTACAGCCTTTTGGATGCACAGCTCGTTTATTGACATGCTCATTATCGGATTCCGATTCGCTTGACTGTTCAGTTTGCTTCTTTTTATGTTTATTTCTCTTTTCAGTTTTCTTTATTGATTCAATTTGCTCTAGCATAAACTTGTTTTGTTGCTCATTATTCTGGGTTATTAGTTGTTGCATCATTTCCAGGACTTGCTCTGGGGTCATGCCACCTGATGGTCCACCTTCTCCTGACATAGCTCTGAAATTCAAATCACTAAACATTTAGATCATTAGCCTAGCACATTGTACCCTTTCATGCCCCGTCCTACTAGTCTCTGAAACCTATCTTAGTTCAAGCCATCCTGTCATGATTGATACTATAGCATTGCACAAGTTTGAGATCATGTATTACACGTAATACAATGATTCACTCAAACTATTGCTCTGATACCATCCTGTGAGACCCTCTGATTTCTCAAAGGTCTCAAGTCTAGGCTCAGTAGCAATGCAATATCAATCAGGAAACTAAGATAAAATTAACAATTGCGGAAATAAAGTTAATTACAAACAGAGACAGAATTTAAGTAGCAAAGT
This sequence comes from Centrapalus pauciflorus, assembly GCA_020465985.1. NCBI lineage: Eukaryota > Viridiplantae > Streptophyta > Magnoliopsida > Asterales > Asteraceae > Centrapalus > Centrapalus pauciflorus. The sequence goes on from JAANYP010003878.1 coordinate 647,024, forward strand.
ACAAACATCTAGACTATTACATCAAATCACATAATATAAACTAAACCCGAACCCCAAAGCTCTATTATCATCCAAATACCAAGATGTTGAAACAGGTTCTAATGCACTTCAAGCTCTTTCAGATTCCTGACCTATGTACTAGGTCCAGCCAATCCTTTGCCTTTACCTGAAAAATAATGCAACAACGGGTAAGCTTATTTGCTTAGTGAGAATGTAGAATTTCACATTTAACATGCAATTATGAACGCGGAAGCACATGCACTGCACTCGGCTCATGCACGGCTCAGCTCTATATGCACTGCACTAGGCTCATGCACAGCTCAATCTCGAAGGGTCATTGGCCAATTAATGCTCTTTTGATGCGCGACTTTGCTCAGCTCCCAGTTATAAAACTGTTGTTGCTCTTGAGACTTTTAGACAATTTCATAAGGAATGCTCGGATGATGATAAATCCATACACACGCATCATTAGTGGGGATCAGCCACGTACTGGGCTAGCTACCAGTAAAAGCTCTATATGGATATCATCGGAATGCTCAGCTCTAGCTACCCTCTGTGCTTTCATCACGTAAATCAGCACATCATAAGCCTAACATTAACCCAACACTGAGCAATAGTGATGGAGTTAAGCTTAACAATCAAATGACTCGTCAATGAAATAGATTCTAGGAGAATAAAGGCTCAGCTCAACAAATCATAGTAAATATACTATGATAATATATATCAATAAGCTTAAGATCTGAATGCCAATAAAATCAGGATCATGCAACAAAAGTCTCAATTCACATAATATGCTGTTAAAGTGAAATCTACAACTCACAGTTACTGGTTATTTGTGCTCTGTTAGTTTCTGGCTCTGGCTCGGTTGCTCACAATCTGTAGTGGATTAGAACCACTATCTGACTTATATCAGACTTTCAGATGCTCGCCATTTTGCTCGTTGCTCAATCTGTTATTAATATCATTTCTGATATTTATTAGCTCTTATATCATCTGAATAATAAGTATTCAGTGTTCATTCAATTCATAAGCTCAATGTTCGCTCGTTGATCTTTTAAATTTCTATATCTCATAACTTGATCATTAATTTCATTAAGATCTTTCTTAGCTTTCATTTGCTCAATATAATTCTTAAGAAAGCATGTCTAATCATATCATATACTTACTTGATGTTTATATGCTTATAAAGTTGCATTTTCGAAATCTAATCATATGTGATCATGCATATATATTCATATGTTTTCTAATTGATGATATTTCTTAAGTTTATAAATTTTGATTTTAATGATTAATCATTCATGTTTATATAAGGAAATCTGTTGTTATATTTTGAATCATAAAAACCACATCCGGATTTGGATCTAGGTCATTCGAAATGGCATATCCGAAATTGATATTGGATCTGAATTAAGCACCATCCGAACTCGGATCATCCGAGTTCGGACCACCTTTCGTCCGAAATGGTACTTGATCCGAAATGATACAAGATCCGAATTTCTAGAAATAGAAACCTGTGACACCCTGCCATTGTGACACCCTCTTGCTTTTACCTCATGTTATAAGTTGATATAGTGTATATAAGTTCACTTCGCGAATTATTTGTTGCAATATTATTATTTTGTGAGGTATCTGATCATGAACGGCTTTTTAGGGAAGTCTTACCTTACTTGTCAGAAGACGTGGTTTATACTCAACGTAGATTGCTAGGAAATAATGACGTGGTATTTACAGATGCTGAGATTCAAAATTACACGTTGTTAGATATTGAAAGGATTCTGAATGGTAGCAATAGATCGTTGGTAGAGTTTCCAAGTATTCCACAAATTGATTATGCTTTGTTGCGCGGCACGATGAACTCTTTACTTGCTGCTGAGCGAACATATGATGTAGGCGTTGAACATTCTCGGTTTCAAGTACTTTATCGTGGGCTAACTCACCAGCAGACTGAGGTTATTGATTATGTGATGACGTGTATTGAAAAGCCTGATGGTGGTGTTATATTTGTGTATGGCAGTGGTGGTATGGGTAAAACTTATCTATGGTCTACTCTTATTGCATGCATTCGTTCGATAGGCAAAGTAGTTTTATCTGTTGCTTCATCCGGGATTGCATCGTTATTGCTGCCTGGAGGACGTACTGCTCACTCACGATTTCGTATCCCAGTTGATATTGATAGTGATTCGTGTTGTGGCATTGATATTGTTTCAGAACTTCCCGAGTTGATCAGAGAGTCGGATTTGATCATTTGGGATGAGGCGCCCTTGCAACATCGACATGTGTTTGAGGCTGTTGATAGAACCTTACGGGATTTGTGTAAATATGATCGGCCGGGTGCGGAGAATCAAGTTTTTGGTGGAAAGGTGGTTGTATTAGGTGGTGATTTTCGACAAGTATTGCCTGTTATTCCTAACGCAAGTCGGAGTGAGGTTGTTTCATCGGTCATCAACAAATCAGCGCGGATATGGGAAAAATGTAAGATTTTCTTATTGACGATGAATATGCGACTTCGTGATCCGTCGCTTTCTGCTATAGATATGAATCAGATGATGGATTTTAACAAATGGCTGTTACAACTAGGTGATGGGACGCTTCCTACAACTTCACTACCCGATGAATCTGATTCTGAATGGATTTGTATTCCTGATGATCTATTGATACCTATTTCTGACAACCCGATTGATTCTATTGTAACTGCTACGTACCCAGGCCTTCTAACTCGCATTACTGACTTTGAGTATTTGAAAGAACGTTGTATACTTTGTCCAACTAATGAGTCTGTCGATGAAGTCAACACATTTATTCTTGGCCAAATGCGAGGTGACATGCATGTATTGTTAAGTGCTGATGACATATGTCAAACGACAAGTAATCTGGAGGAGATGCGTATTATGTACCCACTTGAATTTCTTAACACACTTAAGTTTTCAGGGATCCCAAATCACGATCTTGAGTTAAAGGTCGGGACGCCGGTCATGTTGTTGCGCAATATAAATTTACAACGCGGACTTTGTAATGGCACACGTTTGATCATTACCCAAATAAGTCGTTTGGTAATTGAGGCATTGATAATCACCGGAAGTCATGTTGGTGAAAAAACATTTATTGGGAGAATCGATATGACGCCGACTGATACTTGCTGGCCTTTTCGTTTTAAGCGAAGACAGTTTCCTTTAAAAGTCTGTTTTGCAATGACTATTAATAAGAGTCAGGGCCAAACATTCAAATCTGTTTGTAGGTATCTAAAACATCCGGTATTTAGCCATGGTCAACTGTATGTCGTTGCATCTCGAGTAACATCGCGCAACGGTCTACGTTTTTATATTGATAATGGAGGCAAATGTCCTGATAATTTAACAAGAAATGTTGTTTACAAAGAAGTATTTTATAACCTACCCCAAGGTATTACTTATTTTTATGCGTTTACTTTTTCGTTAACATTGAAATTAACACCCCTTTCGAATTCTAATGTTATTTTTGTTTTGTCGCCTGCTTTTCATGTGTAGTTATTGTCGAGTGATGTCGAGGGCAACGGAATCATACATTTCTGACTTAGTGCCATTTGTAACCGATAAGTGGTGTTTGACTGTAATGGTGTCACGTGCTTGGACAGCTTACAACCCGCGTAATGATCAGAAACTATCTCTAAACATGATTTTAGTTGACGATAGGGTATGTGTGTTCTTATACTTTATGTTGGGGATGCGTATCCAATAGATTGCTATTTACATAAAACATTTTATTTTTTCTTTTTAGGGGTCAATGATTCATGCTTTGGTCCCGAAGTATATTATCGACAAGTTCAAGGATTCTATTGTCGAGGGATGTGTTTATAAACTCAATCGTGTCAGTGTTGTTAATTACACGTCGAAATATAGACCTTTACAGCGTGATTTTTTTATTCAATTTGCTGCTTGTACGACTGTGTCATTGCATTCTGGTGTTGATGCCGACGGCTTCTACCGATATGCTTTCGAGTTTCTCCCGTTCCATAACATTAGCCAGCGCGTTAATGATGACACATACTTGACAGGTGTCGTTGTTGTTTACGTTATCTATTGTATCATTTAATTTCTTTCGAAACCTTTTATTACTTACTTCAAGATACTTCAGATGTTATAGGGGTTGTTCGTGTATGGAATCCTATCGAAAGCAAAGTTGGAACGGTAACAAGCCCTGCCTCTGCTCTACGTAAGATTGTCCTTGCGGATACGAGGTATCGAAATCATTTCGTATATCCACGTAACTATACACATATACATTGTCTGATTTCGTAGTTTCCTTATTGTATTTGATTTCAGTGATACAATGTTGGATGTATCATTATGGGGGTCGTCAGCCTTGAAATATACTGATGACATGATTCGTGCAAGACAACATCGCAATATCGTTTTTGTGATTACGTGTTGTACTGTTCGTGCATATAAACGTATGTTTCGTTTTTAACGTGCTTTTGATTTTATTCGTTTACTTTAATTGTTACATATCGTCAATAATTTTTTACTTGTAATGTTAAGGGATACCACACTTGAGTACGACATCGGCAACCCATTTATACGTCGACTTACACATTCCCGAAGTTATCCGTTATCAGGATAGGTGATTTCATGACCATGTCTATTGTATGTAGTAATCGATTTGTGTAATTTTTACTATATTTATAATTTCGTTTTTTCCTTATAGCCCTGTTCGACCTATTACATTTGGACCTCCTGTACCAAGTACGGAGACAGTTTCTATCATACCTGTGGAAGTCGTATATGCCCGGTTAGATGAGGGGGTTGATGAGGTATTATAATCAATGTACTCCATATGATGGATATGTTTTTCTTAATGACGATGTGTGTTATTCGTTTTAGGGGACAGTTTTTACTGTCGCTGGGACAGTAATTGACATTGATATGTCCAATGATTGGAAGTTCATTCAGTGTACAAGGTGTTATAAGAAGGCAACTTTAAGTGACCGACGTTATTATTGTGACTTTTGCAAAGACAATGTCCTTAATCCTCGACAGGCGTAAGTTTCATGTTATTACCATTTGTGTTGTGATATAAGTGTTTTCTAAAAAATATTATCTTTGTTTTAGATATAAACTGGTCATTCGGCTAAAGAATGACACACATGAGATGAGTTGTCTTTTATTTAACGCTGATGCAACGAAGATTGTCGGTCTTACTGCATGTCAGTTGATTGTAAAAAATTTTCAGGAGGTCAGTTAGTTCATTATCACAATTGTTGTGTTCCGTCTTGCACTTCTTTGATGGTGTTTGCTAACTTACGCACGTGTGTCAGGGCGGTGATGATCGTGATTGGATTTATTGGTTTTTGGTTGAGACTTTGTGTGCGCGTCATGTTGTGGTTGATATCAAAGTGGATAAATACAATATGGCCCCGCATTGCATTCGCCGATTTACTGTTGCTCGGTTTCATGGTGACTATGAATCTGTTGTCACCATTCATTCAACCCAGCCATCTTTTTTATCACCGCTTGCATCTCCGTCAACTGTTAGGTCTACTGAAGAAGTCACTTCAAAAGATTGTTCTACTCTAACCGAATGTGACTTACAACATCATAGTGCATCGATTGATTGCACGTCTATGGGACTGGCTACATTGAACACCATATCAACTTCTGCCTCATCACAAGCTTCTGTCGCTGAATCAGTCCTACATCAACAGCCGACGTCCTCTTCCGACATTCCATGACACTTTTGTTCCTGTTGTTATTGATTTAAACCGTTAACATTTGTTTTCATTATTTACGCTGAATGGTATTTGCCATTTAATTTGTGTGATTTTGATTAGTTCGCAACTTTGTTTTTTGTTGTGGCATTATATCTTTCTTTTTAATAGTAATTTTCATGTTACTGTCATATCAAATATCTTTTGTTTTATATGTATTCATACTACTGGCAGACCGGTCGCATGTGTCATGCTATTGTTCAAACGTGCTCATGTTTTTGTGTCTCCTTAAGTTTAGTTCTGCTGATGTCAGATTTATAAGATTCATTTATAATTATATTTGTTTGGTGTTACTAACTTATTATTTTTTGTTAACATTTTCGTAAAGTCATATGTGGTACTATTAACAGTTTCATGTAACAGTCTGTGTTTACATACTGATGGATGTTTGGACGGTCGATCTATTTTCATCTCTCGCTCATCCTCATGCATGTTGGAGTATTACTGCTGTTCGGGTAGTGTTGGTCTGGAAAGATGATGTTAATGCGCGATTACTATTAATTTGTATTGATAGAAGTGTAAGTGTTATTGTTACAGCTTTATTAATGTGAATGTTAGGTTGTGACATTATAACTTGGTTGCGTAACTGGACGCCAAATACATTGTGTGACAGAGAGCGAAAATGGCAGTTGTTATCCCATTTGCCTTTATGCACCTTCACGATTGTCGGTCTTTGACGGGTGGTGTTTTCTCTTTGCATCATTTCAAAATTGAAGGCACATGTGGTCAATTTCCAAGATTTTTATCGTTTGATCTGTTACGCGCTGAGTGGTACATACTTTTTAATAAGAAGACAACCATTGCACCTGTTACAGTTGCTATCGATCGCATGGTCCCTTTTTATCCATTTGTACCATCGTTAAAAAGTCTTGTGCATAAACTGACGAGCTCACGACTATTGGTCGGTACGTCCATGTTACTTAATACGGACTTCGTGTGTTGTTTTTTACTTGGTCATCTAATGCGATGTTACTTTACCTTTTTATTCCCTCATTTACATTGTGTTAGATGTTGTTGGGAAAATCGTATCGTGTCGTCGAATTAGCGCTTCATATCTAAACTTGAGCTCTTCGTTTGAAGTATTCTTACAGGATGACACGTAAGTTAACGTATTTTTTTGTGCGTTGTGTTCTTACGTGTGATCTGTGTGGTAGACATTGTTAACTTACTTGCAAATATTATTTTTTTTGTGCAGCGGATGCAAGATTAAGTTAAAGTTGTATGACACGCCGGATACAAAGCATGTTAAATTTTATCGTGCTATCCTAGCAAGGTCTATCATATATGTTTCATGTGTTACTCTTGTGCATTTTGATACAAGTACGTTCTGAAAAAAATTGATTACGTTCATTTTATGTTTTGTATTCGTTGTTTTGAATTGCTACTTTGCTTATTTTGTATTACATCATTGTCAGTGAACGTGCTGTTTTCTACGGATCTGACGAAGATAGTTATCGACCCTGTGATACCTGAAGCAGATAACGTTATAAGGTTGCTACTGTCTTGATGCCTTATTAAAATTTCATACTTTCCTTGCTTACGTATGTTATGTTATTTGGAACCATAATGGCTTACAATATAACGTTATCCCGTGTATTGCACGAGTATTACACTCATTCTGTTCAAATGAGGAATGCGATATACAAATATGTTTTCCTCTAAGTTGATGATTCTTCGGTTGACATTTTTTTACGTCAGCATTAAATGAACTTCTTGTGTTCTGTATTTTTAAAAAATGATTGTAATACAAACGAATATCATAAGCGATAATTGGTCATTGTTGATTTCACCAAGTAGTTTCAAAATGTACACTGTAATTCCTTAAAAAATAGTATCCTGTGCACCGCACGGGTATTACACTAGTTGTTTTATTGTTCGACAAGTATAACATGTACTAGACTACGTACAAGGCGATGGTGACGGATTAAAACAAATTATATACATTTTATAAAGGAGTAAACATAATATATTAATGTTTATAACAGAAAAATTGATTTTATATTATAAAACTAATAATACAGTAACTCAGCTGCCTATCAGACACTAAACAATAAAAGTTATGTCAATTTAAAAATAGTTCGGATGATAAAAAAATTTACGTCTGAATGTAGATAAAAATAAATAAATAATGTGATCATAATTATTGAAGTTTTATAAAACGTTATGTATAAAAGTTATAACAGAATAACAAAATAGTTATATGTTATATATAAAATAATAAAATAAGTCAGTTGCATACTTTCTTGCATCATGAAGATAAGTTTGACGGTAATATATTTTATATCAGAATGTTGATAAAGATAATGCGATCATAATGATACATTTGGATTTATAACATAACATATCAAAAGTTATTATAAAAAAATACAAAACAGATACATATTATATGTATAAAGTAATAAATAAGTCAGTTATTTACTTCATTACTTGTCTGTTTGAGGTGTCTGAATGTGAGGTTTAGTATTCACCGTGTTTAAAAATATAGTATCTATAATCTAATATAATGTACTAGAATTATGCTAAACAAATTAATAGAATGTAAAATCCACTCAACATAGAATTATGGTATAATCTAGACTACTTTTTATACTATATACAGTTACAATTAGTTTTCTGCCCCTATAGTTCAGGTTCAGTGCATGTATCATGCATAAAGATTCAAAGTAGTGTCGGTCCTATAATTTTTTAGGTTTGGGATATATACTTAAAAAGAGTCCTCTATATATAAGCAAAATTCGTATAAAATGTTACAACTAGATAATATTGAGAAAAAAACGATATACTTTTTATTCGTATGATATAAATTGGGCAAAAATTGCATACAATATTTAATTTTAATTTTATCAGTAAATTGAGAAAAAAAATTTAAATTTTAAATGATTCATAATATAAATAGTAAACATATATGTCAAAAATAAATAACATCCAAAGAAATAAATACATATCTCATTAGTATTTTTAATAGTCGTATAATAAATAACATAAACCACGTGATAAACAAAAAATAAAAAAATCAAACTCATTGAAAAACAAAAGTATAAACATTGAATTTGATGGATAGTATATTGATATCAAATAAATAGACGATATCTGTTGATGAAAATCCAAGTGGTAGTGATGAGATATAAAATAAAATTAAATTCACACAATGAGATTTGATCCCTCGCCATTGGGATTCTAAAATTTAATGACTACCAACTAAACCAACACATTATTTAAGTTTTTTATTACGCAAAAAAGATATAAGCTAATACTAGACAGCTGGACTATACTAACATATAAGTTTTTTTTGGGTCCCTTATAGTAAATTGGGCCGCCCATGTGCACCAGGGCCGGCCCTGATGCAAAGTAGTTAAATAATATCGAGTTTAGCGAACATATATCGTTGCTAAGGTTCCAGTTTCAAAAATTGAAACTTTAACATATAAATCGAAGTACGGGTTGATTTTTATGACGGAATTAATATTAGTAAAAAGAATGAAGAAAAATGAATTTATATAGGATTGTTCATTTTTAGAAGTGTTATACGATTAATACACCTAAATTTATACACGATGATGCCAGAAGATGTGTCTAATTTCTTTCATTATGAGCTGACCGCGGGAAAACGGGTTGGACTTTGGAGTGATGATTTGGGGCAAATTATTTGGTTATTTTAATTGTTATAAATATAATAATATAAATAATACTTTCAAGCATTAAAACTATGATTTATCGAAAGGATAAAATGGTTTGTTTTGAATTATAAACAGACAAATGTTAAATCTAATGATCCGAGGGACTAAAAGCATTATATAGTTATTCTTTGTAGGAATCAATTTTTTTGTTTGTCTCTCATGGATTTGAGTTCCTATATATTTCTTCGTTTGGTAGTTAAACATTTAAAAAGTTTCAATTAGATTGTTGGGTTGCCTTGAAAACTAAATTTATTTGTTACGAATGTTCACATGGATATTTTTTGGAAAAAGTGACTCCAAATAACTCTGTATTTTTTATTTTGTATGCATTTATGTCGTTGGGTTACCTAGAAAGTGATATCAACCTATTACTATGTTTATTTTCTTCTATAAAAAACTTTTAAACACAACAAGTATCAATTTAAAAACATATCTTTCATTGTGATACTTATCGTATTTACCATATGGAATTTAAGGCTCCAATTGGTAGAGGATGAGGAGATGCCTTTTCAGTGTGAAAGTTAGTAAGGTTAGGTTTTTTGTAATTCCATTTTATAAGCTTAAATGCTTAATACCATAAAATTAATATATTATAAAAGCATATATATATATATATATATATATATATATATATATATATATATATATATATATATATATATATATATATATATATATATATATATATATATATATAGGGGAGGGTTCTTCTAAGAACCATAAAAAATGTGGGAACCTAAGAACCTTTTATGGTCTTTGGATTAATGATAATTAATGGTTGATATATTGGATGGTAATTTTGTAATTATTTTGAACTTTGATAGTGGAGAATCTTGAAAATGTGTGAAATGGTATTTTTGGAAGGAAAAAAATATGCTTTTTCTCTTTCTCTCTCTTCCTTTTTTTCATTTTCATTTTTTTTTCTTTCATTATAATTGATTTTTAAAGTAAAAAAACGTTTTTTATAAAAAAAATTATTTTTTCTATATAGAAAATTATTTAATTGCTAAAAAAATAACGTATTTTATATAGAAATATTATATGTCTATATAGAATATTTTTTTTCTATATAGAATATGTTAACGAACATATTCTATGTACAATCTACGTAGAATGTCATGCATTCTACATAGAATGACATGCAATCTACGTAGAATGTCGTGTAGAATGTCAAATATCATATATTCTACGTAGATTACCTGATAAAATATATCAAAAACACAATGAAACAAAAAAAAAAAGATTTCATTTAGACATTTTATCAAACACTTGGTATGCAACTGATATAAAATATACCAAAAAGACATTGAATAGTAATGTTAATCTACATAAAAAGATATAGAAATGTATAAAAAAACATAAAATTATATGAAATATATAAGAAACATAACATTCTACATAGATTATGTGTGAGTTTTTACAAGTAGTCTTGTATTATATTCTATTTAGATTTCATTTAATCTACGTGGATTATCATGTAAACATCCAATAACTATTACAATTATTATAAATCTAATATCTTACAAATAATCTTCATTATAAAACATGAAAAATGAATCTGTCATATTCTATGTAGAGTATCGACGAACATATTATATGTACAATCTACGTAGAATGTCATGCATTCTACGTAGAATGGCATGCAATCTACGTAGAATGACATTCAATCTACGTAGAATAACATGCAATCTACGTAGAATGGTATGCAATATACGTAGAATGGCATGCAATCTACGTAGAATGTCGTGTAGAATGTCAATTATCATATATTCTACGTAGATTATTACATGATAAAATATACCAAAAACACATTGAATAGTAATGCTAATCTACGTAAAAAGATATAGAAATGTATAAGAAACATAAAAATATATTAAATATATAAGAAACATAACATTATACATAGATTATGTGTGATTTTTTACAAGTAGTATTGTATTATATTCTATGTAGATTATGATGTAATCTACGTAGATTGTCATGTAATCAACATAGATTATCATGTAAAACATCTAATAACTATTACATTCATTATAAATATAATATCTTACAAATAATTTTAATGATAAAATATGGAAAATGAATCTGTCCAATGTACGTAGATTGTACAAAGAATATGTTCGTCGATACTCTACATAGAATGTCACGCAATCTACGTAGAATGACATTCAATCTACGTAGAATGACATGCAATCTACGTAGAGTATCGACGAACATATTCTATGTACAATCTACGTAGAATGTCATGCAATCTACGTAGAATGACATTCAATCTACGTAGAATGACATGCAATCTACGTAGAATGTCATTCAATCTACGTAGAATGTCATGTAGAATGTCAATTATCATATATTCTACATAGATTACATGATAAAATATACCAAAAATACATTGAATGTTAATGTACATTTACATAAAAAGATATAGAAATGTATAAGAAACAAAAAAATATATGAAATATATAAGAAACATAACATTCTACATAGATTATGTGTGATTTTTTACAAGTAGTCTTGTATCATATATTTTATGTAGATTATCATGTAATCTACGTAGATTATCATGTAAAACATCTAATAACTATTACATTCATATATATCTAATATTTTACAAATAATCTTCATTATAAAACATTGAAAATGAATATGTCATATTCTATGTAGAGTATCGACGAACATATTTTATTTACAATATACGTATAATGTCATGCAATCTATGTAGAATGACATGCAATCTACGTAGAATGACATTCAATCTACGTAGAATGACATTCAATCTACATAGAATGTCATGCACTCTGCGTAGAATATCATGCAATCTATGTAGAATGTCGTGTAAAATGTCAAATATCATATATTCTACATAGATTACATGATAAAATATATCAAAAACACATTGAAACAAAAAAAAAAGATTTCATTTAGACATTTTATCAAACACTTGGTATGCAACTGATATAAAATATACCAAAAATACATAGAATAAAACTGTTAATCTACGTAGAATAACATGCAATCTACGTAGAATGACATTCAATCTACGTAGAATGACATGCAATCTACGTAGAATGGCATGCAATCTACGAACATATTCTATGTACAATCTACGTAGAATGTCATGCAATCTACGTAGAATGACATTCAATGTACGTAGAATGACATTCAATCTACGTAGAATGACATGCAATCTACGTAGAATGTCATGCAATCTATGTAGAATGTCGTGTAGAATGTCAAGTATCATATATTTTACGTAGATTAAATGATAAAATATACCAAAAACACATTGAAACAAAAAAAAATAAGATTTCATTTAGACATTTTATCGAACACTTGGTATGCAACTGATATAAAATATACCAAAAACACAATGAATAGTAATGGTAATCTACAAAAAGATATAGATTTGTATAATAAACATAAAAATATATGAAATATATAAGAAACATAACATTCTACATAGATTATGAATAGTAATGTTAATCTACATAAAAAGATATAGAATTATATAACATTCTATATAGACATATAATATTTCTATATAGAATACATTAATTTTTTAGCAATTAAATAATTTTTTATATAGAAAAAAATTTATTTTTTTTATAAAAAACGTTTTTTTAATATTAAAATCAATTCTAATGAAAGAAAGAGAAAATGAAAATGAAAAAAAAAAGTAAGAGAGAGAAAGTGAAAAAGAGATGCATATAATAAAAAAGGTGGAGAGAGAAAGATAATATTTTTTATTCCAAAAATACCCTTTTGATCCAAGGGCTCTAAAAGGTTCCTAGGTTCTCACAATCTTTAAGGTTCTTAAAAGAACCTCTCCCTATATATATATATATATATATATATATATATATATATATATATATATATATATATATATATATATATATATATATATATATATATATATATAAACAATCCGGTCACCACTAAAACCCACCGCCACATTTCCGGCCACCACTAAAACCCACCGCCACATTTCCGGCTACCACGAAAACACAGGCAAAAGAAAGAAAGAAACCAACCGGCCACCACGAAAACCCACCGCCACATTTCCGGCCACCACGAAAACACACACAAAAGAAAGAAAGAAACCAGCCGGAAAACTCACCGCCACATTTCCGGCCACCACGAAAACCCACACAAAAGAAAGAAGCCAACCGGTTGAGAAATCGATAACAGGTGGTGCAGCAGAGAGATGGGTTTGGGAGACAATTCCTTTCTGACAGTTCCATCTAGAGCATACTTTTTGGGTCCGCCTCTTTTCTTTTTTATTCTTTCGAGGGAGTAACACCTGCCGGTGGTGGAGCCGCCGGATATGGCGGCGAAGAGGTAGCAAGTTGGTTTGTGATAGATTGAGGCGTTGATCCATTGGTGGTGAGCTTGGTCGGGGTTCAGTTCTTGGAGCAATATGGTGGTCCGACGGTGCGTCTGATCCATCCACTGTAACCCCACGACCATTGTTATTCATTTCTTCCTTTCCCTCAATCATCAATCAAAAAGCTAATTAACCAAACATCAATGAACACAGAGGGAGGCTTCACCAAGAACACATAGATTTTTTGTAATCTTGAAAAAGATATCCCTAAAAATAGAGATTTTTTTAAAAAAAATTAATAAGTACAACTTAAAATCCAAAACTCAGAAATTTTTAAACAGTAAAAATATTCAAAATTGAAAATCTTTTTATAAGAAGAAATCTGGGGGAATTTTTTTTCAAAGAAGAAAGAACAAGAACAGAAAAATAGAAGATTTTTTTTATAAATATTTGCAGAAAAAAATATAGAGAAGACAGTGGTTTGCATGAGGGAGATGATGACGATCAATAATAATTTTTAAAAAAATAAATATAATTTAGTTTGAAGAATAAGGTGTATATGGGATGTCGGTACGAGAAGAAGATAAAAAACATTGAATTTTCTTGTGAGATGTATGGAAATTGTGTGTGTTTAGATGTTAAAGCTATTTTTGGTTGCTTAGGCCTTGTTTGTTTTTCATTAAGACCCTCTTAAAAGGGTCTGAAGTCTAAATTTCAGATCTAATATGAATTAAGACTGTTTGTTTAGTTTCAAAGTTAAGAGGTTCAAACCTCTGAATTTACCTCTTAATTTTAAGAGGAATGTTTGGGTCTGAAAAAAATTAAGAGGTTTCTTTTTTTATTTTTAGTTTACAAACCCTAAAACTATTTATTATATTAATTATTATAATATTAATTATCTTTTTTTTGAGGTGTTAATTAAAATATAAGTTCCGTTAATTCTAATTTAAAAATATTTGTGATATTAATTATTATAATTTTATTTTATTTTTATAAATAAATCAATTATAATATATAATTAATTAGATTTAATATTTTAAAGTAATATTTTTCATATGTTTCATATTTTGAAACAAACAATCTTAAAATCACCTCTTAATTTCAGATTTCAGATCTTAAGACCACCTCTTAATTTCAGACGTGGTTTTCAGACTTCAGACATTTAACCTCTTAAAAAACAAATAGCACCTTAGTTTCCTCAAATTGTCTGAATAGTGGTGGGGTTACAGTGAAATTTGTATTTTATATATATATATATATATGAATATAAAATTAAAAAAAAAAAGATAAACTGTTAAAAAATTACGCAAATGGTCCCTAATAAGCAAAAAGACGAAAATACCCTCCTCTTTAACGGTGAAGTTAACGGATGTTAGTCAGAGGGACCATTTGTGTGAAAGGTTTGCATTTTTTGGACCAATGGTGTAAAAAAAAACTTTGAGGGACGAAAACCGCAAAAACCCCCAAACCACAGGGACCATTCGTGTAATTTACTCTAGAAAAAAATTTATTTTTTTTTTTATAAAAAACGTTTTTTTAATATTAAAATCAATTCTAATGAAAGAAAATGAAAATGAAAAAAAACATTAAGAGAGAGAAAGTGAAAAAGAGATGCATATAATAAAAAAGGTGGAGAGAGAAAAATAATATTTTTTATTCCAAAAATACCCTTTTGATCCAAAGGCTCTAAAAGTTTCCTAGGTTCTCACCATCTTTAAGATTCTTAAAAGAACCTCTCCATATATATATATATATATATATATATATATATATATATATATATATATATATATATGTATGTATGTATGTATGTATGTATGTATGTATGTATGTATGTATGTATGTATGTATGTATGTATGTATATGTATATGTATGTATGCATATGATCAAATCCACAATACTTGATTGTTAGGAAATGTTATAAACAAATGTGATAGCTTTATGTTAATTTCTATTCCAGATAATATATTTTTAAAATTATATATGAAAACGTTAAAATGTCACAACTGATCAATAAAAATAAATGGACCAATTACTAAATGTAACATATTTTTTGATTTTTATCATTTATAGAAACATTATTTATTTTTTGTCATTAATAGTATCAACTTTTGTATATATTCTCGTATGAATAATATCAACTTTTGTATTTTGTATCTTTAATAGCAATAACTTTTGTATTATTTTATCATTTATAGCAACAACTTTTTTTAAGTTTTGCTATAAATGATAAATAAATGTAAAAGTTAATGCTATTAATAATAAAAAATAAATAATGTTGTTATACATGTTACAAAATGCACAAAGTTGTTCTATTTTTAACAATTAGCCCACAATAAAAACATTGGTGCCAAAAAAAGTAACCACTAGTTTAATAACATGTTATTCGTTTTAAAAATTTTTTAAAAGACATTATTAACTTTATACACAATTAAAAAATATATTAACAGTTACTTAAAATACATTACCTTTATTTATAACTTTATAAGCAGGGGCGAACCTAGTGTTAAGTGACACCTAAGAATTTTTTTTGGTGACACCTACACAAAATTTATACAATTATAATATACACATCTTATTTATGTAGTCTAGAATTCTAGAAATTTCTTTTAACTGACATTAAAGGCGTAAAGCATTAAGCATAAATGATTTGTGTTTTTTTTTTTTTTTTTGAGTTTTTGAGTTTTTTTTTACTATTTTTTTAATGGGTTAAATAATTAATTTATTGAAAAATAATTATTTTTGAAAAATAATTATAAAATAAAGTATAAATATTTATTTACGGTACTTATTGCTTTTATGTTTTAATAGTATTGTACTATGTACTTTTTTAATTGAAAAAATTCTTGTTATTTGTTAAGTTTGTGTTGGGAACCGTTTCGGTGACCCGATTCATTTTAGAAAATATTTCGAAAATCTAAATATTAAATTCACTCTAAAAAAATGATACTGATAATATATATTCCTGGATTCGTCCATGTTTATAAGTTGTCAAGGAGCCATCCAACTATCCAAGTCATTCAATATTGGTAATATTAAAGACATCAACAATCTCAAGTCTTTAACGTTTTTGTTATGTCCTTGAAAATAATGAGGTTTCAAGACATGTGGAATGTTATTTGGTGTCTTGTCCTCATTCAAATAATTGTTTTTAGTTTCTATTTCACCAAAAAAATATCTTAATAATAATATAAAACAATATGTATTTGATTTATGATTCTTTGCTCCTGTTAATTATTTATGGGGTATAATTCTGGTTTATTGAAGCAACGAGTCGATGATCAAAATATAAAAATATAACATGATTTTGAGATTTTTTCAGTCTATCACAAAAGTAAATATTACAAATACTAACTTATTTTTGGTAGGGTCGTGTTAGAAATTTAAACCTTTATTAATTAAGTAATTAATTTTAAACACACTACTTAGATAACTAAAAGCGGAATTGACCGGTGGTGATTGGTCGAAGCTCCAGTAGGTAGCCACTCCCTTCTCAGGTTATAACTCACTTATTACGTGTATATTTTTAATTAAATTTATTTATATAAAATGTATATGAGTAAAAATAAAAACATACAAAAATAATAATTGTGTTTATTTTTTATTATTTACAGATTAAAAAATAGAGTATACTTATCTTTTTTTAAAATATTAAATTGTATTTATCTTTTATTTTTTATAAGTTGTAGTTATCTTTTTGGTGAACGTAGAGGTGACACATGACATTTGATGTTTTCCTTTATTATACATAATAATAATAATAATTTCCACAATTAATTTAAATTTTTACATTTGGATCTAATTATGATTATTATGGATAATAATGATAGACATTTATTTTAGGTAAACATTAATTTTAAATGTTACAAAATCTAATTTATTACTAATTAATTAATGAAAAAAATAAAGTCAAAATTTAATGCAATTAAGTTAAGGTGTTAAATTTGGAAAAAGAGGTGGAAAAATAAAATTTTATTGTATTGTAAAAGTGACATATGACATGAATTGTTTTCTTTTATTATAATATATAGGTTAATCAACCCATGTATTACATGGATTGATTTAGAAATACATATTTTTTAATATTTTAATAAATTATTATAAAATTTTTAGATAATTAAAATAAAAAAATTGAAAGCTAATTAAATTAAAGATGAAAAATACTTAGTTGTTTGATATTAAATAAAAAAATATTATTATATTGTATTATTAAAAACAGATAATATGTGTTTGCAAAAAAATGTTTCTTTTAATTTTTGACTTCAAATATGAAATATCAATGAAAGAAACAAAAAAAACTTCAATTATGTGAATGTGTATATATTTTGAAAATGATAAAATATAAAAATAAAATATCTGAAAATCAACAATCAAAATTTATCATATTCACAATTGAAGTTTTATCAATTAAATTTTAAATCTTGTTAGCAAAATAATTAACAAAAAATTTTAACTTTATTTACTACACTTCTACATTTAAATCCAAATTTTTACATTTGAATTTAACTATGATCATTAAGGATAATAATGACACATATTTATTTTAAGTAATTATTAATTTAATATTAATTCATTAATGAAAAAATTAAAATCAAACTTTAATGTAATTAAGTTAAGGTAGTAAATTTGGAAAATGAATTAAAAAAATGGCATACGTATAATTATTGATTTTAATTAAGGGTATAAGAGACATTTCATAAATAATTATGAGTTGTCATTAATCTGGACCATTGATTTCTTTCCATCCAATGGTCCAGAAACTCCAAGTGGTTTTCTTATTTTATATAGTATAGATTTTATTGACTAATTACAGTTATATTAGTTAAAAAAGTAATATATCATCTACTGGATTTTAGAACAAATTATGATAATTAAACATCTTAACTATTTATTTATTTTAGAATTATTATTTTAAATATTGAGTAATTATTTTAATTAAATCAATGATAAAATTTATTATTTTTGGTTATTGCATAATAATAAATATACCAATAAGCAATAAAATTTATTTTTAACTTCATAAAAACAAATCTATAATAATCATAGTAAACTTTTATAAATAAATACTTAAAGAATATTAAATTATAAAGTAGACAAACTCCAAAACTTTAATTATTAGTTGTTAGTTTTAGAATTTTCAATTGCTACAATTAATTTATTATTTTTCTAAAATATTTTTAAATGTTATTAGTTCTTACCATATCAAACGTTAGTTATACGCAATGAATAAAATAATCTTTCAAAAGCTTTAATTATCAAACTTGATTAAATAAAAGTATATGAATTTAAAAATAAAAATTTTATAATAATCATAAGAAAGAAAGTATTATTCATAAAAAAAAATAATAATAAGATGATATTTAGATTTAGATTTAATTTAAATTACCTTAATTTATTATAAATTAGTGGGAGGTGCCAGAGACAAATTATTTTGTTTTATTATATTAAAAGATTTGATCAATTACTTATTAGTATTTTATCAGTGCGTTACTCGAGTTGTTTAGTTTAAAAGCGTTAAAAATTTTGTAGTTCTTTATAATAACATAATGTATGTTTGTGTATTTTTAAAAACCTTTATAATTTTTATGTAGTTCTTTTTATTGTTGACCCATGATCTAACAGCTGAGATTAATCATATTTGTTTTTTACGGTGAAAACAATTGATAATTGTAGTTTCTTAAAAAAATTGATATAATTTAATATTTTAATTTTACATAAAAATTTAATAGTTTTTTTTATTATAATATGCACCTATTATTGATATATTTTAATAAATTTATAAGATATTATTTTAATCAAATATATAAACTAGTAGGTATAAGATAATATTTAAATTTAGATAAGGGCGTAACATATTTTTTATTTATAATATAGATAAGTATAAATAGTATAATATATAGATTTGGATTTAATTATATTATATTGATGATAAATTTGGGGATAATATAAAACACGATGCTTGGAGAGAGCCATGAGGCAAGAATTCTTTTTCTTCATTGTATATAAACTAGTTTATCAACTTACGAGTTATGTGGATAATTATTAATAAATAATTGGTTACATAAAATGTATATAAATTAAAATTAAAATAAATAAATATTAATTATTTCTAAAATATATATAGTTAATCAATATAATTTGAAATTTTAATTATACGTAAATGTTTATATATTGCAATAAAAAATGATAAGAATTATGATTTTATAGTATTGTTTTATATTTACTTTTTAAATATTTAATATTGTTTGTACAGTCCGTATTTACTTTATGATAGTTTAACAAATTTATAAACACACGATATATTTTTAAATTAGATATGTAGATAAGTTTATTTAAGATATAGAATGACGTAGATTTAAATTTTAATTATATTATCGTTAAATATTTTCTAAATTAGATATATAAGTATTATTTGAATAATTTTCTTTTGGGTGGGCTTAATATTGAAAGTATTCAGGTTTCTAACTTGGGCTCATTGGAAAATGGTGGTGGAGAGCAAGGTTGGAGAAAGCGTCGTTATGGGTAAAGGTGAATATTCACGGGATGAAGGGTTGGTTTACTATGTGAGAGGGGATTGATAATTCAACTTTTCCGCTGTGTTCCATTGAAGGGAAAGAAAAGGGAGGAGAGGTAAAGAAAATAAAAGGAAGTAAATGGAAAGGAAAAGCAATGATCTAATGTGTTCTTTTTCTGGATGGAAAGAAAAGAGAAGAAATATATTTTTTATGTTCTTAAACAAGAATGAAAAGAACAGAAATATTTGATTTTACCAATATACCCTCTTTTTTCTTCCTCGAGTGACAAAAATCGAGCAGAACAGAAATAGGGTATCTTTTGTTTAGGAAGAAAGGGGAAGAAGCAGACAAAAATCGAGCAGCAAGAAGGTTGTTGACCATTTGTAATTTGAGTAGCAACAATATAGCAACAACATCACGAAAGTGAAGCACAGAAGCAAAGGACGAGAAGCACAGAGCGACTTCTTGTAGCCACGACGAGAAGCACAGAAGGTGAAGAAGCAACAAAATGATGAATAAGCAGCTTCTTTGTTGCAGAGACCACGAAGGTGAAGAAGCAACAAAATGATGAAAACAAGTCTTCTTAAAAAGAATCTGATGAGGGCATTTTGGTCACGTTGAAAATATGAGTGCGCTTTCTTTAGATTTCTTCCCAGTTTTGGGAGGAAAAGGTTGGAGCCAAAAGTAAGGTATCTTCTTTTCCTTTCCCATTCCTTTCTCTCCTTTAAATTCATAAAGAACACCAAAAAAACTCATCTTCCTTCCAAATCTTTCCTTTCCGTCACTTAAGTTGGTTTAAGGAACACAATGTTCATGGGAATGGAGTGTGGAGCAACACTATGAAGATCAATGGACACTTTAAGAGGGTTGGGATGAATTTCGGTGACTCTTTTGGGTTAAAGGTGGGTAATGGATGTTTGTGCTCTTTTTGGGATGACAAGTAGGTCAATAATTTCAAACTTAAGGTCTTAAGGATAGGTTCCTTAGATTGTTTCACTTAATGGCTGTTTGGTAGTTGCGGAACCATTAAGTGCTGAATGATTCAGAGGCTTGAATCATTAAGGGGCTGTTTGGTAGCTGCGGAACCATTAAGTGATGAATGATTCAAAGGCTTGAATCATTAAGTGACTCTTAATGAATTCAGCTCTGGATGAAAATAGTTTGTTTGTTTTCATGCTGAATGGAAAAAAAAGTACCATTTTAACCTTAATGAATGATTTTGTGTTGTTTTGTAAGTGTTTACCTTTTTAATATTTCAAATGTAATTTTTAATAAATTATGATCGCTTAATAAATGTTTTGGGATTCAGAAGCGTTCAACATGAAATTTGGGAGGAATCGCTCAGCACCGCACATTCATTCGAAGGTCGCTTCAAAATTTTATCAAACACGCAGGATGCTAACCGAATCCAAGGTTGGGCTCTGAACAGACTCATTCAGAACCAAACAAACAGGCCCTTAGATACTAACAAAAGGGTTGTGGTGTGTGATAAGCTAGTATGGAGGAAAATCGGATAGGGTTGAGGTGAGAGTGGGTGAGATTCATTAGATGGAGATCAGTGGGTGAGTTGGAGGAGTTGGCAGGTCTGTTATTCTTGATAATTCGTCGGAGGATTGCTGGCAGTAGGTGTGTTCAAAATATTCTGAAACCGAAAAACCGATACGTAAAACCGTACTGATTTTAAGGTTAACCGAACCAAAATTTTCTATTATTTTCGGTTTGGTTAACCGAACCGGAAAAAATCTTCGGTTTGTTTCGGTTTAGGTTCACGTTTTCTGTGATGGACGGTTAACCAAAAAACCGAAAAAAAAAATTTAATTTATATAGTTTAATGTTTAGACCTATAAATATTAACATTTATCTCAACAATAATATTAAATTTTAAATCATCTATTAGTCCACATTAATTTTAAAATCCAATACAACAAAAAAACAACATTAGAACGATTAATTTAGAAAATATTATAATTTTTTTTGTTTCTATTAGATTATGAAAAACATTGTTCAATCGTTTAATGATCTTTTATAGATGATTTGTAGTCTTATTACTCACATTTATTATCTTGGACTTTTGAAGTTTTTAGAAACTAATTATTAAGGTTTTTTTAATTTATAAAATAATTTATTAAACAAAAAATGGTTAATTGGTTGACCGAATAACCGAACTGAAAACACCGGTTAACCGGTTTTTTCGGTTTAGGTTTAGGTTTATGAAATCCTCGAACCGATATTTCTGGTTAACCATCCGAAATACAATTTCGGTTTCGGTTAACCATCCATGAACACCCCTAGCTGGCAGTGATTCCTAGATAGCACGGGCATATTCACGGCCAAGCGACTCAAAAGGATTTTTGAAGAGATCTCTCTTGCGGCTGCGACTTCTCCAACTGTTTGGATTAAGATGCTTTCAAGGAAAGTGTGCATCTTCATCTGACATCTTCTGCTTGGCAAGCTCCATGTTCGTTCGACTACTAGTGATTTAAGCTTTGACTTGCATTTTGCCCTAATTGCGAATTGGTGGTGGAGTCTGTATCTCATTGTTTCTCGGAGTGTCAGGTCTCAAAGAGTTTATGGCTTCAAATTTTCAAATGGTGGTGCTTGGTTTGGAACGCTATGGCTTCTCACTCGTACCTGATTATCCATGACAATTCTTTTTGTGGGTTGCCTTCGAGAAAGATTTACTGGTACGCCACGATTTGGACTGACTTTACTTTATATGGCATTCGAGGAATCTCAAAGTTTTTTTTTGGGGGGTTGGGGGGAGGGGGAGAGGGAGTCGGCTTGGGATTTATTCTATATAGTTCAACATTCTTCTTTACATTGAATTTCTAAGCAGGATAAGAAGTTCTAGATTTCATGGGCGGAGTGGATGTGTTATCCTGCTTGTGAGTTATTATGTGCATGGCTTTCGGTTTCTGCTTTCGGCTATCGACGGATCTCTTGGTTCATGTTGTTTTGGTCTAGGCTCTCTGCCTTGCTTCGGTTTTACTTTCTTCTTGAGAGTTTAGCTTTCGTGTTTCCCTCGGTTTTAGGATTGGTTGGTTTATATTGTTAGTTTAGCTTTTTAGTCTTGTATTAAGTTTTTTTCTCCCTTGTGAGTTTAGTTTGGCCTCCTTCTCCTCCTTTTAAGTCTTGTAAAAGGTCGAGATGTTTTATGACCTTTTGTTCTTCTACTTTGTCTTTCTATTTGTTTTATAAAACGTTGTCGTTCATAAAAAAGCCATATATAATATTTAAAAACTATTTTTTCGTATAATTCATGAGTATAAGAAGATGTTTGGTTTTGCGTTATGATAGAGATTATTAGATTATTACGTTATAATAACATAAATAATTGGTTTAAAGTGTTATGATTGAATTCATTAATAAATGATTATTTGTTTGTTTAGAATTAATTCTACCACACTTCTTATAAGTTAAAAAAATATATCTTATTTGTTTAACAAGTTACTAGTTTTTGTACCCACGTATTACGTGGATAAATTTTAATAAATAATTGGTTATGTAAAGTTTATATAAATATAAAATTAAAAAAACATATAAATCTTACATGTTATTAAAAAATGCAATAATATTATTGTATTCATTTTTGTCATAATTAATATTAAATACTAGTTACTGTTTTTAACAATTTTCTAATATATTTTATTTTTTAAATTTATATGTATTAAATGGATATAATTTAAAGTTTCAGTGTTACATCAAACTTAATGTGTGTGTGTGTCTACATATATATATATATATATATATATATATATATATATATATACATACATATATACATATATATATATATATATATATATAGAATCAGGTTCATCAGCGTACCTGTAAGATTCCAGCGTACCCAGCGTACCTTAATGTGAATGATCATTCACATATATTTTTTTTGAATAGACATATATAAGACAACATTATAAGATTTTTTCTCAAAAGAAGTAACATCATAAATTTTGTGAATGGTAAAAAAAGATCATGTGAATGGTCATTCACACTATTCACATGGTGTGAAATAACCATTCACATGGATGACCATTCACATAAATATGCATTGAGCATTCACATAATTTTTAAGGACACAGAAAGTGTAAATGTATGTGAATCATATAACATGTGTATAACATTAAATTAAATATGGTTATGAGAAAAAAAAATTTTAAATTAAGTTTTTTAAGGTTGGTACCTTCGGGTGCACTTGATTTCGAGAGGTACCTTTTTGAACCTGACTCTATATATATATATATATATATATATATATATATATATATATATATATATATATATATATATACACACACGATAAATAAAATGTTATAAAATATGATTTTATTAATATTGTATTATGTTTACGTTTACTTATATATAATATTGTTTGTGATTTTTATTTATGTTTAATATATTTTAAAAAATTTATATCACATAATAGATTTTTTAATTGGACATAATAAAATGTATTTATTGTTTCTAGATGTTATTTAATAATATTGTCTTTTTTCATTTATAATAAAATTTTATTTATTTTAATATTTTATTTGATGTTTATAGATAAATTATTTAATTTAAGGTTTTTTTTAGTTTAGATTTAAATTAGCTAAAAATTATCAAATGTCAAATAGATAATGATGGTAATTAACAAAATTGAAAATGTAAAATAGTGGATAAAATTAACTATTTGTTAATTATTTGTTAATGTTTATAAATATTAGAAATAAGAAATTGTATTTATCTTTTATTTTATTTTATTCCAAAAATTATAAATTGTATTTATCTTTTTAGGTGCAATGTGGTCACGGCATGTGACGTTTTGTGTTTTCCTTTATTATATATATAGATAGATTATTTCGTCATTTACACGTTTAAACGCAATCCAACCGTTTAAAAAACTGATTATTTGATAAGTGTGATAGCAGACAACACAAACTAAGTAAAACATTAATCTTCCAACAAACATGTTTTGTTACAGCTAATATTTAATTATTAGTTTCTAAATGTTGCACCGGTTTTTCAAACGCAAAACCAAATTATGTGTTTTTTATACACGTCGAAAAGCGGGTGGGCTCTTAGAGAGAACGGAGTGGTCACCCTGCCCACCAGCGGCCTTGCCACCTAGGTCGCTCCCCGACCGGCTTCCCCTCCCCGCTCCACCCCGCCTTCTCCTTTCTTCTTTTCTTTGTCTTTTTCCTCTCCAAACGGTCAAATGACCGTTGTTAATAAAAAAAATTATTTAACCCAAATTTTTTACTCTATAAATATTTCACTCCAATACATTAAAATCCTCACATCTTTCAATCTATACACTTTCAAAATTCTCTCTTTCATTTAACCTAAAATTTTTACTATCATTCACAATTTTATTTTTATTGTGATGGAACCGTATACTACGTCTTCGTCGTCACACTCATCAACCGAAGAGTCGTCGGAAGACGAATCTCAACATTAGCAACAAGTCTATGAAGCATTTTTAAATGTCAGCTCTGCGCAAATTAATCAACCTAGACGAAGAATTGCAATTCAGAGAGACCGAGCAGCTGCAAATGAACGTCTAATGCGTAATTATTTTACTGAAAATCCTATCTATGGAGATGATATGTTCAGAAGGAGGTTCCGGATGCGCAAAGAACTAGTCCTACGAATAGTTTACGATACGGAGCAACATTTTGAATATTTTACCTTGCGATGGGATGCTCGGGGTAGAAGGGGATTTACTGCGTTACAAAAATGCACATCTGCTATTCGGCAACTCGCATATGGCATGGTGCCTGATTCGATTGACGACTCTCTTTTTATGTCTGAAAGAACTTCGCATAAAATGCTTGGCAGCATCGACTGTACACATTGGGCATGGATAAATTGCCCTACAGAATGACGAGGACAATATATGCGAGGCGATCACCAATATCCGACAATTATGTTGGAAGCGGTTGCATCACAAGATTTATAGATTTGGCATGCATTTTTTGGCGTCTCAGGTTCCAACAACGACATCAATGTGGTTAGTCAATCACCAATATTCAACGACGTGTTAAACGGGATCGCACCGGTTGTTCCTTTTGTTATTAACGGA
>JAANYP010003878.1:673874-829928 GCA_020465985.1 Centrapalus pauciflorus
TTATTTAGGAATAAAATTTCAAATCATGTTACGGTGAATAACTCTCTAATATTAATGTTAAACATAAGGCATTGGTCAAAGGATTAAAAAAACAACGGCCGAAAGTCAAAATAAACCCAAACATTAATTAATATGGATATGGGTTTGATTCAGTGATGTATGACCGTTTTCTTTCTCCTCTCTGCGCTCTGATATTTCATATAAATATATATACAATTTCTTCAACTCATACATCCTTCGGATATATTTTTTTCCTTCTCCTGAAGGAATCAACGATTCGCTGTTCTCTTCTTGAATTCATATATAGATCTCGTTAGCATTCATTCATCTTATTCGTACTCGTGTTTCGTTCTTTCTGAATTCCATGAAGACTTCATAAATTTTGAAGAGATCGTTCCGATTAGGGTTTTGGTGGGGCAGGAATGAAAAGATGAGAGCGCTTCCCTAAAGAATTGTGTGGCTCCGTGAAGGGTTCTGAAATATTGAATTTCAAACTACACACTGCAGTCAACATGAACCAACGTTCTGATCGGCTTCTGGTACATGCTCACTTCTTGTTGTTTTTCGGTTTTTGAGGAGATCGTTCTGATTAGGGTTTTGCTGGGGCAGGAATGAAAACATCTGAGATGAGAGCGCTTCCCTAAAGAATTGTGTGGCTCCGTGAAGGGTTCTGAAATATTGAATTTCAAACTACACACTGCAGTCAACATGAATCAACGTTCTGACCGGCTTCTCGGCTTCTGGTATGTGCTCACTTCTTGTTGTTTTTCGGTTTTTTGTAACACAAGATCCAAGAACATGTACCATGTATTTGTCTGGCCTTTTCTTGACGATATATATTTTTGTTTCATCTTTTAATGTTTACTTAAATTGTAAATTTTCATAACAACGTTTATTTTAGATAGATGCATATATCTATTCTATTTATGATAAATGTTATTGGTTCCTAATGATATTTTAGCACATGGTCAAGTAGACCGTACTTGAAATTCAAAATTAGCTAAGACTGTGGAAAAGGAATTCAATCAATCCCCAAATTCCCAAAACAAAAGGGACCATTTAAGTTTTGATGTAGATTGAGGAGTTAGATCTCATCAACCTTAATTAATTGTTGGAAGATAATCATGATGATTGCTAACTATTCATTGATTGACATTTAAATAAAAAAAAGCATGTAGCAGAATAAGAAACAAATAAATCCTGGGAACAAATGACCGTGGGATACTTATATCATTGATATAGACGAGAGTAACAACAATCATGAAAAAAAAATATAGGTTTTTATTTTCTGGAAACTGGATTAGAATATTTGTTTACTAAGTGGATGGGTTTATTGAGGTGTAGACAGTTAGTAGGCTTGAATAAGTTTGAATGAGCACGTAAGGAATTCATCATTAAGATTTGAGGCTCATGGTGTGTGTCTATACACACACACACACATATATATATATATATGTATATATCGAGTTTATGGGAGAAAAGTACATGGCTGAGACCATTGTTGATTTGTTTCTTCAAGAAACTAAGAATTAATGAATGTGCAGTTTGCTGGAATGTGAGTGGTAGTTTAAGTGATTTTGGTGCCTTAGACAAGGAATAAACTTAAAGTTGGGTGTGAATAGAACCTGTAGCATGTGTTTGTGCTCTTTAGAGGTGAAACGAGGTATGAAAAAAAAATACAATGCACACAAAGTAATAGAGAGAGAAGATTAATAAAGTTAGGAGTGGGTTTTTGCAGAACAAGGTTTGGAGACTTCATGTGATGAAAAAACTGCATGGTTTATTGATGCATAGATTAATAGGAGCGCTTAAATATGTAGTATATATTTATTGTATAAGAAGAGTAACTAATATGAAAACACAAAAAATCTATAGTACGCATTAAGTTGAGGCCTACGTGAATGGAATAAAGTATATATACGCATAGTTGTGAAAAGCGCGGCCCTGAGGCGCGTAAGGCTCAATCCACGGGGCTTTTTTACCAACAAGGCTACACACATAGCAGAGGCTCACCGAGGCGCAGCGCCTAGGTCTCAAGGCTCAGGCGCGCCTAGGCGCGCCTCATGTATATGGGTTCCTTTTCTATGGTTTTTGTTGTGTTTTTAGTGGGCTTTTTGTTTTAGGGGGCTATATTTTCAATTATTCAGATCTGGTAGTGGACAAAAACAATTAATTAAAATCCCTATGATCATTATTTCTTTAAAAACATACAAATAAACTTCATCTTGACAAAAATCGACTTATAGACTTCAATTGGTTCATCCTTAAACTACTTTGTCTCTAGTTTGCAGGCTTCATTGACTTCTTCTTGAACACTTTGAATCTTTGATGACCTTGAACTATGTTAGTAAGTAGTTAAGTACTAAATGGTAACTCCATATGTGTGTTATCTATGTATGGAACATGGTTTTGTTTGGTATTATGAATTTATGACTGTTTTAATGTTATTTAAGTTGTTTTAGGCAACTAGGAGTCTAGGATTCATACATGTAATTTTTTTAAAAAAATTTAATTCTGTTGCGCCTCGCCTTTATGAGGCCTGCGCCTCGCCTCGCGCCTAGGCCCCAGGGACCCCTTTGCGCCTCGAGGCGCCTTGAGCCTTTCACAACTTTGCTAAACACAATAATTATATTCCAATTCCTACGAATTTTATTCCGCGGGCCAAACACACCCTGAGTGTGTGCTTGACAATGTCCTGCATTATTTTGAATTTGTCGTATGATGTTAAATACTTGGTAGAAAATGGTATTGGATCTAAAGGGAAACACATCTACTTAGCATGTGGAGATTACAACATATAAGTATATAACTGTGACAAAGTTACTTGAAATGTTGTGTCATCTGACTTGCAAGTTCAGAGTTCAATGAACACAA
The DNA here is from genome assembly GCA_020465985.1 of Centrapalus pauciflorus. Classification (NCBI taxonomy): domain Eukaryota; kingdom Viridiplantae; phylum Streptophyta; class Magnoliopsida; order Asterales; family Asteraceae; genus Centrapalus; species Centrapalus pauciflorus. The sequence goes on from JAANYP010003878.1 coordinate 676,749, forward strand.
AAGACGCAGAAATTAGGTTAGGAGTGTAATCCAACTGATAATATATATTGTTCTAAGAGAAAGAAAGATCTATGTTAAGCTAAATGTGAAAGGATTCAGAACACAAACTTTGCTTTATTTACAATTATATGCAGTCCTTTATGAGGTATGTGTCTGTATATTTATTATCTCTTTTAGTTTCATTTAGAAAAAAATTGTGCCTAAATATATATAAATTATGAAAGCATACTTATGATTCTGGGAGCTTCTTGTTCACAACTGATTGAATGTGCTAGATCGGACGTATGCATGTAGGATTTCAATCATTATAGCTCTGAATTTATATATCGTCATTATCTGATATTAGGAGTGTTATTAAAGCGACATATTATGATATAAAGATACCGGACTTCCATTACATTCTTGGAGAGTGGTTTGGCGTTTCTGGTTGATATATACTTGTGGCTGTCAAGCAAGGCCAGTGTGCCCCAACGTTCTGACCAAAACTTTCCGTTTAGCTGCTATATTATGTTGCAGTCCCTGGTATTTATGCCCAATTGCCATCTTTGTCCATGGAATATTGTAATGTGTTGAGAAAATGACGCACAAAACAAGTAAACACACACAAACGCACCGAAAAGAACATAGATTTATGTTAGGAAATTAGAAACATATTCAGAACTGAAAACAAGAACTCACAAAATCAGAAACCCACAAATGTGAATCAAGAAAGAAGAATATTCAAATTTACTAACAAATTTGGTTACATGACTACAATTTGAGTTATTGTCCTCATTAACCCATAGGACTATTTATACTAAAAACTAGAAAACTGACCAAGATCAAACTATCTGAGAATTACACTAAACCCCCTGAACTAATACAACAATTTCAAGTCACTAATCTCACAAATCTCCACCTTGAATTGAATTTCAATAACAAAACAAATCCCAAAACAAATTTGTGTTTCTCAAACCAAATACACCTATTTGGAAACACTGCCAAATTCAAATTCGAATCCAAAACCTTCAATCCGAAAGCAACGAATATCAAATATCACATATGCGACCCAAAACACCATTGTGCACCAAACCAACAAACCGGAGAACAAATCCATATCCAAAATCAACCGGTTACCAAATGTCGCAACAAAGACGATAACTCATATCAAAACCATAACAAAATATCCAAACGGCCCGAAACAACGCAAAATCGATGACCCAAAGACAACGCCAGAACCTATCAATCGATCCACAAAATCCGGACCCAAAACACAACGATCATCGCAACTAAATCCTAATGTGTAATTTATCCCAAATACCCCAAAAACTAACGGGTAACCAAAAACGAATGAGAAAATCCACCAAAACTTGTTACCGGACCAATTAAACTTCAAACTTGAAGTCGAGAATACTACTCCAAATTGGCAAACAAATCGACAACCGAAACCCAAATAACGGTTTGAACAAACCGGAATGCCATAACCCAAACGTCGATCACTGAACTAATCGATACAATTCCTCGACATGACGAAACAATCCGAAAATCAACCGTCATCATAAACAAATCAAAAATTAAACGGAACTTGTATCGCCATCTGAATGCCTTCAAAATCAAACAAATTGTAATTCATTTAACACCGACTTCTTAAACTAATGCGAATCTCACAAAGCGCAGCTCTAATTTCGAAACTAAACCGAACACACGAAATGAGTCGACACCTAAAAACTTGAAGCGTCATTCAAGAAAAACCGAAAACGACCATTCTGTCTTCAGAACGAATCAAGAAAACAAAACCTGAGGCCATTACGAGTCACCCGAATCGAACACAACAGCGGTGACGGAACAACAACCCAAAATAAAGACTAACGAACTATTGACAAGAACTGTTGTCAAAATACGGTGGTCACGGCAGAAAAGTGGCTGATACTGTTGATCAAAATATAATTTTTAGATTTTTCTTCAAGAAATTTAAGTATCCCTTTAAAGTTAATGAATGTACAGATTGGAAGTCAGGAAGTGAGGGTGATTTCAAATGTTTTTACACAAAGATTAAGTCATGGAATGGATTTACAGAGGTATTTGAAGTGATTTAGGTGCAGATTACTGTATATGTAGATTACTGTATGTGCAGATTGAATGCTAGAACATGAGAGGCAGTTTAACTGATATGGGTGTGCTAGAGACGACATAATAAGACACAAATAAATCCTTGGAACAAATTTCTTGTAGCACATCATTAATATAGATGGAAGTAAGAGCAACTTGACAAGGGACATCATTACACAATGACCCAAAGTTAAAAAAGAGGATAGGTCTGTTGATAGGCCTTTATTTGAAGGAAAAAGGTCTGACAAAAAAAATGTTAGGTTTTTTGAGGTGTAAACTAACTGGAGCTGTTACCACGCTTGAATAACTTCAAAGAGTGAATGAAATAGGGACGTAAAAGTTTTCATTGTGGTTGTAAGTTGTGGCCTACTAAAATGGATTAAAGTATATATATGAAGTTTACGGGAGAAAAGTAGCTGAGATCGTTGACCAATGTATTCATTGGTAACTAACGAATGTGCTGTTTGGACGTTGGGATGTGCCGATGGTTGAGACGATATAGGTGCGGTAGACATGGAATTACATTAACGAGTGACTGGAGCATGTAGCGTATGGACTGGTTTCATGATAACGCTAAAGTATTGATGATTATTAATTGGCAGAAAATTTGGAAATTTACTTATTACAGGATAGATGTTGCTGAGAGTTGGAGGTTTGATCTGCAATTAAGAAAAGACAATGTACAAGGAACTGGTCTTGGAGGAATATAGAACTAATTATTGATCCCATATAGTAAGAGACATTGTTTTGGTTCCTGATCTGTTTTTGTTTAAGAAATTTTGATAAAACGTTTTAGGCTCTAATGAAGCAAAGGATGTAATTACAAATTGACCAGAATTTATAAAGGAAGGTAGGTATGTTGTTTGGATTTTATATGCAGAATAAGGATTGGAGACTTAATGGGATTAGATAACTGCATGCTTTATTGATGTATAAATTAACAGGAGCAGCTAATTGTGTAGAATGTATTTTCTATAAGAAGAGTAATTGGAATGAAAACTCAGAAAATCAGTAGTAATCATAAAGTTGAGGTCTACTTGAACGGAGTGGCTGGTGCCTATAACTTCAGTTTGTTTTCTCTACACGTGCGTACATATATAGAAAAACAAAACGCACAAGAATAAATAGAATTAAAAAAGAGAACCAAGAATTTAAGTGGGTTTTTAAGTCTTTTGGATGATGCGTAGGACATGAATCCATGATGAGTTGCTCTAAGTATGCGAGTATCGAGAGTTTACTCGTTTTTAACGATGATGCTTAAGTTTTAATGATCTATTTATAAGTAGAAAATCTGGAAATGTTCTAATACCCAATAGATGCAGCATGGATTGGGAGGTATGAAGAAAAACTTACAAATGGATAATGTATAAGGAACTGGTCATGCAGAAACTTAGAACTCATTGTCGATCAACCATAATAAGAGACTAGTTTATTACACGCGTATTACGCGGATATTTTTAATATATATAAAATATAACAAATAAAAAGATAAAGATATAAATATTATTTTTTAAACAAAAGTATATAAGATGATATTATTATTTATTATAACCTATTAATTTTGTATATTTCTAAATATATATGAAGAGTAATTATTTTCTTATATATTTTTTTAAACTTTTATTATATTATCTAAGTTAGTAGATTATTAGATTTTGTTTGAGTTGATTTGAATTTAAAAGTGGATTATATTAGATTTGGATAAATTTAATTAATAAGTTAGTAGAGTATTAAATTTTGTTTGATTTGATTTGATTTGAATATAAAAGTGGATTATATTAGATTTGGATAGATTTGATTTAAATTTCTTTATTATTTTTAAAATCTATAAATGCCACGTGTCGATTCGTGGTGAGGACACGTGGCTTCACCAGAAATGATTATAGTTACTCTTTTAATAGTATAGATAATAATTATAGTTATTCTTTTAATAGTATAGATAGATGTTGTGGTTACCGATTTGTTGGAAATCTGTATTATCCGATACCACATATGTAGGCTTTTAATGAAGTGAATCAAGAAGTTCTGATCTGGATCGAGGAGCTCCATATAACAAGGGATGATGACTGTTGTAGCCAAAATATTTACTTGGAATTACATTAACGTGTGACGGGAGCATGTAGCGTATGGAGAGTATTCTGGTTTGATGATAATGCTAAAGTATTGATGAGTATTAATTGGCAGAAAATTTAGAAACTTACTAATTAAAGGATAGATGCAGGCTGAGAGTTTGAGGTTTGATCTGCAATTAAGAAAAGACAATGTAGAAGGAACTGGTCTTGGAAGAATATAAAACTGATTATCACATATAGTAAGAGACATTGTTTTTGTTACTGATTTTTTTTTGGTTGAAAATTTGATAAAACGTTTTAGGGTGTAATGAAGCAAAGGATGTCATTGCAAATTGACCAGAATTGATAAAGGAAATAAGGATTGGAGACTTAATGGGATTAGATAACTGCATGCTTTATTGATGTATAGATTAACAGGAGCATAGAATTTATTTTGTATAAGAAGTGTAATTGAACGAAAACTCAGAAAATCAGTAGCACTCATAAAGTTGAGGCCTGCTTGAACGGAGTGGCTGGTGCCTATAACTTCAGTTTGTCTTCTTTACAGGTGCATACATATATAGAAAAACAAAATGCACAAGAAGCAATAGAATTAAAAAAGAAAACCAAGAATATTAAGTGGGTTTTTATTCTTTTGGATGATGCGTAGGACATGAATCCATGATGAGTTGCTCTGAGTATGCGAGTATCGAGATGATGATTAAATTTTGATGATCTATTTATAAGTAGAAAATCTGGAAATGTTCTAAATTACCCAATAGATGCAGTATGGATTGGGAGGTATGAATGAAAACATACAAATGGATAATGTATAAGGAGTTGGTCTTGCAGAAACTTAGAACTCATTGTCGATCGACTATAATAAGAGATTTTGTTGTGGTTACCGATTTGTTGGAAATTTGTATTATCCGATACCACATATGTAGGCTTTTAAAGAAGTGAATCAAGAAGTTCTGATCTGGATTGAGGAGCTCCATATAACAAGGGATGATGACTGTTGTATCCAAAATATTTTACTTGGATTCCTTATTGTTATTTTAGTGCTTTCTTTAGACAACTGTCGGCAATAATCAAATGTTTTTACACAAAAAAAAGTTATGGATTGGATTTATAGAGGTATGTGAAATGATTTAGGTGCAGATTAGTGTATGTGCAGATTGAATGCTAGAACCTGAAAGGTAGTTTAAGTGATATGGGTGCACTAGAGACGACATAATAAGACACAAATAAATCCTTGGAACAAATGTCTTGTAGCACATCATTAATATAGATGGAAGTAAGAGCAACTTGACAAGGGACGTCATTACATAATGACCCAAATTCAGAAAAGAAGATATGTCTGTTGATAGGCTCTTATTTCAAGGAAAAAGGTCAGAGACATCATCTGAAAAAAGTGGATGGTTTGTTGAGGTGTAAACTAACTGGGGCTGTTAGCAGGCTTGAATAACTTCAAAGAGTAAATGGACGAGGACGTAAAATATTTCATTGTATTCGCAAGTTGAGGCCTACTTAAATGGAGTAAAGTATATATATATGAAGTTTGTTATGGGAGAAAAGTAGCTGAGACCGTTGACCTATGTATTCATTAGTAACTAATGAATGTGTTGTTTGGACTTTGGGATGTGCCAGTGGTTGGAACGATTTTGGTGCAATAGACTTGGAATTACATTAAGGAGTGACTGCAGCATCTAGCGAATGAAGAGTATACTGGTTTAATGATAGTGCTAAAGTATTGATGATTATTAATAGGCAGAAAGTTTGGAAACTTACTAATCACAGGATAGATGCAGGCTGAGAGTTTGAGGTTTGATCTGCAATTAAGAAACGACAATGTACAAGGAACTTGTATTGGAAGAATATAAAACTAATTATTGATCACATATAATAAGAGATATTGTTTTGGTTACTGCTTTTTTTTTTGTTGAAATTTTGATAAAACGTTTTAGGCTGTAATGAAGCAAAGGATGTCATTACAAATTGACAAGGATTTATAAAGGAAGGTAGATATGTTGTTTGGATTTTTTATGCAGAATAAGGATTGGAGACTTAATGGGATTAGATAACTGCATGCTTTATTGATGTAGAGATTAACAGGAGCATAGAATGTATTTTGTGTAAGAAGTGTAATTGGATGAAAACTCAGAAAATCAGTAGTACTCATAAAGTTGAGGCCTATTTGAACGGGGTGGCTAATGCCTATAACTTCAGTTTGTCTTTTTTACAGGTGCATACATATATAGAAAAACAAAATGCACAAGAAGCAACATAATTAAAAAAGAAAACCAAGAATATTATGTGGGTTTTTATTAAGTCTTTTGGATGATGCATAGGACATGAATCCATGATGAGTTGCTCTGAGTATGCGAGTATCAATATGATGCTTAAGTTTTGATGAGCTATTTATAAGTAGAAAATCTGGAAATGTTCTAAATTACCCAATGGATGTACTATGGATAATGGATGTAGTATGGATTGGGAGGTATGAATGAAAACTTTCAAATGTATAATGTATAAGGAACTGGTCTTGCAGAAACTTATAACTCATTGTCGATCGACTATAATAAGAGATGTTGTGGTTACCGATTTGTTGGAAATCTGTATTATCCGATACGACATATGTAGGCTTTTAATGAAATGAATCCAGAAGTTTTGTTTTGGATTGAGGAGCTCCACATAACAAGGGATGATGATTGTTGTTGCCAAAATATTTTACTTGGATCCCTTATTGTTATTTTAGTGCTCTCTTTAGACAACTGTCGGCAAGAATCAGATGTTTTTACACAAAGATAAAGTTATGGAATGGATTTACAGAGGTATTTGAAGAGATTTAGGTGCAGATTAGTGTATGTGCAGATTGAACGCTAGAACATGAGAGGTAGTTTAAGTGATATGGGTGCGCTAAAGACGACATTATAAGACACAGATAAATCCTTGGAACAAATGTCTTGTAGCACATCATTAATATAGATGGAAATAAGAGCAACTTGACAAGGGACGTCATTACATAATGACCCAAAGTTAGAAAAGATGATAGGACTGTTGATAGGCCCTTATTTCAAGGAAAAAGGTCAGAGACATTAACTGAAAAAAGTGGATGTTTTGTTGAGGTGTAAACTACTGGAGCTGTAACCATGCTTGAATGACTTCAAAGAGTGAATGGAATAAGGACGTAAAAGATTTCATTGTAGTCGTAAGTTATGGCCTACTTAAATGGATTAATGTATATATAAGAAGTTTATCGGAAAAAAGTAGCTGAAATCGTTGACCTATGTGCTGTTTGGATGTTGGGATGTCCCGATGTTAGAGATGATTTAGGTGCGGCAGACATGGAATTACATTAACGTGTGAAGGGAGCATGTAGCGTATGGAGAGTATTCTGGTTTGATGATAATGCTAAAGAGTTGATGAGTATTAATTGGCAGAAAATTTAGAAACTTACTAATTAAAGGATAGATGCAGGCTGAGAGTTTGAGGTTTGATCTGCAATTAAGAAAAGACAATGTAGAAGGAACTGGTCTTGGAAGAAAATAAAACTGATTATTTGTCACATATAGTAAGAGACATTGTTTTTGTTACTGATTTTTTTTTTTGGTTGAAATTTTGATAAAAACGTTTTAGGGTGTAATGAAGCAAAGGATGTCATTACAAATTGACCAGAATTGATAAAGGAAATAAGGATTGGAGACTTAATGGGATTAGATAGCTGCATGCTTTATTGATGTATAGATTAACAGAAGCATAGAATGTATTTTTTATCAGAAGTGTAATTGAATGAAAACTCAGAAAATCAGTAGCACTCATAAAGTTGAGGCCTACTTGAACGGAGTGGCTGTTGCCTATAACTTCAGTTTGTATTCTTTACAGGTGCATACATATATAGAAAAACAAAATGCACAAGAAGCAATAGAATTAAAAAAGAAAACCAAGAATATTAAGTGGGTTTTTATTCTTTTGGATGATGCGTAGGACATGAATCCATGATGAGTTGCTCTGAGTATGCGAGTAGCGAGATGATGCTTAAATTTTGATGATCTATATATACGTAGAAAATCTGGAAATGTTCTAAATTACCCAATAGATGCAGTATGGATTGGGAGGTATGAATGAAAACAAACAAATGGATAATGTATAAGGAGCTGGTCTTGCAGAAACTTAGAACTCATTGTTGATCGACTATAATAAGAGATGTTGTTGTGGTTACCGATTTGTTGGAAATTTGTATTATCCGATACCACATATGTAGGCTTTTAAAGAAGTGAATGAAGAAGTTCTGATCTTGATTGAGGAGCTCCATATAACAAGGGATGATGACTGTTGTAGCCAAAATATTTACTTGGATCCCTTATTGTTATTTTAGTGCTCTCTTTAGACAACTGTCGGCAAGAATCAGATGTTTTTACACAAAAAAAGTTATGGATTGAATTTACAGAGGAATGTGAAGTGATTTAGGTGCAGATTAGTGTATGTGCAGATTGAATGCTAGAACGTGAAAGGTAGTTTAAGTGATATGGGTGCGCTAGAGACGACATAATAAGACACAAATAAATCCTTGGAACAAATGTCTTGTAGCACATCATTAACACAGATGGAAGTAATAGCAACCTGACAAGGGACGTCATTACATAATGACCCAAATTCAAAAAAAGAAGATATGTCTGTTGAAAGGCTCTTATTTCAAGGAAAAAGGTCAGAGACATCATCTGAAAAAAGTGGATGGTTTGTTGAGGTGTAAACTAACTGGGGCTGTTAGCAGGCTTGAATAACTTCAAAGAGTAAATGGACGAGGACGTAAAATATTTCATTGTAGTCCCTAGTTGAGGCCTACTTAAATGGAGTAAAGTATATATATGAAGTTTGTTATGGGAGAAAAGAAGCTGAGACCGTTGGCCTATGTATTCATTAGTAACTAACGAATGTGCTGTTTGGACTTTGGATGTGCCAGTGGTTGGAATGATTTAGGTGCAATAGACTTGGAATTACACTAAGGAGTGACTGCAGCATCTAGCGAATGGAGAGTATACTTGTTTAATGATAGTGCTAAAGTATTGATGATTATTAATAGGCAGAAAGTTTTGAAACTTACTAATACAGGATAGATGCAGGCTGAGAGTTTGATGTTTGATCTGCAATTAAGAAATGACAATGTAGAAGAAACTGGTCTTGGAAGAATATAAAACTAATTATTGATCACATATAGTAAGAGACGTTGTTTTGGTTACAGATTTTTTTTTCTTGAAATTTTGATAAAACGTTTTAGGCTGTAATGAAGCAAAGGATGTCATTACAAATTGACAAGGATTTATAAAGGAAGGTAGATATGTTGTATGGATTTTTTATGCAGAATAAGGATTGGAGATTTAAGGGATTAGATAACTGCATTCTTTATTGATGTAGAGATTAAAAGGAGCATAGAATGTATTTTGTGTAAGAAGTGTAATTGGATGAAAACTCAGAAAATCAGTAGTACTCATAAAGTTGAGGCCTACTTGAACGGAGTGGCTGATGCCTATAACTTCAGTTTGTCTTCTTTACAGGTGCATGCATATATAGAAAAACAAAATGCACAAGAAGCAACAGAATTAAAAAAGAAAACCAAGAATATTTAGTGGGTTTTTAAGTCTTTTGGATGATGCTTAGGACATGAATCCATGATGAGTTGCTCTGAGTATGCGAGTATCGAGATGATGCTTAAGTTTTGATGATCTATTTATTAGTAGAAAATCTGGAAATGTTTTAAATTACCCAATGGATGTAGTATGGATTGGGAGGTATGAATGAAAACTTTCAAATGGATAATGTATAAGGAACTGGTCTTGCAGAAACTTATAACTCATTGTCGATCGACTATAATAAGAAATGTTGTGGTTACCGATTTGTTGGAAATCTGTATTATCTGATACCACATATATAGGCTTTTAATGAAGAGATCAAGAAGTTTTGTTTTGGATTGAGGAGCTCCACATAACAAGGGATGATGATTGTTGTTGCCAAAATATTTTACTTGGATCCCTTATTGTTATTTTAGTGCTCTCTTTAGACAACTGTCGGCAAGAATCAGATGTTTTTACACAAAGATAAAGTTATGGAATGGATTTACAGAGGTATTTGAAGTGATTTAGGTGCAGATTAGTGTATGTGCAGATTGAACGCTAGAACATGAGAGGTAGTTTAAGTGATATGGGTGCGCTAGAGACGACATTATAAGACACAAATAAATCCCTGGAACAAATGTCTTGTTGCACATCATTAAAATAGATGGAAGTAAGAGAAACTTGAAAAGGGACGTCATTACATAATGACCCAAAGTTAGAAAAGATGATAGGTCTGTTGATAGGCCCTTATTTCAAGGAAAAAGGTCAGAGACATCAACTGAAAAAAGTGGATGTTTTGTTGAGGTGTAAACTACTGGAGCTGAAACCATGCTTGAATAACTTCAAAGAGTGAATGGAATAAGGACGTAAAAGATTTCCTTGTAGTCGTAAGTTGTGGCCTACTTAAATGGATTAATGTATATAAATGAAGTTTATGGGAAAAAAGTAGCTGAAATCGTTGACCTATGTGCTGTTTGGATGTTGGGATGTGCCGATGTTTGAGATGATTTAGGTGCGGCAGTCTTGGAATTACATTAACGTGGGACGGGAGCATGTAGCGTATGGAGAGTATTCTGGTTTGATGATAATGCTAAAGTATTGATGAGTATTAATTGGCAGAAAATTTAGAAACTTACTAATTACAGGATAGATGCATGCTGAGAGTTTGAGGTTTGATATGCAATTAAGAAAAGACAATGTAGAAGGAACTGGTCTTGGAAGAATATAAAACTGATTATTGATCACATATAGTAAGAGACATTGTTTTTGTTACTAATTTTTTTTTTTGGTTGAAATTTTGATAAAACGTTCTAGGCTGTAATGAAGCAAAGGATGTCATTACAAATTGACCAGAATTGATAAAGGAAATAAGGATTGGAGACTTAATGGGATTAGATAACTGCATGGTTTATTGATATACAGATTAACAGGAGCATAGAATGTATTTTGTATAAGAAGTGTAATTGAGTGAAAACTCAGAAAATCAGTAGCACTCATAAAGTTGAGGCCTACTTGAACGGAGTGGCTGGTGCCTATAACTTCAGTTTGTCTTTTTTACAGGTGCATACATATATAGAAAAACAAAATGCACAAGAAGCAACAGAATTAAAAAAGAAAACCAAGAATATTATGTGGGTTTTTAAGTCTTTTGGATGATGCATAGGACATGAATCCATGATGAGTTGCTCTGAGTATGCGAGTATCGAGATGATGCTTAAGTTTTGTTGAGCTATTTATAAGTAGAAAATCTGGAAATGTTCTAAATTACGCAATGGATGTAGTATGGATTGGGAGGTATGAATGAAAACTTTCAAATGGATAATGTATAAGGAGTTGGTCTTGCAGAAACTTAGAACTCATTGTCGATCGACTATGATAAGAGATTTTGTTGTGGTTACCGATTTGTTGGAAATCTGTATTATCCGATACCACATATGTAGGCTTTTAAAGAAGTGAATCAAGAAGTTCTGATCTGGATTGAGGAGTTCCATATAACAAGGGATGATGACTGTTGTAGTCAAAATATTTTACTTGGATTCCTTATTGTTATTTTAGTGCTCTCTTTAGACAACTGTCGGCAACAATCAGATGTTTTTACACAAAAGAAAGTTATGGATTGGATTTATAAAGGTATGTGAAGTGATTTAGGTGCAGATTAGTGTATGTGCAGATTGAATGCAAGAACATGAAAGGTATTTTAAGTGATATGGGTGCGCTAGAGACGACCTAATAAGACACAAATAAATCCTTAGAACAAATGTCTTGTAGCACATCATTAATATAGATGGAAGTAAGAGCAACTTGACAAGGGACATGATTACATAATGACTCAAATTCAGAAAAGAAGATATCTGTTGATAGGCTCTTATTTCAAGGAAAAAGGTCAGAGACATCATCTGAAAAAAGTGGATGGTTTGTTGAGGTGTAAACTAACTGGGGCTGTTAGCAGGCTTGAATAACTTCAAAGAGTAAATGGACGAGGACGTAAAATATTTCTTTGTATTCGCAAGTTGAGGCCTACTTAAATGGAGTAAAGTATATATATATGAAGTTTGTTATGGGAGAAAAGTAGCTGAGACCGTTGACCTATGTATTCATTAGTAACTAATGAATGTGTTGTTTGGACTTCGGGATGTGCCAGTGGTTGGAACGATTTAGGTGCAATAGACTTGTATTTACATTAAGGAGTGACTGCAGCATGTAGCGAATGGAAAGTATACTGGTTTAATGATAGTGCTAAAGTATTGATGATTATTAATAGGCAGAAAGTTTGGAAACTTACTAATCACAGGATAGATGCAGGCTGAGAGTTTGAGGTTTGATCTGCAATTATGAAAAGACAATGTAGAAGGAACTGGTATTGGAAGAATATAAAACTAATTATTGATCACATATAGTAAGAGACATTGTTTTGGTTACTGCTTTTTTTTGGTTGAAATTTTGATAAAACGTTTTAGGCTGTAATGAAGCAAAGGATGTCATTACAAATTGACAAGGATTTATAAAGGAAGGTAGATATGTTGTTTGGATTTTTTATGCAGAATAAGGATTGGAGACTTAATGGGATTAGATAGCTGCATGCTTTATTGATGTAGAGATTAACAGGAGCATAGAATGTATTTTGTGTAAGAAGTGTAATTGGATGAAAACTCAGAAAATCAGTAGTACTCATAAAGTTGAGGCCTATTTGAACGAGGTGGCTGATGCCTATAACTTCAGTTTGTCTTCTTTACAGGTGCATATATATAGAGAAAATCAAAATGCACAAGAAGCAACAGAATTACAAAAGAAAACCAAGAATATTATGTGGGTTTTTAAGTCTTTTGGATGATGCATAGGACACGAATCCATGATGAGTTGCTCTGAGTATGCGAGTATCGAGATGATGCTTAAGTTTTGGTGATCTATTTATAAGTAGAAAATCTGGAAATGTTCTAAATTACCCAATGGACGTAATATGGATTGGGAGGTATGAATGAAAACTTTCAAATGGATAAATGTATAAGGACCTGGTCTTGCAGAAACTTATAACTCATTGTCGATCGACTATAATAAGAAATGTTGTGGTTACCGATTTGTTGGAAATCTGTATTATCCGATACCACAAATGTAGGCTTTTAATGAAGTGAATCAAGAAGTTTTGTTTTGGATTTTGGAGCTCCACATAACAAGGGATGATGATTGTTGTTGCCAAAATTTTTTACTTGGATACCTTATTGTTATTTTAGTGCTCTCTTTAGACAACTGTCGGCAAGAATCGGATGTTTTAACACAAAAAAATAGTTATGGATTGGATTTACAGAGGTATGTGAATCGAGTTAGGTGCAGATTAGTGTATGTGCAGACTGAATGCTAGAACGTGAAAGGTAGTTTAAGTGATATGGGTGCGCTAGAGACGACATAATCAGACACAAATAAAACCTTGGAAGAAATGTCTTGTAGCACATCTTTAATTTAGATGGAAGTAAGAGCAACTTGACAAGGGACGTCATTACATAATGACCCAAATTCAAAAAAGAAGATATGCCTGTTGATAGGCTCTTATTTCTAGGAAAAAGGTCAGTGACATCATCTGGAAAAAAGTGGATGGTTTGTTGAGTTGTAAACTAATTGGAGCTGTTAGCAGGCTTGAATAACTTCAAAGAGTAAATGGACGAGGACGTAAAATATTTCATTGTAGTCGCAAGTTGAGGCCTACTTAAATGGAGTAAAGTATATATATGAAGTTTGTTATGGGAGAAAAGTAGCTGAGACCGTTGACCTATGTATTCAAGAGTAACTAATGAATGTGCTGTTTGGACTATGGGATGTGCGAGTGGTTGGAACGATTTAGGTGCATTAGATTTGGAATTACATTAAGGTGTGACTGCAGCATCTAGCGAATGGAGAATATACTGGTTTAATGATAGTGCTAAAGTATTGATGATTATTAATAGGCAGAAAGTTTGGGAACTTACTAATTACAGGATAGATGCAGGCTGAGAGTTTGAGGTTTGATCTGCAATTAAGAAAAGACAATGTAGAAGGAACTGGTCTAGGAAGAATATAAAACTAATTATTGATCGCATATAGTAAGAGACATTGTTTTGGTTTCTGATTTTTTTTGGTTGAAATTTTGATAAAACGTTTTAGGCTGTAATGAAGTAAAGGATGTCATTACAAATTGACCAGGACTTATAAATGAAGGTAGATACGTTGTTTCGATTTTATATGCAGAATAACGAATGGAGACTTAATGGGATTAGATAACTGCATGCTTTATTGATGTAGAGATTAACAGGAGCATAGAATGTATTTTGTGTAAGAAGTGTAATTGGATGAAAACTCAGAAAATCAGTAGTACTTATAAAGTTGAGGCCTACTTGAACAGAGTGGCTGATGCCTATAACTTCAGTTTGTCTTCTTTACAGGTGCATACACATATAGAAAAACAAAATGCACAAGAAGCAACAGAATTAAAAAAGAAAACCAAGAATATTTAGTGGGTTTTTATTAAGTCTTTTGGATGATGCATAGGACATGAATCCATGATGAGTTGCTCTGAGTATGCGAGTATCAATATGATGCTTAAGTTTTGATGAGCTATTTATAAGTAGAAAGTCTGGAAATGTTCTAAATTACCCAATGGATGTACTATGGATAATGGATGTAGTATGGATTGGGAGGTATGAATGAAAACTTTCAAATGGATAATGTATAAGGAACTGGTCTTGCAGAAACTTATAACTCATTGTCGATCGACTATAATAAGAGATGTTGTGGTTACCGATTTGTTGGAAATCTGTATTATCCGATACGACATATGTAGGCTTTTAATGAAATGAATCAAGAAGTTTTGTTTTGGATTGAGGACCTCCACATAACAAGGGATGATGATTGTTGTTGCCAAAATATTTTACTTGGATCCCTTATTGTTATTTTAGTGCTCTCTTTAGACAACTGTCGGCAAGAATCAGATGTTTTTACACAAAGATAAAGTTATGGAATGGATTTACAGAGTTATTTGAAGTGATTTAGGTGCAGATTAGTGTATGTGCAGATTGAACGCTAGAACATGAGAGGATTTATAAGACACAAATAAATCCTTGGAACAAATGTCTTGTAGCACATCATTAATATAGATGGAAATAAGAGCAACTTGACAAGGGACGTCATTACATAATGACCCAAAGTTAGAAAAGATGATAGGACTGTTGATAGGCCCTTATTTCAAGGAAAAAGGTCAGAGACATTAACTGAAAAAAGTGGATGTTTTGTTGAGGTGTAAACTACTGGAGCTGTAACCATGCTTGAATGACTTCAAAGAGTCAATGGAATAAGGACGTAAAAGATTTCATTGTAGTCGTAAGTTATGGCCTACTTAAATGGATTAATGTATATATAAGAAGTTTATCGGAAAAAAGTAGCTGAAATCGTTGACCTATGTGCTGTTTGGATGTTGGGATGTGCCGATGTTTGAGATGATTTAGGTGCGGCAGACATGGAATTACATTAACGTGGGACGGGAGCATGTAGCGTATGGAGAGTATTCTGGTTTGATGATAATGCTAAAGTATTGATGAGTATTAATTGGCAGAAAATTTAGAAACTTACTAATTACAGGATAGATGCATGCTGAGAGTTTGAGGTTTGAGATGCAATTAAGAAAAGACAATGTAGAGGGAACTGGTATTGGAAGAATATAAAACTGATTATTGATCACATATAGTAAGAGACATTGTTTTTGTTACTAATTTTTTTTTTGGTTGAAATTTTGATAAAACGTTCTAGGCTGTAATGAAGCAAAGGATGTCATTACAAATTGACCAGAATTGATAAAGGAAATAAGGATTGGAGACTTAATGGGATTAGATAACTGCATGGTTTATTGATATACAGATTAACAGGAGCATAGAATGTATTTTGTATAAGAAGTGTAATTGAGTGAAAATTCAGAAAATCAGTAGCACTCATAAAGTTGAGGCCTACTTGAACGGAGTGGCTGGTGCCTATAACTTCAGTTTGTCTTCTTTACAGGTGCATACATATATAGAAAAACAAAATGCACAAGAAGCAATAGAATTAAAAAAGAAAACCAAGAATATTAAGTGGGTTTTTATTCTTTTGGATGATGCGTAGGACATGAATCCATGATGAGTTGCTTTGAGTATGCGAGTATCGAGATGATGCTTAAGTTTTGATGATCTATTTAATAGTAGAAAATATGGTAATGTTCTAAATTACCCAATAGATGCAGTATGGATTGGGAGGTATGAATGAAAACATACAAATGGATAATGTATAAGGAGCTGGTCTTGCAGAAACTTAGAACTCATTGTCGATCGACAATAATAAGAGATGTTGTTGTGGTTACCGATTTGTTGGAAATCTGAAATCTGTATGATCCGATACCACATATGTAGGCTTTTAATGAAGTGAATCAAGAAGTTCTGATCTGGATTGAGGAGCTCCATATAACAAGGGATGATGACTGTTGTAGCCAAAATATTTTACTTGGATCCCTTATTGTTATTTTAGTGCTCTCTTTAGACAACTGTCGGCAAGAATCAGATGTTTTTACACAAAAAAAAGTTATGGATTGGATTTACAGAGGTATGTGAAGTGATTTAGGTGCAGATTAGTGTATGTGCAGATTGAATGCTAGAACGTGAAAGGTAGTTTAAGTGATATGGGTGCGCTAGAGACGACATAATAAGACACAAATAAATCCTTGGAACAAATGTCTTGTAGCACTTCATTAATATTGATGGATGTAAGAGCAACTTGACAAGGGACGTCTTTACATAATGATCCAAATTCACAGCCTGCATCTATCCTTTAATTAGTAAGTTTCTAAATTTTCTGCCAATTAATACTCATCAATACTTTAGCATTATCATCATTCGAGAATACTCTCCATACGCTACATCCTCCCGTCACATGTTAATGTAATTCCATGTCTGCCGTACCTAAAACATCTCAAACATCGGCACATCCCAACATCCAAACAACACATAGGTCAACGATTTCAGCTACTTTTTTCCCATAAACTTCATATATGTACATTAATCCATTTAAGTAGGCCACAACTTACGACTACAACGATATCTTTTACGTCCTTATTCCATTCACTCTTTGAAGTTATTCAAGCATGGTTACAGCTCCAGTAGTTTACACCTCAATAAAACATCCACTCTTTTCAGTTGATGTCTCTGACCTTTTTCCTTGAAATAAGGGCCTATCAATAGACCTATCATCTTTTCTAACTTAGGGTCATTATGTAATCACGTCCCTTTTCAAGTTGCTCTTACTTCCATCTATATTAATGATGTGCTACAAGACATTTGTTCCAAGGATTTATATGTGTCTTATAATGTCGTCTCTAGCGCACCCATATCACTTAAACTACCTCTAATGTTCTAGCGTTCAATCTGCACATACACTAATCTGCACCTAAATCACTTCAAATACCTCTGTAAATCCATTCCATAACTTTATCTTTGTGTAAAAACATCTTATTCTTGCCGACAGTTGTCTAAAGAGAGCACTAAAATAACAATAAGGGATCCAAGTAAAATATTTTGGCAACAACAATCATCATCCCTTGTTATGTGGAGCTCCTCAATCCAGATCAGAACATCTTGATTCACTTCTTTAAAAGCCTACATATGTGGTATCGGATAATACAGATTTCCAACAAATCGGTAACCACAACATGTCTTATTATAGTCGATCGACAATGAGTTATAGGTTTCTGCAAGACCAGTTCCTTATACATTATCCATTCGAAAGTTTTCATTCATACCTCCCAATCCATACTACATCCATTGTGTAATTTAGAACATTCTACTTATAAATAGCTCATCAAAACTTAAGCATCATCTCGATACTCGCATACTCAAAGCAACTCATCATGGATTCATGTCCTATGCATTATCCAAAAGACTTAAAAACCCACTAAATATTCTTGGTTTTCTTTTTTAATTCTGTTGCTTCTTGTGCATTTTGTTTTTCTATATATGTATGCACCTGCAAAGAAGACAAACTGAAGTTATAGGCATCAGCCACTCTGTTCAAGTAGGCCTCAACTTTATGAGTACTACTGATTTTCTGAGTTTTCATCTAATTACACTTATTACACAAAATACATTTTATGCTCCTGTTAATCTCTACATCAATAAAACATGCAGTTATCTAATCCCATTAAGTCTCCATTCCTTATTCTGCATAAAAAATCCAAACAACATATCTACCTTCATTTATAAATCCTGGTCAATTTGTAATGACATCCTTTGCTTCATTACAGCCTAAAACGTTTTATCAAAAATTCAACTAAAAAAAATTAGTAACCAAAACAATGTCTCTTACTATATGTGATCAATAATTAGTTTTATATTCTTCCAAGACCAGTTCCTTCTACATTGTTTTTTCTTAATTGCAGATCAAACCTCAAACTCTCAGCCTGCATCTATCCTGTATTAGTAAGTTTCAAAACTTTCTGCCTATTAATAATCATCAATACCTTAGCACTATCATTAAACCAGTATACTCTTCATTCGCTAGATGCTGCAGTCACTCCTTAATGTAATTCCAAGTCTAATGCACCTAAATCGTTCCAACCACTGGCACATCCCAAAGTCCAAACAGCACGTTCATTAGTTACTAATGAATACATAGGTCAACGGTCTCAGCTACTTTTCTCCCATAACAAACTCCATATATATACTTTACTCCATTTAAGTAGGCCTCAACTTGCGACTACAATTAAATATTTTACGTTTTCATCCATCTACTCTTTGACGTTATTCAAGCCTGCTAACAGCCCCAGTTAGTTTACACCTTAACAAACAATCCACCTTTTTTCAGATGATGTCTCTGACCTTTTTCCTTCAAATAAGAGCCTATCAACAGACCTATCTTTTTTTCTGAATTTGGGTCATTATGTAATGACGCCCCCTGTCAAGTTGCTCTTACTTCAATCTATAATAATGATGTGCTACAAGACATTTGTTCCAAGGATTTATTTGTGTCTTATTATGTCGTCTCTAGCGCACCAATATCACTTAAACTTTCTCTCACGTTCTAGCATTCAATCTGCACATACACTAATCTGCACCTAAATCGCTTCAAATACCTCTGTAAATCAATACCATAACTTAATCTTTGTGTAAAAACATCTGATTCTTGCCGACAGTTGTCTAAATAAGGGATCCAAGTACAATATTTTGGCTACAACAACCATAATCCCTTGTTATATGGAGTTCCTCAATCCAGATCAGACTTCTTGATTCACTTCATTAAAAGCCTACATATGTGGTATAGGATAATACAGATTTCCAACAAATAGGTAACAACAACAACATCTCTTATTATAGTCGATCGACAATAAGTTCTACGTTTCTGCATGACCAGTTCCTTATACATTATCCATTTGTAAGTTTTCCTTCATACCTCCCAATCCATACTGCATCTATTGGGTAATTTAGAACATTTCCAGATATTCTACTTATAAATAGATCATCAAAACTTAAGCATCATCTACTCGCATACTCAGAGCAACTCATCATGGATTCATGTCCCACGCATCATCCAAAA
The DNA here is from genome assembly GCA_020465985.1 of Centrapalus pauciflorus. Classification (NCBI taxonomy): domain Eukaryota; kingdom Viridiplantae; phylum Streptophyta; class Magnoliopsida; order Asterales; family Asteraceae; genus Centrapalus; species Centrapalus pauciflorus. Next base: position 696,574 of record JAANYP010003878.1, read on the forward strand.
GTCTTAAAACCCCACTTAATATTTTTGGTTTTCTTTTTTAATTCTATTGCTTCTTGTGCATTTTTTTTCTATTTATGTATGCACCTGTAAAGAAGACAAACTGAAGTTATAGGCACCAGCCACTCGGTTCCAAGTAGGCCTCAACTTTATAAGTACTACTGATTTGCTGAGTTTTCATTCCAATTACTCTTCTTATAGAAAATACATTCAACACAATTAGCTACTCCTGTTAATTTATACATCAATAAAGCATGCATGTATCTAATCCCATTACGTCTCCTAAAATCCAAACAACATACCTACCTTCCTTTCTAAATTCTAGTCAATTTGTAATGCCATCCTTTGCTTTATTAGAGCATAAAATGTTTTATCAAAATTTCAAAAAAAAAAGATCAGGAACCAAAACAATGTCTCTTACTATATGTGATCAATAATTAGTTCTATATTCATCCAAGACCAGTTCCTTGTACATTGTCTTTTCTTAATTGCAGATCAAACCTTCAACTCTCAGCAACATCTATCCTGTAATAAGAAAATTTCCAAATTTTCAGCCAATTAATAATCATCAATACTTTAGTATTATCATCAGACCAGAATACTCTCCATACGCTACATGCTCCAGTCACACGTTAATGTACTTTCATGTCTGCCGCACCTAAATCATCTCAAACATCGGCACATCTCAACGTCCAAACAACACATAGGTCAACGATCTCAACAACTTTTCTCCCATAGACTTCATATATATACATTAATCCATTTAAGTAGGCCACAACTTACGACTGCAATGAAATCTATTACGTCCTTATTCCATTCACTCTTTGAAGTTATTCAAGCCTGGTTACAGCTCAAGTAGTTTACACCTCAACAAACCATCCACTTTTTTTCTGATGATGTCTCTGACCTTTTTCCTTGAAATAATGGCCGATCAACAGACCTATCTTCTTTTCTAACTTTGGGTCATTATGTAATGACGTCCATTGACAAGTTGCTCTTACTTCCACTATATTAATGATGTGCTACAAGACATTTGTTCCCAGGATTTATTTGTGTCTTATTATGTCGTCTCTAGCGCACCCATATCACTTAAACTACCTCTCACGCTCTAGCATTCAAACTGCACATACACTAATCTGCACCTAAATCACTTCAAATACCTCTGTAAATCCATTCCATAACTTTATCTTTGTGTAAAAACATCTGATTCTTGCCAACAGTTGTCTAAAGAGAGCACTAAGATAATAATAAGGGATCCAAGTAAAATATTTTGGCAACCCCAATCATCATCCCTTGTTATATGGAGCTCCTCAATCCAGATCAGAACTTCTTGATTCATTTCATTAAAAGCCTACATATGTGGTATCGGATAATACAGATTTCCAACAAATCGGTAACCACAACATCTCTTATTATAGTCAATCGACAATGAGTTCTAAGTTTATGCAAGATTATTTCATTATACATTAGCCATTTGTAAGTTTTCATTCATACCTCCCAATCCATACCGCATCTATTCGGAATTAGAACATTTCCAGATTTTCTACTTATAAATAGATCATCAAAACTTAAGCATCATCGTTAAAAACAACTCTCGATACTCGCATACTTAGAGCAACTCATCATGGATTCATGTCCTACGCATCATCCAAAAGACTTAAAAACCCACTTAATATTCTTGGTTTTCTTTTTTAATTCTATTGCTCCTTGTGCATTTTGTTTTTCTATATATGCATGCACCTGTAAAGAAGACAAACGGAAGTTATAGGCACCAGCCACTCGTTCCAAGTAGGCCTCAAATTTATGAGTACTACTGATTTTCCGAGTCTTCATTCCAATTACTCATCTTATAGAAAATACACTCTACACAATTAGCTGCTCCTGTTAATTTATACATCAATAAAGCATGCAGTTATCTAATCTCATTAAGTCTCGAATCCTTATTCTGCATATAAAATCCAAACATACCTACCTTCCTTTAAAAATTCTAGTCAATTTGTAATGACATCCTTTGCTTAATTAGAGCCTAAAACGTTTTATCAATTTCCTTTGCTTCATCAGGAACCAAAACAAAGTCTCTTACTAAATGTAATTCAAAAATTAGTTCTATATTCCTCCAAGACCAGTTCCTTGTACATTGTACATTGTCTTTTCTTAATTGCAGATCAAATTAGTTCTGGTTTGTTGAGATGTAAACTACTAGAGCTGTAACCAGGCTTGAAAACTTCAAAGAGTGAATGGAATAACGACGTAAATGTTTGATCTGCAATTAAGAAAAGACAATGTACAAGGAACTGGTCTTGGAGGAATATAGAACTAATTTTTGAATTACATTTAGTAAGAGACTTTGTTTTGGTTCCTGATGAAGCAAAGGAAATTGATAAACGTTTTAGGCTCTAATTAAGCAAAGGATGTCATTACAAATTGACTAGAATTTTTAAAGAAGGTAGGTATGTTTGGATTTTATATGCATAATAAGGATTCGAGACTTAATGAGATTAGATAACTGCATGCTTTATTGATGTATAAATTAACATGAGCAGCTAATTGTGTAGAGTGTATTTTCTATAAGATGAGTAATTGGAATGAAGACTCAGAAAATCAGTAGTACTCATAAAGTTGAGGCCTACTTGGAACCGAGTGGCTGGTGCCTATAACTTCCGTTTGTCTTCTTTACAGGTGCATGCATATATAGAAAAACAAAATGCACAAGGAGCAATAGAATTAAAAAAGAAAACCAAGAATATTAAGTGGGTTTTTAAGTCTTTTGGATGATGCGTAGGACATGTATCCATGATGAGTTGCTCTAAGTATGCGAGTATCAAGAGTTGTTTTTAACGATGATGCTTAAGTTTTGATGATCTATTAATAAGTAGAAAATCTGGAAATGTTCTAATTCCGAATAGATGCAGTATGGATCTGGAGATATGAATGAAAACTTACAAATGGATAATGTATAATGAAATAATCTTGCATAAACTTAGAACTCATTGTCGATTGACTATAATAAGAGATGTTGTGGTTACCGATTTGTTGGAAATCTGTATTATCTGATACCACATATGTAGGCTTTTAATGAAAGGAATCAAGAAGTTCTGATCTGGATTGAGGAGCTTCATTTAACAAGGGATGATGATTGGGGTTGCCAAAATATTTTACTTGGATCCCTTATTGTTATCTTAGTGCTCTCTTTAGACAACTGTTGGCAAGAATCAGATTTTTTTACACAAAGATAAAGTTATGGAATGGATTTACAGAGGTATTTGAAGTGATTTAGGTGCAGATTAGTGTATGTGCAGTTTGAATGCTAGAGCGTGAGAGGTAGTTTAAGTGATATGGGTGCGCTAAAGACTGACATAATAAGACACAAATAGATCTTGGAAACAAATGTCTTGTAGCACATCATTAATATAGTGGAAGTAAGAGCAACTTGTCAATGGACGTCATTACATAATGACCCAAAGTTAGAAAAGAAGATAGGTCTGTTGATCGGCCATTTTTTCTAGGAAAAAGGTCAGAGACATCATCAGAAAAAAAGTGGATGGTTTGTTGAGGTGTAAACTACTTGAGCTGTAACCAGGCTTGAATAACTTCAAAGAGTGAAAAGAATAAGGACGTAATAGATTTCGTTGCAATCGTAAGTTGTGGCCTACTTAAATGGATTAATGTATATATATGAAGTCTATGGGAGAAAAGTTGCTGAGATCGTTGACCTATGTGTTGTTTGGACGTTGAGATGTGCCGATGTTTGAGATGATTTAGGTGTGGTAGACATGAAAGTACATTAACGTGTGACTGGAGCATGTAGCGTATGGAGAGTATTCTGGTTTGATGATAATGCTAAAGTATTGATGATTATTAATTGGCAGAAAATTTGGAAATTTTCTTATTACAGGATAGATGTTGCTGAGAGTTGGAGGTTTGATCTGCAATTAAGAAAAGACAATGTACAAGGAACTGGTCTTGGATGAATATAGAACTAATTATTGATCACATATAGTAAGAGACATTGTTTTGGTTCCTGATCTTTTTTTTTTTTTTTGAAATTTTGATAAAACATTTTATGCTCTAATAAAGCAAAGGATGGCATTACAATTTGACCAGAATTTAGAAAAGAAGGTAGGTATGTTGTTTGGATTTTAGGAGACGTAATGGGATTAGATACCTGCATGCTTTATTGATGTATAAATTAACAGGAGTAGCTAATTGTGTTGAATGTATTTTCTATAAGAAGAGTAATTGGAATGAAAACTCAGAAAATCAGTAGTACTTATAAAGTTGAGGCCTATTTGGAACCGAGTGGCTGGTGCCTATAACTTCAGTTTGTCTTCTTTACAGGTGCATACGTATATAGAAAAACAAAATGCACAAGAAGCAATTGAATTAAAAAAGAAAACCAAGAATATTAAGTGGGTTTTTAAGTCTTTTGGATGATGCGTGGGACATGAATCCATGATGAGTTGCTCTGAGTATGCGAGTATCTAGAGTTTACTGGCTTTTAATGATGATGCTTAAGTTTCGATGATTTATTTATTAGTAGAAAATCTGGAAATGTTCTAAATTACCCAATGGATGCAGCATGGATAGGAGGTATGATCGAAAACTTACAAATTGATAACACATAAGGAACTGGTGTTGGAGGTACTTAGAACTCATTGTCGATCGACTATAATAACAGATGTTGTTGTGGTTACCGATTTGTTGGAAATATGTATTATCTGATACCACATATGTAGGCTTTTAATGAAGGGATGATGACTGATATTTTACTTGGATCCCTTATCGCTATTTTAGTGCTCTCTTTAGACAACTGTTGGTAGAATTCAGATGTTTTTACACAAAAAAAGTTATGGAATGGATTTACAGAGATATGTGAAGTGATTTAGGTGCAGATTAGTGTATGTGCAGATCGAATGTTAGGACGTGAGAGGTAGTTCAAATGATATGGGTGCGCTAGAGACGACATAATAAGACACAAATAAATCCTTGGAACAAATGTCTTTTAGCACATCATTATATAGATGGAAGTAAGAGCAACTTGACAAGGGACGTCATTACGTAATGACCCAAAGTTAGAAAAAAAGATAGGTCTGTTGATAGGCCCTTATTTCAAGGAAAAAGGTCAGAGACATCATCTGAAAAAAAGTGGATGGTTTGTTGAGGTGTAAACTAACTGGAGCTGTTAGCAGGCTTGAATAGCTTCAAAGTTAAATGTACGAGGACGTAAATATTTGTTTACTTCTTAATGATTTTGGGTTGTTTGTTTACTTCTTAATTAAAGCTATTTAGTTAATTAAGTGGTTTAGGTGCAGATTAGTGTATGTGCAGATTTTTACAATTGAATGTGAGAGGTAGTATAAGTGATTTACGTTCACTAGACACGAGGTAACCTTAAATTAGGTAGTGATTCAAGTTGAAGCTTATGTTGTGATCTTTGGAAGCGAATAGATGTATGTAGGTAAATTGAGTTTTTGGGTCTCATGATGAAGCTAATGTTTTGATGATTTTTCATAAGTAGAGTTACTGGCTTAAAAACTAGATGTATGCTAAGACTAGAGGTTTGGTTTGGATTCTTACGAAAGGATAATGTATGAACTCGTCTTGGAGGAATTCAGAATAACATATTTAGGCTATAAATGTGTCGAATCAAACCTTTTGATGAGGATTGTGGAGTTACATATAACAATGGAATGATCATGAGTTTGTATACAAAATATCTTATATGGAGCCTTTATTCCTAGAGCATTATATTATGAGAGGGTAAGCATGAGAAACATGATTAAAAAAAAGTAAAAAATGTAGTAGATGAATAAGAACTTAATATATCCTGAGAACAAATTGACTTGTGGTATATCTTTAATCTTTAATATTGATGAATACTTTAGCACGGATGACAAGAGACCTCACCACAGAAGTATACCAGTTAATGGTGATGATAAAGTTTTGATGCAAGCATGATATATGGAAATATACCAAGTATGGAATAGATGAAGGCTGAGATTAGGAGGTTTTATGTACAAAGCTTAAGAAAAGAGTCAAAGAGAGAGTATAAGGATCTGGCTTGGAGGATTATAGAACTGATTATTGATCGAGTATGATTGTAGAGATTGTGATATTTACCCATATTTGGAATCTGTTCTATCAATACAACACCTATAGGCTATAATGAAGTGAATCAAGAAGTTTTTCTTTGGATTGAGGATGACATATATGATATAGCAAGGATGATGATTGTTGTTGTAAGAAACTAAGCATAAAATTTTTCTTGGATCCCTTATTGGTGTCTTAGTGCCCTCTTTAGTAGTAATTGTTGGTAGAGAATGATGATTTTTAATTACAAGAAGATTAAGTTATTTAATGGATCAGTAAAGTAAATCTTAAATGAAAAAACTATTGTGATAATATGAACAAAACGAACAAGTATCAGAATATGACTAGAATTAATCTCAGAATGAATCGAATTGTGGGATGTCATTTATATAGATGAACGTAAGAGCAATCGATGACAAAGGATGTCACTACAGATTGACCAGAAGTGATAACGGAAAACAGGCATGTTGATTGGAATTTATTTGCAGAGTTAGGATCGGAGTTATGAGATAAGATAAACAGGAGCAGTTAAATGTGTAGAATATATATGTATAAATGTATAAGAAGAGCAATTGGAATGAGAACACAAAAAATAAATAGTACTATTTCAAGTTGAGGCCTACTTGAACGGAGTATAAGTATATTTACGGAGTTCATAGGAGAAAAGTAGCTGACACTGCTAATCAAATTTGTTGATATTTCTTCAAGAACTTAAAACTTATGAGTTTTCTGAGTTAACGATAAATTTTATCGATGCAGATAATGTTGAAATATTCCAAGTTACCTAATAGACGTAGTCTAAGATTAGGGGGTCGGAAAAACAAATTAAGAATGGATAATGTATAAAGAACCAGTATTGGAGGAGTTTAGAAATGGTTATTGATCTACTATAATAAGAGATATAAAATATATAGGTTAATGGTGATGATAACTTTAAGCAGTAAATGGAATGAGGACGTAAAATATTTCATTGTAGTCGCAAGTTGAGGCCTACTTAAATGGAATAAAGTATGTATATGAAGTTCATGGAAGAAAAGTAGCTGAGATCGTTGACCTATGTATTTATTAGTAAGTAATGAATGTCCTGTTTGGACGTTGGGATGTTCCGGTGGTTGAAATGATTTAGGTGCATTAATTAGACAGGGAATTACATTAAGGAGTGACTGAGGCATCTAGCGTATGGAGAGTATACTGGTTTAATGATAATGCTAAAGCATTGATGATTATTAATAGGCAGAAAATTTGGAAATTTACTAATTACAGGATAGATGTAGGCTGAGAGTTTGAGGTTTGATCTACAATTAAGAAAAGACAGTGTACAACTGTACAAGGAACTGGTCTTGGAGGAATATAGAACTAATTATTGATCACGTATAGTAAGAGACATTGTTTTGGTTACTGTTTTTTTTTGGAAATTTTAATAAAACATTTTAGGCTCTAATGAAGCAAAAGATGTCATTACTAATTGACCAGAATTTACAAACGAAGGTAGGCATGTTGTTTGGATTTTATATGCAGAACAAGAGACTTAATGTGATTAAATAACTGCATGCTTTATTGATGTATAGATTAATAGAAGCAGCTAATTGTGTAGAATGTATTTGTATAAGAAGAGCAATTGGAATGAAAACTCAGAAAATCAGTAGTACTCATAAAGTCTGAGGCCTACTTGAACAGAGTAAAGCATATCTATGGAGGCCACAGGGAAAAGTAGCTGAGAGTGTTGATCAAAATAGTTTTGTTGATAAATCTACATGTACTTAAGTGTTCCTTGAAAATTAATGAATAAAGGTTATAATACAAGTATGGGAAAACAAAATGCACCCTAAGCAAAATAATTAAAAAAATATAACGTTTTTAAGGCTTTTGGATGATACATAGAGTTTACTGGTTTAATGACGATGCTAAAATTTTGATGATTTTTTATAAGAAGAAAATGTGGAAATAGATGTAGGGGGTGTTTGATTATAACTTATTGGGCTAACTGACTCATATTACTTATTTCGTTCAGCCATAAGCAGTGTTTGTTTCATTTAGTTTAAGATGCTGGATCAGCACTTTGAATCAGACACAAGGGCTCAGTTAGCCTTTTGAGTCAGACACAAAATGGAAGTGGTTTGTATTCGGACGTGATATTTTCCATTTTATGCCAAGTTTATCCTCCTTCCTATTACTAGATCTTGCTAATTCCTCTTCCCTCGTCTTTGAATTACATAAATCTTTGCAGTCGGTACTCTTTATCCTTCCCGGTCTGTCGTCGTTGCTCCACCAGATGTCTCCTCTCCTTTACGATGATGCTCTTGCGGTTCTCCTCTCTGTCATCGTCTTTGCTCTTCCAAGGTCCTCGTGTCTGCTCCCGTTATATATGTTGCGGCCTTGATCGGTGCTCCCTCATCGGTGCTGCTTTGCCTCACTCGGTGCTCTCTCCTGGTTTTTTTTTTATTTTTCTACGTCGGTGCTCTCCAGGTTTCTATATAATATGTGTGTGTGTGTGTGTGAATATATATATATATATATATATATATATATATATATATATATATATATATATATATATATATTTATTAACTATACCACACCACCTCTTTGTTTAAAACTCGGGGGTACTGATCTACCCAAAATACAAACTTAAGAACTTTGCTAATTATACTACATATACATTATAACAAAACAATATATATATATACGTATTATAATATATTATATTATATATAATATATATATATATATATATATATATATATATATTTATATATATATATATATATAGTGTTATCTCATGACACAAGTGCTTAGCTGTTACTACTGTTTGCTATTGACAGCAAGTAAGACTACCCTAGGATAGCTGTTACTACGTACTGTTTGCTATGGACTATATATATATATATATATATATATATATATATATATATATATATATATATAAAATGAAACCATTACTTGTTTAATAATTTGATATATATTATTAAATTATTTATTTTTATTAATTTAAAATATACATTCGGACCATAATTTTGATTGGAAAAAAAACATTTTTAATTCAGACGCAAGGTTAAAGTTGTCATTTTATGTCATTCAGATTGTTTAGTCAACGAAACAATCAAACAGTAATTATCTATTCAGTTATTTCTCTAGTCAGCATTACATAATCCAGACAGCTCTCTAAATCCAGACAGCACTTAATGGAAAATGTAATCAAACAACCTTGTAGTCTAATATTAGGAGGTTTGGTCATATACTTATGAGTGGTTAATGTTTTAGGAACTGGTCTTGGTGAAATTATAATTGATTATTGATCGATAATAAATAAGAGATATTGTTATGGTCACTGATTTTTTGGAAACTGTGTTATTTGATACAACATATGTAGGCTTTAAATGAAGCAAATCAAGAAGTTTTGATTTGGGTTGAGGAGTTACATATAACAAGGGTTAAGGGATGGTAATTGTTGTTGCAGCTACAATATTTTACTTGTACCTGTTATTGTTGTTTTAGTTCTCTCTTAAGAGTTAAAATTTTGGAAAGAATCATGATAGTAATTGCACCAAGATTAAGGGATTGTTTGTTTACTTCTTAATGATTCTGGGTTGTTTGTTTATTTCCTAAATTAAAGCTATCACCTTTATGATGTTAACTACATCAACATTAAGTTTTTAAATGGATTTATAGAGGTAGTTAATTAAGTGATTTAGGTGCAAAATAATGTACTTCTTAATGATTCTAGGTTGTTTGTTTACTGCTTAATTAAAGCTATCACCTCTTAATCATTAAGAATCATAATGTTAATTACATCAACATTAAGTTTTTAAATGGATTTATAGAGGTAGTTAATTTAGTGATTTAGGTGCAGATTAGTGTATGTGCAGATTTTTACAATTGAATGTGAGAGGTAGTTTAAGTGATCATGAGTATAAATGTATCGAATTAGAACTTTTGATGAGGATTGTGGAGTTGCATATAACAAGGGAGGGATCATGAGTTTGTATACAGAATATCTTATATGGAGGCCTTATTCCTAGAGAAATATATAATGAGAGGGTGAGCATGAGAAACATGATTAAAAAAAAGTTAAAAAAACTGTAGTAGCAGAATAAGAACTTAATATATCCTGAGAACAAAATGACTTGTGGGATATCTTTAATATTGATGAATAAGAGCACGGATGACAAGAAAGCTCATCACGGAAGACTGAATATAAAAGAAGATAACTTTGTTGATTGGATTTTATTTGTAGAAATTGGATTCGAGACATATTGGGATCAATAAATAAATGGTTAATAGAGATATAAAGTATACCGGTTAATGGTGATGATAAAGTTTTGATGCAAGCATGATATATGGAAATCTTGGTTTGAAAAGGCGCGAGGCGCACCGATGCGAAAAGGGTTCTAGAGCCTGAGGCCTTGGTTTGAAAAAGCGCGCCCCAGGCGCGCCCAGGCGCAGGGCGACCCAAAGCGATGTACTTGTCGCATCGCAGCTGTGATGCGAGTCGATGGCATGAAGCGAGCAGAGGCGAGCGCCTTAGGTGGCATCAGCAGAGCGCAGAGGCGATGGAAAGCGACGCCTCATGTACACATCGATTTGGGCTCCAGCAAATCAACAGATTTTTTTTTAATTGGGCCAGGCTTTTTCTGAAATAGCCTTTTTCTGAATAGCCTTTTTCTGAACATCAAAATAGCCTTTTTCTATAATTCTGAAATAGCCTGCTCTATAATCTATAATTCTGAAATAGCCTTTTTCTGAACATCAAAATCCCGCCTATAATTTACGTACGTGAGACGTTCTCCCATAATCAGCATCATCGTACTCTCCCAGACCTTCATGCTCAAGATTTAGGGTTCTCACTTCTCAGCTATCAGGTTATCCAGCTTTCTTTCTCCCATCTCTTCTGATCTTCTCTCGATTCTGTTTTCTTTTTCTTTTTCTTGTTATTTCTACTTCACGGTTTTGAGGTTTTCTCTATTCTACTACTTTTTTTTTTCTTATTTCTTAGAGATCACTGATCAGGATCAGGTTTATATGTTGTTTTCACTTCATTCTGTCATTATTTATCACACTGTCTGTCACTTTGTTTTTTTTTCTTATTTCTTACTTTAGGGTTTGTTTCATTACTTATGTTTCTGATTTCTGAATTTCTGTTTAGTGTTTCTGATTTCTGCACTTTAAAAGATATTCTAAAAACTTCATTATTAGTTTACTATGTGTTTGGGTAATATTGGGGATGTTTTATGCAAAATTTGGGAGACATTATTGTTCAGATTATTAGTTGTTTCTGCTGCTGTTGGGGGACATTACAACTTTACATTCTGGTGATCTGGTCTAGTACTCTCTAAGTCTCTATGTTTGTGTTTCACATGTTCTCTATGTCTTTTGTTTTGTAAGGGAACAGTAAATGGACCCTAATAATCCTTCTGGTTCGAATCCTCCGGCATCATCAGATGCTAATTCCCTGGACCCAGCTCGAAAGTATGGTACAAATGATTCTGTCAACAGGAACAAGTTTACTTGTAATTTTTGTCTAAAGGAAACCAATGGAGGTGCGTGTCGTATGAAACAACATTTAGTTGGAGGATTCCGGAATGTAAAGGCTTGCCCTAAGTGTCCTGAACATATACGAATTGAAGTGCGAGACTATATGATGAAAAAGTCTATGCTTAAGCAAGGTAATGAGATGCTACCAAGAATAGATGAAGTTGACGATGACTATGATGAAGAGGATGAAGAAGAATGCATGGTTACGTCTGTAAAGAGGGCAAGAGCCTCCGGAGGACAAGGATGTAGTAATGGTTCAAAAAAGCCTAAACAAAAGGGTCCCATGGACATGTTCTTTACTCCAAAACCTGAAGATATACTTAAAGGAAGAAAGGGAGCAAAGCAACAAACCATAAATGAAGTGTGTAAAAAGGAGCTGAGAAACAAAGCATGCAGGGAGTTAGGTAGATGGTTTTATGATGCGGCACTACCTTTCAATGCGGCCACCTATGACAGTTTCCATATTGCAATGGAAGCGGTTGCACAATTTGGTCCGGGTTTTAAACCACCTAGCATGTATGAGCTTAGAGTTCCTTTACTTAAGAAAGAAGTGGAAGATACTGAAATCATGTTGAAGGAGTACAAGAGAGAATGGGCTCTCAAAGGGTGCTCTATCTTGTCGGATGGTTGGCGAGATTCTACGGTTCAAAAAGATATTCAAAAAGATATTGTATATATTTTTTTTTAATCCATGGGATTTTGATGTTCAGAAAAAGGCTATTTCAGAATTATAGATTATAGAGCAGGCTATTTCAGAATTATAGAAAAAGGCTATTTTGATGTTCAGAAAAAGGCTATTCAGAAAAAGGCTATTTCAGAAAAAGCCTGGCCCAATTAAAAAAAAAATATGTTGATTTGCTGGAGCCCAAATCGATGTGTACATGAGGCGCCGCTTTCCATCGCCTCTGCGCTCTGCTGATGCCACCTAAGGCGCTCGCCTCTGCTCGCTTCATGCCATCGACTCGCATCACAGCTGCGATGCGACAAGTACATCGCTTTGGGTCGCCCTGCGCCTGGGCGCGCCTGGGGCGCGCTTTTTCAAACCAAGATGGAAATATACCAAGTATGGAATAGATGAAGGCTGAGATTAGGAGGTTTTATGTACAAAGCTTAAGAAAAGAATCAAAGACAGTGTATAAGGATCTGGCTTGGGGGAATATAGAACTGATTATTGATCGAGTACGATTAAAGGCATTGTTATATGTCACATCCTTGCTTTAAACATGCTTGCTTTTTCCCTGGATTAAATAACAATAGCCATAAACATAATAAAAAGTCTAAAGCTTGCATAAATCTAAATAAATATTACAATAAGTCATGCACTACACGTGCTACAAGGTTACAGTACTAAATTGCTATTACATCACAATATGATTAAATGCAGCTACCCAGATCCCAAAGCAGCTCAATACTATACCACAAGCTGAATAGTGAGCTAAGTCCTCTGGGTTGATCAGAAAATAGACCTAAGCAGAAGGTCCAGCTTGCTCTTTACCTTTTCCTGTAAAAATTGTGAGTAGCAACTGTAAGCTAATTTCTTAGTGAGTAAACAGATATTCATGAATGCATGTAAAATATGTGGCGAAAGTGCCTATAAAGACTGTTATGCTCTTGCTTGCTAATTACCCAGAAAGAATGCTTGCTCAAATGAGACATTTCACGCAGAAAGGAGATGCCACCACTAGGGGTTACCGCTTCCGATGATCAGTCGGTGATACGGGGCTAGCTACCCGCATAATGCTTGGGATAGTGGTGAGCATCAGAATTGCTTACTTGCTAAGTATAATGCTTATGAAAATGCACAAAGAAACGCTCAAACAAAACTTGCTATATAGTATGCAGAATAATAAGCAGATAGCAAATAAATATGCATATTAATAGATCAGTTGTAAGATCTGGCCCTGGGCATCGCCTGTACCACAGTGTTCGCCTTTACTCACAAAAGTCTATTGAATTCCAAAGAAGTCATATAGAAGCAATTTATGTCTCAATTTCATATAAAACATGTAAACAAGAATAACTGTTACTCACTGTACTGAAAATGCTTGCACGGGCTTTTCTATGCTTTAAATTGCTCTGAAATGCTTGCACTTGCTTATCTAGAATTTAACTCTGGCTTTTAGCTTTGACTCGTAACCGAATTATATGCTGTAATTTAATATTACAGAATACATAACCAGTTAATATAACTTGCTTAAAATCTACGGTTTTAAACCATAACTCTTTGCTAAATATTTTGTAGCTTTTAAATACAATTAAGTTTGGTCATTGACCACTTAATTGTATTTAAAGATCTCATACATTTAAACATAAACTATTTAATTTAGGCAAATATATATATATATATATATATATATATATATATATATATATATATATATATATATATATATATATATATATATATATATATATATATATATATATATATATATATATATATATATGCATGAGACCATGAATTTTATAAATTTAATGTTTCTGCTTCAACAATACCGAAACCTTAAGGTAGTTTCCATATAATTTCAGCACCTCAACAAGGTTTCAGTATCTTCATATAGTTTCAGTAGGAAATACCGAAACCTTCAAAGGTTTCGGTAGTTTAGGGTTGTTTTGGTAGGCTGCATGACATGGTTTCAGTATTCAATGGTCTCGGTACAAAAGGGATTCGGTATTGACATGGGTTCTCGGTTGGTTTCAGTAACTTAAAGGTTTCTATATGTTACGATATGTTTCGGTACCTTTCAGTAGTTGGTTTCAGTATATACTTGTAAATTTTGGTGGGTTTCGGTATAAGCCTTTGCCTGATTTCAGTATTACCGAAACCCTCAAGGGTTTCGGTATCTCTTTTCCATGCAGACACACACTCGACACACACACTGCACTTATAATTTTCTTGTCTTTGCTTAACTTCCAACCCAAAATTTACAAAGATTAAAGGAATTTGAATGCTCTAAATAAAGAATCATAACATATGTGTACATCAATTTGATTCCTTGCTAACATTTTGGTTCGGTTTTTGACTACCAAGGCCGTAGCCCACGAACACAAACATCTAAGTTTTATGAGTTTGAAATTACCTCAAGATACTTGTATATTGTTGTTTGATATTCGATTATAGCTTGAATTCTTGGATTTCCTTGCAAGATTTGTGATGTTCTTGTTGAACTTGTTGGAACCGATACTTGGACAAAGAGAGAATAGCAGAGGTTTGTTTGATGAGTGATGTAAGGAAATGACCATCATTTCGGCATTTATATTTATTTATTTATTTTTTTTTAATTTCTCAAGTTTGTTAAATGTACAATTTAACCCCTAACTTGTTTTTATTTCATTTCTTAAAACTTGCTCAACTAAATGAATTGTAACATATATTTAACTTAGTTAAATAATTTTCATTACTTAATTGCATTATTTAGCAATTAACTTCATTTAAATTCTCACATTACATCATAAAACGCAAATTGCGACATAAACGCATAACTATAAAGTAAGGTGTTATATTATATTTACCCATTTTTGGAAATATGTTATAGTACAACACCTTTAGGCTATAATGAAGTGAATCAAGAAGTTTTTCTGTGGAATGAGGATTACATATATGATATAGCAAGGGATGATGATTGCTGTTGTAAACAACTAAGCATTATTGGATCCCTTATTGGTGTCTTAGTGCCCTTTTTAGTAACAAGATTAAGTTATTTAATGGATCTGTAAATTATATATTAAATAAAAAATCTATTGTGATAATATGAACAAAAAGAACAAGTAGCAGAATATGACTAGAATTAATCTCAGAACGAATTGCCTTGTGGGATATCATTTATATAAATGAACATAAGAGCAATCGATGACAAAGGATGTCACTACAGATTGACCAGATGTGATAACAGAAAACAGGCATGTTGATTGGAATTTATTTGCAGAAATAGGATCGGAGACGTTATGAGATAAGATAAACAGGAGTAGTTAAATTTGTACAATATATATGTATAACTGTGTAAGAAGAGCAATTGGAATGAGAACACAAAAAGTAAATTGTACTATTTTAAGTTGAGGCCTTCTTGAACGGAGTATAAGTATATATACGGAGTTCATAGGAGAAAAGTAGCTGCCACTGCTGATCAAAATTTGTTGATATTTCTTCAAGAACTTAAAATTATGAGTTTGCTGAGTTAACGATGAATTTTATCGATGCAGAGAATGTTGAAATATTCCAAGTTACCTAATAGACGTAGTCTAAGATTAGGGGGTCAAACTTACGAATGGATAATGTATAAGGAACTGGTCTCGGAAGAATTTAGAAATGGTTATTGATCTACTATAATAACAGATATTGTTGTGGTGATTTTTGAAAATCTGTATTATCCGATACCGCATATGTAGGCTTTAAATGAAGGGAATCAAGAAGTTTATGGTTTGAGGAGCTACATATAACAACGATGGTGATTGTTGTTGTAGCTAATATATTTTACATTGATATATTGTTTTAGTGCTCTTTTTAAACGTAATTGTTGGGTAATCAAGATGTAGATTTAAGTTACGAAATGGATTTTCAGAGGTAGTTTAAGTGATTTGATGTAGATTCGTGTACACCAAAGACGGCATAAACAAAAATTAGGGAATGATTGGAGTTTATAGCTTAAATTGGGAGAGAATAATGATGATTGCAAGTTATTCATTGATTGACATAAAAAAATGCAGGTAGCAGAATAAGACACAAATAATTCCTGGGAACAAATTAATTACTTTGGTATCACTAATATCTATATGGGTTTTTATTTGCCGGAATAATGACGTCGTCTGATTAAAAAAAATGGATGGTTCATTGAGGTGTAACTACATAGAGCTGTTAGCACGCTTGAAAATTTTGAAGAGTAAATGGAATGAGAACGTAAAATAAGTCATAGTATTCGTTAAGTTGAGCCTACTTAAATGGAGTAAAGTACGAAGACGGAGTTCGCAGGAGAAAAATTAGCAACACTGTTTCTTCTAGAACCTAAGCATTCTTTGGTAAGTAAAGAAAGTGCAGTTTGGACATTGAGATGTGTCTGGTGGTTGAAATGATTTTGGTGCATACTTTTTAGTAGGGGTGTAAATGAGTCGAGCTACTTGTGAGCTACTTGAGCTCGACTCGTTAAAAGCTCGAATTAAACGAGCCCGAGCCGAGCTCGAGCCTAGATTCGAGCTTGTTTAATAAACGAGCTCGAGCCCGAGCTTTACATATCGAGCTCGCGAGCCTAAACGAGCTTAAACGAGCCTATATAAAAATATTTTTTTAAATTAATAAATATATAATATATAGATTAAATAAATATAAATATATTAAAGTAACAAATTATACATATTATTTAAAAATGAATTAAAAAATTAAAATATATAATAAACAAGTCGAGCCCGAGCCGAGCTCAAGCTTGGAAAATTATTCACGAGCCGAGCTCGAGCTTTACATACAAAGCTCAAACGAGCCGAGCTCGAGCTCGAGCCTGTTAAATTTAAACGAGCCGAGCTCGAGCTTAAATGGGCTCGGGCTTGGCTCGGCTCGTTTACACCCCTACTTTTTAGGGAGTGACTGGAGCCAATAGCGTATGTTTGTGCTCTTTAGAGGTGTATAGACATAGGAAAAAACAAAATTCATATGAAGCAATAGAATGAGAGGAGAACCATGAATATGGAGTAGGTTTTTGTGCCCCTTGGATGATGAGTAGAAGGTGTTAAGGTGCTGTGAATATATAGAGTATAGTGGTTTAATGATGATGCTAATGTTTTGCATTTATAAGCAGAAAATTTGGAAATTTACCAAGTATGGAATAGATGTAGGCTCAGATTAGGAGGTTTAATCCAACACCACAAGGGATATCATTACAGAATGACCGAAAGTTTAACAAAGAAGATAGGTCTGTTGATATGTTTTTAATTGCAAGAAACGTCAGGTGATAAAATGGATGATGTATTGAGGTGTAATTTTGAAACTGTTAGCATGCTTGAATAAATTTGAAGAGCAAATGGAACAATGACCTAAAAATATTCTTAGTGCTAGTTAAGTTGAGGCCTGCTTGAATGAAGTAAAGTATATATATGGAGTTCATGAGAGAAAAGTGGCTGACACAACTGAATGTGCAGTTTGGACATTGGGATGTGTCTGGTGGTTTATGCAATTTAGGTGTTTTAGACACGGAATATACTTAAATTAGGGAGTGACCGAAGCCTATAGTGTATGCTTGTGCTCTTTAGAGGTGAATAGAGGTATGAACATAAATGCAGTTGAAGCAATAGAATGAGAGAAAAACCAAGGGCACAATCATGGAGTTGGTTTTTGTGCCCTTTGGACATAAATGTAGATCGTGTTCAGGTGCCGTGAGTATATAGAGTATATTGGCTCAATGATGGTGGTAATGTTTTAATGATTATTTATAAGCTAAAAATTTGGAAATTTACTAAGCACCAAATAGATTTTGGCTTAGATTAAGAGGTTTTAATCAAACACCTTAGAAAAGATATTTTGGTCTTGGAGGAATACAGAACTCATTATTGATCGAGTATAATGGAACTAGTCTTGGAGGAATACAGAACTCATTATCGATAGAGTGTAATAAGACATTGTTATGATTACCCATTTTTGGAAATTTTGATACAACGTATTTAGGCTATAATGAAGCAAAGGACATAAGAGCAACCCATGTACGGAGGACGTTATTACAAATTGGCTGGAGATTATAATATAGATAGCCATGTTGATTGGAATTTATAAGAAGGATTAGAGACATCATGTGATTAAAAGACTGCATGGTTTATTGATGTATAGATTAGTAGGAGCATTTAAATGTGTAGAATATATTTCTATAACAAGTAATTGAGAAGAAAACACAAAAAATCGATAGTACTCATAAATTGAGGCCTACTTGAATGGAGTAAAGTATATATACGGAAGTCACATGAGAAAAGTAGTTGAGACTGTTGATTAAAATACATTTTGTTGATATTTCTTCAAGAACTTAAATATTCCTTGAAAATTAATGAATGTACAACAGATTGGACATCGGGAAGTGAGGGTGATCTAAGTCATTTACGTGTGTTGACATAAACTTTAATCAGGGAGTGGCTAGATCTAGTAATATATGTTTGTGTGTTCTATACGTACAGGTGGATACAGTGATACACGTATGGAAAAACAATATGCACATGATGACACAAAGCAATAGAATTTAAATAGAAAACCAAGAATATTGAGTGGGTTAAGTCTTTATGAATGATGCATATAACATGATGAGTTGCTCTGAGTATGTTAGAATATGTTGATGATTTTTTATAAGCAGAAATTGTGGAAATGTTCGATGTTACCTAATAGATGTAGTCTAAGATTTGGAGCTTTGATCAGATACTAATGAATGGGTAAGGTATAAGGAACTGATTCTTGGAAATTATAATTGTTTGATCGACAATAAGAAGATATATTGTTATGTGTGTTATGTGATACAACATATGTAGGCTTTAAACGAAGCTAATCAAGAAGTTTTGATCTCGGTTGAGGAGTTACATAGACTATTGTGGAATGATTTAGAAGTGATTACTGTTGTTAAATGGAGGCATAGAGTTATTTCAATATGAGAAAATACGAAAGGTAGGTTTATTGCATGCTAATGCTATACGTTTGTTGTTTTGTCATGAATTTAATATTTTAGTTATTTAATATAAATATATTATAGGATCCTAGAAATATAGAATATTAGATAATCGATAATTAGTTGTTTAATATAAAGTTATATTTGTTTAGTTCATTAGACAATATGAACTAACCCGAAATTTCATTATATATTTAGAATAAGATCAACACCTAAGATGAACCATCGAGGTCTCAAAATTTTGAAAGGGGAGCAAACACTCGTATTCGCATAGTGGTGTTAAATTCCGACACCCATAAAACAAATTTAGATCTGCCACTAAACATGATATTAAAGTTAGTGTTTATGAATAATTGGATTACTGATGTAGTAGTTGTAACAACATATTGTAAGCTTAATTTGAAGCAAGTTTTTAGGGTTCTTGAAGCCTTTGAAGTAATAACAGAAGGTCAAATGTGGGTATGTAAGTATGTTGTGCTTCAATAGTTGATACATTGAACCAAACCATCTAAAACCAAGTCTATGCTTACAAATGGGATGAACATGCATTTCTTGGACTATCATTGTAAGATTGAGTGTATACTTTTAGGTATTAATGTATTGATTGGAATTTTTATGGCATTTTGGTTATGAAACAATATGTTACCGTTAATGATTTGAGTTGATATAAGTTTTAGATTCTTTTAGTTATGGGTTTGTAACTGCAATGTTTACCTTTTTGCATGTTGGTCACTGCCTCCACTTAGAAGCTCCTAATGAATAATGATAAAATATGTTGGATTTCGTGCAATTTGTGTGTTTATTGAGTGGCTTATATGTTATAATACTTTTAGGTGATTATAGTTTAGAGCTTCACCCTTCCATTCTTCTTTAGGCAATTTGAATCCCAACGATAGTGAAGGACCCCGGTTGATAATTGCATCAGCCTAGAACGTTTTAGGAATCCCGACATTTAATCTCATGCTTCTGGTCCTCGTTCAATTTTCTGTTCATCCTCTCTACAACTCCATTCTGCCGAGGAGTGTCAGGAATGATAGTGTCAGGAATGGTCTTTATCATCTGGATGCCATTTTCATCATAGTATTTCATCCGACTTCAACCTCTTTCTGTGTTTTAAAAAGCGCGCCTCAGGCTCAGTGAGGCGCGAGGCTCATCGAGGCTCAAAGCCTTGCGCAACACAAGCTGTTGCAAGCGCTTCCTTGTCGTTTCATTAAATTTGGCCCAGAAAAGAAGAAAATGAGTCCCTCCTTGATTAATTGTTAAAGTAATTCAAATTTGTAATGAAGATTGTTTATATTTTCTAGTATTTTGGTATTCTAGATTTTGGTATTTTACATTTTTAGTTGTTAAAGTAGTATTAATGTGTTATTATATATGAATTATGCTACCAAAACAAGTGCGCCTCGCGTACGTGATGCGTGCGCCTCACATCGCGCTTCACGCCTCAGGCTCCAGAACCCTTTTCGCAACAGAGCGCCTCGCGCTTTTTAAAACCAAGACCTCTTTACTTTCAGGTTACTTTCCATATCAACAACAGTTTTCCATTTCTTAAAGAAATCAAATACTTCGAATTTATTTTTAAGAAAATAAATTCATACATTGTGTGTCGAATCGTTGATAAATGTGACGTAGTAGCTTGATCCTCCCAAAGAAGACACGAGTGTCGGTCCGTAGACGTCTGTGTGAACAAACTCGAGTTTCTGAGATTTTGGAGTTTGACTGGGTTTCATGTACGATAGCACGCACAGTTCACAAAATTCCAAATCTAATTTATTTAGATCTGGTAATTTCCATTTAGCAACTAACATTTTCATTCCTTTTTCACTCATGTGCCCGAGACATTGATGCCACAATTTGGATAGATATGGCTCATTAGTAGCTGCATTAATCCCATCATTTGAGACTTCGAGGACGTACATTGTACCTTTCTTCTTCCCTTAGCAATTACGATATTCCCTTTAACCAGTTTCCACTTACCTTCACCAAAGGTGATGTCGTAACCTTGATCATTCAATTGCCCGATAGAATTCGATATCTTCTTGAGACGTGGAATAACGTTTACGTCCTTCAAAGTCCAGGTGGAACCCAAGGTAGTCTTTAAGTCAATGTCTCATGTCCTTGTAATGTCTAGAGTGTGATTGTTAGCAAAATGAACTTCACTTGTCCTCGAATTCGTCATCGTCTTCGTGCTTAATGTAGCATGGAATGATGCTCCATAATATATAATCCACAACTCGGCTGAGTTCTCGACACAACAGATGAGAGCATCTTCGTAATCACTCGTTGTAGCATTAACTTTGCTTTTTCATTCCGACATTGATTTTTTAAAATGTCTGGTCTCTTTGCAATTACAGCACTGTATATCCTTTCTAGGCTTAAACTAGCTCCTCCTTTTGGATTTCGATTTGTGCTTCCTGTTTCCTCTTTCTTTCCTTTTACCCCTCCCTTCAGTGCTCAGCAAAGATATCGATGATTCTCTAGTACTCCTCCATCGAATATCCTCTCCAAGTATAAAATCTCAAATCCCTTCGAAAGTAAGCTTAGTAGTTGAACCACTATCTGCTGTAACAGATCGGACAAACTTTCCGGTAACGAGGACAGCAATAACAGGGCTTGTACTTCATTATCAAACTTAATGCCAATAGATAATAATCGAGAGATTATATTGTTAAACTCATTAATATAAGAACTAACAGACGCACCTTCTCTCATCGTGGTGCTAAAAAGTTGTCTCATCAGAAATACATTATTAGAAGCAGACTGCTACTCGTACATGTTAGACAATGCAATTATCAATCCCTTCTCAATACTCTCTTTCACAATGTTGAACACAACATTCTTGGCAAGTGGGAATCTGATGACGACTAAGGCAACCCATTCTTCGTCTTTCATGTCCGTCGATACATTTATACAAAAACATAATACAAAACATCAATGCAAAAACACCATTACTCGTTTCATAGTTTGTATCTGTATCGAGCAGCAGCGACGCAACAAACCCAATTCACTGGAAAAAAAGAAGTAGTTTGGGCAAACTTAAGGCCTTACAGAACCATACCTCTACTGCTCTTAATGAGGAGTAAGTTTCTTATGCTGTAAATTTCATTGAGCAATAACTTTGTTTACTTCTTAACAATAGGTAAAATGATCTATTAATGATTCCATGTTTTTGAAGCGAGATTTTTCTTTCTGGGTATCCTCATTGTTGGAGCCTAGTCGTAGGATTTTGGAAAAGAAAAACCCCACTTATTAGTAGTTTAGTACAAGAATTTTTTTAAAATTGAACTACTTTGATTGAATTTCAAGTACTATTCGCTTTTGTGTTTCTGTGTTTTGATTATGTTTGTATCTGGGAATGATTTCTGCCACGTTGGTTGTGAAAATGCCTGTGTTTGGGAATGAATTCTGTCAAGTGTTTGGGATTGATTTCTGCCTTAGTGTTTGTGAAAATGTGTGTGTTTGGACTATTGTGTTTGTGTTTGGGATTGATGTTTAATGCCATTATAGCCCCCATATGATACGATTATATAACCTTAACATCCATGCTTCACATATGCATAAAGAATCATTGGTATCGCAAAGCAAGCCGAAGGATGGGATGATGAGGTTATTGAAAGACGTGGACAAGACTAAGATTGCTCATGCGGACCAATTTTTTATGGTCGGTTTGATGTTTCACTTTTATTACATTTTCTAGTTTTTAGGTCAATATTTTTTGGCATATTTGTATATATAAATGCATTTGGCTAAAATATGTAATTGAACAATAATCTCCATTCACAAAATTCATCTGATCATTCAAAGAAATTTTTTGACCATCCATTATTGTTATATGATAATTCATCGCATTGTTATATCATCATTCATTCACTTCCATCATTGTTATATGATCATTTTTAACATGACTTATCTAAAAAAGTTACATTACAACACGGTTGTTAACACCTTTATAATAACATTGTTTATTCGCATGATGTATTTAATCGTTTACACAAGTTACTTGACCATTCACACAAGCGGTGTCACAAAAGTTATTTCACCATTCACACAGCTTAAGTTGATGAACAAGAACAAAAAAAATTCTTAATGAGTGGTAAAAATGAACAAAAATGATTGTTTTTCTATGAATATTGTGTCCTATAATACAATAATTATATATGTCAAAAATACCGGCTGTTGAAGCTGAAGCTTTAATGTGGTAACTTTTTGTTAATGTTGATGTTGCAAATGAAGCTTAGCAGCAGTTGACGTTGAAGCTTCACAGCTTCTTAGCTGTCGATGATTGTTATAACAAAACGTTGTTGGATGTGATGAATTCAATATTAAAATTTATCATATTTTTACAACAAATATTTTGTTATATAATTGTTTCTTACAGTTGCTTGATATCTTGTTTAGGCTTCCACACTTGCATTAGCTTCATGGAGATATGATTTAGTTGGGAGCTAGGCAAGTTGGTTCATTGGGTGGAGATATCAAAAGATGTTTGGATTGATGTTATGTCAGCTAGCTAGGGGTGGCAATATGAGCCCGTTCAAGCAAACGGGTCAAACGAGTTGACGACCAAAAGTCATAAATTTTACATAATATTGAAATTTTTTCAAAGAACAATTTTTTAATACACCGGTTTATAAACTTTCATTTATTAAAAAAAGCTATGTTTTAACTTAGTTATTTACAATGAATCTATTTAATTGTTCAGCCCGTTGGGTCAAAATAGCCACCCCTACAGCTAGCTAAGACCATCCAAAATAATTGCCAGTATGTTAATTAATGGTTTACTATTGAAACAAGCAATTTGAAGACTGCCACTAATTTGGCAACCATGATTGCAATTTCTTTTGTTACATCTAGAGAATACTAACAAATACAAATCAACTTACGAGTTGTGGATTTTTGTCCTTTGGTTAACTACTTTTCTTCGTCTATTGCTTAATTCTGCATTCATAGTGATATATATGGGTTGTGTGATGTTTAATTAGTTCATTTTTAATATTTAATTATATATATATATATTGCCGACGGAGCAGAGAGAAAAAATGCTCACGTGGCGCAATATTAGTGGCAAAAATTCCGAAAATTATGGCTTATTTGGCGCAATATAATTGGTTAAAATTCAGAAAATTATGGCTACTGATTTGACACAATATAATTGGTTAAAAACTCCAAAAATAATGGGATTCCCCTCACTATTTTAGCTCGATGAGATTCCACATAATTATCAAGATTTTTCTACATATTTTAATGTTTCTGCAATTAAAATATGTAGATTTTCCGGAAAGAAATAAAAAATGACAATAAAATTTCAATTTCTCACTGTTGGAAATCGTTGTAATTTGGTTTATCAAGTTAAATAAAAATAACAAATCTGATTTAATCTGCTAGAAAATTTCAAACTTGCACTGCTGGAAATAGATGCAATCTGATTTATCAATTTAAATAAAAATAAGAAATCAAATTTAATCGGCTATTGTATAACTGAAATATTAAGATATGCAGAAAAATACTAGATAATATCATAATGCAGGAAAAAAGACTCAAACTTGAATAATAATTATTCTCAGCTGCATATTTATCAAGTTATCAATTCTTTATATAATTTGAAACCTGATAATTATTATATGTTTATATAATGAGTTAAATGTAACCAACTATGAGATAAAACATGTTTTATTGAAGTTACGTACTAATATATATTTATACATACACACACACAGAGTCAGTAGGCATAATCAATATTGATAAAAAAACTGCATCAGCAGTGTCTGCGTGAAAAAAACTATACCGTTTCAAGATGAACTTCACGTATGCTAAAACCAGATGAAGAGTCGAAGACGTTTTCAACTCCTGCAGAAAAAAATTGATAGTATCTTCTTTAATATTCTTTCAATATTTTGAAAATGATGTACATATATACTATAATACACATAGCATATATATGTTTGATACTTATAATGCTGCTGTTTCTTCCTTTATTTCTGTATCAATTCAATGAACACACACAGAGGTTACGAGACATACACAACGCTTCGAGACTACATTAACATGCAAACACACATATTCAAACACATAACCGCACACTGCACACACTCACAACTCATATCATTCTGTTTTTAACTTTTTCAGCAGCAACATAAGGTAGGATAAATGATGATTGATACATAAAATTGATCAATAAACATCCTTGCTAATTAAGTTGCCAAAGGTCGAAGGCCATTTAACCTTCTTGCCCATTTTTACGGACAGAACTTAAGCTAAACACACCTGGACAGCACACTAATACTGCATTTATTTTCTGTTTTGATCTTATTTTCCAGCAATAAAAATGCAAAGGTTAATGACAATTAATACTTGCATTTGAATCAACAAACCACTTAGAAATCAATTAAAGGTTAGGCCGAAGGCCAATTGGGCTTATTGGCCAGGCATTTCTCGACAAAAACGAAAGCTAACATACACATATGTAATTCACGTACAATACAAAGACTTAAAACATTTTGTCTTTTATCTAATTCAAGCAAAAAAATCAAATAAATAAAGGGCGATTTAGACACACAAATGGTCAACAAACACTCCAAGATAATTATGAATTCCAGATTGGCCACACGCAATGATTATAATGATGAAAAATACTTGAGAAAAACATTTAACAAAATAGCAAGGTCAACAACTTGGCAAACCTTTAAAGAAAATTAAATTGAAACTAAAAACATGATATACGAGTAGTTGAGTAATACAAGTTACATAATTTTGTTCATGTAATAAGTGTCTTTCTTGTATTTGAATTGCATTGTTTTTTTTTTATTTTTTAAATTAGTTTGATGTATATTTTTAATTTCAAACATAGAAAGGATATATCAAAACGATATGTTGACTTTTACCGAACAAAATATAACAGTTTCAATAAAATATAATGTAAGGATTAAAATGATTAAAAATAATAATATTAAGAGACCAAAATTATATAACATGAAAATATAATGATTCTTTCAATATTAACACTGATATTTACGATAGATGAAACTAAGTTTAGATATAGCAAGTACAATATGAAATATATTTGATGTTGTATTAAAACTATTACTGGAATGTAAATAAAATAAAATGACAACCAAAATATATGTGTGATTATAATGTATTTTTATTAGAATATATAAAAAATAAAGCAAACTTAACAATATCTTTAGAGTTTCCAGCATAAATTATTAAAAAAAAAGTTAAAATAAAAAACTTATAATTTCTTATACCAATAAAACTGACAATAATGGAGATTATAAAATTTTAAACAAACAAACCTCAAATA
The DNA here is from genome assembly GCA_020465985.1 of Centrapalus pauciflorus. Taxonomy (NCBI): domain Eukaryota; kingdom Viridiplantae; phylum Streptophyta; class Magnoliopsida; order Asterales; family Asteraceae; genus Centrapalus; species Centrapalus pauciflorus. Next base: position 723,118 of record JAANYP010003878.1, read on the forward strand.
TAATTGCGTGTAGTAATTTTCATGATAAAGTTAAATATTTTTTTTTCTTAACAAACAATGTATAAGAGAATATATGTATAGTCTTTCAAAATTAAATATTTTTTTGTGTAATTGTTTAATTAAAAAAGGATTAATTTTGAAATTGATCACCCGAGCACCGCACGGGTATTCAACTAGTTTTAGTAGGGACGAGCAGGGTTAATTAAGTTGAGGCCAACAAACTAATTAACAGGGTCGGCTCTAGGACTGGGCCACCGCCCAGGGCCCAATCAATCGAAAGGGCCCAAAAATTTTTAATATGTTAATATAGCCCAGCAGTCCAGTATTAGGTTATATATGTTTTGCGCGAAAAAAATTATAGACAATGTGTTCGTTTAGCTGGTAGTCAACTCACCTTGGAACTCTAATGGCATGGGTTCGATTCCCATTGTGTGCATTTTTTTATTTTTTTATATCTTATCACTATCACTTGGATATTCATATATAGATATCGTCTATTTGCTTTATATCAATATACAATCCATCAAATTCGATATTCATACTTTTGTTTTTCAATGAGTTTGATTTTTTTATTTTTGTGTATCACGTGGTTTATGTTGTTTATTATACGATTATTAAAAATACTAATGAGATATGTATTTATTTCTTGAAATGTTATTTTTTTTTACACATATGTTACTATTTATATTATGAATCATTTAAATTTCTTTTTTTCAATTTACTAATAAATATATAATTTAATATTGTATGCAATTTTTACCCAATTTATAATTATACGATGTTAATATTAATTTTTTTTTTTTACGGTTTTTGGATTGAGGAAAAATTCATAGAAGCACCATGAAACCATTACACGATGACATATTGTGAAGTTTTAGAGACATGACATTGACAATAGTGCAACAAAATCAATATTATTTAATTGTAATGTTTTATACAAATATTGCTTATATATATAGAGGGCCCCTTTTTAAGTATATGCTCCGGGCCTAAAAAATGATAGGACTGGCCCTGCTAATTAAAGAAATTAATTAAGTGCTATACTTAAGCCATTTGTATTTATAAATATTTGTTAAGGCTGGTTAATTTTGAGTTTGTAGATTTTTTTTCGGAAGGCACTGAATCTGATCAGTTTTTAAAGTCTGGATATAATTGGATGTTGATGTAAGCTAAAATTACTTGGAAGTTCTGAATGTGTTAATAGTGCAAGTGAATTTTATATATATTCCCCTCATGGGTTTGTTCTCATGATGGCAAGAGTGTTAGATTTGGATCATTATCATTCATTTTTCTGATAAAGTATTTGATTCGGGATAATCCAAATACAGAATACACTCAAGTTTTAGTCATAACACATAAGTAAAACACCAAGTAAACATTTTTTCAAAGAACAATTTTTTAATATACCGTTTTATAAACTTTCATTTATTAAAAAAAAGCTATGTATTAACATAGTTATTTACAATGGGTCTATTTAATTGTTCGGCCTGTTGGGTCAAAATAGTCACCTCTACAGCTAGCTAAGACCATCCAAAATAATTGTCAGTATGTTAATTAATGGTTTACTATTGAAACAAGCAATTTGAAGACTGCCACTAATTTGGCAACCATGATCGCAATTTCTTCGTCTATTGCCTAATTCTGCATTCATTGTGATATATATGGGTTGTTTGATGTTTAATTAGTTCATTTTTAATATTTAATTTTAGTAGGGACGAGTAGGGTTAATTAAGTTGAGGCCAACAAACTAATTAAAGAAATTAATTAAGTGCTATACTTAACCCATTTGTAATTATAAATATTTGTTAAGGCTTGTTAATTTTGAGTTTGTAGATTTTTTTTCGGATCTTTATAAAAATATGCATAAGTTAAGGGGAGGTCAATGCATGCAAATAATCAGCGTTTGATCCCAAGTAGGGTTAGGGTATTGGGTTCATGAACTCCAATTTATACCATTGCCTTTCTATTTATACCAACTCCAATTTCCATTGCCTTTCACAGCCGCTGCCATGAGCGATCATTATTTCTTCCTCCATCCACCAGATGATATCCGGCCGGCCAATTCGATGTAAGTAATTTTCCTCTTTAATTTGTTTTGGATATCACTCATCATATGTAACATGTTTCGAAAAATCCTAATCATGGCTTGTTTTCAAATATCCACTAATATTTCATCTTTGGGCAGCCTGACAGGATCGGTTCATGATCGAGAAGTTGATTGTTCATATGATTTTAATCAGGAGTTCTTATTTTGCCATTTTGACGGACGGACTCCTCCAAACCTTAACGAGGGTATGTATGAATCCATATCTCACATCGTTCGTTCTCTATTCATCATCAGCGTCTGACTTATTAAGAACCAGTGGTTCCACATTATTGTAAGGTTCAAATTTGAAGGTCTCAAAGAGGACATCTATGGTTTAATTTTGAAGGGTCAAATGTCCCCACTAATTTACATTGAAACTATAAGGTTCAAAATTTTTTTCATCGATCACTGTACATTTTCATCCCATCGTGAGTAGAGTTCCAGTGAAATACTTTTTCATGTGCTCCTTCGTTTTTTACATGTACATGGCAGTCAACATGATCATGCTTTTTAATTTTTTATATTATTGTTTTATGAAGCTCATTTAATTTCAATCTTGCAGACATTTCTTTCTGATGAAGTTGCTATAGGTGGGATCACCATCAAATGTAGCCGGTAATAATGAAGTTTTGTAATAAGACTCAGTTGGCAATTGCTATCATTTTTTATTTGCGATATTATCTATATCTCATTTGTTTAATTGTTTTATATTTGATACATTAATTAATTACACCATCGATCAGTTGTTTAATAGATGGTTCTTAAATCTTATTCAGCAATTTCTGCAGCAGCAAAAGTAGCAAGAAAGATCTGTCTCAGAAGCTAGCAAGGAGGAGTGCCTAGGAAAGAAGGTGGAATGTTAATGATAAACAAAAAAAGTACCTCAGGGTTTATTTAAAGAGGCCAGCAATGTTGGTCTTTCCGCGATGATAGCTTTGACTCTTTTCGAGATATATCATAAGATGAGTGGAATGAAGTTTTCGGATTAGAAACTTAACGGGCTGAATCTGGGGAAGGGGCAATTAATCAAATAAATGGCTAGGAATGTTGGTCTTGCTAATTAGGAGCCAAGCATATCAAGAGTACCATCTTTGTTTGACAGTTGGGAGATGCAATACATATCAAAATACATATCGCATTTTGATTTGGATTCGAGATGTCCCAAAAGCTAAGAGAACTATTGTTTTTTTTTTAAACTGATTAATTACTACACCAAAGGATCTTCATTGTTAAGGGTTAAATGATCGGCGAGTGTTCCCAATTGGTGGAAGCAAGCATAAAAGCTACTTTGAAAGATGCGAGGTATTACACAGATGATTAAGCGGCATTGGGCGGTAAAAGTCATTTTGCCAAATCAAGTATGCAGTAGGACCTATAGATATCAGAGGATACGGAGAGAAGCGTCATGGCATGCCGGCCCATCAAACAAAGGCTAGTAACCGCCTTTGCTATGGAAACAAGCATATGGAGATAAACCATCAACTTTGTCCGAAAAGTGCGATTGATTTATCCGGTGCAAGTTAACAACATTGTACAAGATTATACAGTTTAAGCAACACACTTATTTAAGCAAAAAGTATGTAATGACAATTTTTATTCTAGATATACACTTGGTGAAGAGTTAAATTAAATCTAGATGCTTAAAAGTGTGTATAAGAGAGAAGTTTTCATTATTTCAAGTGCCAAGATATATATCAAAATCTTTAATGTTCATGTATTAAAGTGTGTAAGGCTTCGTGTTCGATGTTGCAATATTTGTTGCTACATCATATGCATGTATTTGTCATATGGATTGTTTGATGTTCAGGCCAATTGGTCAATAGTCCCCGGCCATCCGACTATCACCTAGCGAAATTTGCAACCCTAGTTATGATTGGCACTATTAATGGCCATTAAAAAGGCTCCAACTAACTAGTGAAGCAACTAGCAAGTTTTGCAACATCCCTAATCAAGCAACTTGCTTTTAGAGGAACCAACTAGTGACAAAGTATAAACTTAAATGTTATGTTATAAGAAGAATATTAGTTAGTTATAAACAAGTCTTTTTATCAGCAAAGTAACAGGCCGAAATGCGGGAGGGACATCGACAAAGGGCAGTAATGGTGTCTTTATGGAATAAGCATATACTATGGGACTAGCCCACAACGTACTTTAATTTGTTTGGCAACCCCTCGGCTTTATTCAATATATGTGTCTTTTGTTGCAAGTGTTGCTAACTGCTACATGATATCTTGACATCTTTTCTTGGCTTATTGGCTTCCCCCACTTGCAAATCACGTAAGTCAGCCAGGAAGTAAAGTTTGTTCATCAAACATGCAGCAGGGCCAAAGTGATGATAGATAAGAGATATCAGAAGATGTGGAATGAGGCATTTTCAACTAAGAAACAGGCTGGATTTGGTGCAGGAACAAAGGCCTCTGAGTACACAATGATTTTGTAGTTATCACCTTGAATCAAGAGCAATGTCTGCCACTTTGTCTTTGTATGTTAAAATGAGAACAATAAATATCCAATGGTTATAAAAGCACACTGCAACAATCTCAAGCAACAAGTTCACTTAGCATTTGGCAATATAGAAATCTGAAAATATACTATCCTGTCATCAGACTGAAAGTGTTGTGATTTACCTGTTAGTTTCCTTTTCTACTTGCTTCCTAATTCATGCATATGACATATGTGTGGCTTGGCTCGTAACTCAGTCAGTGCATTTTGCCTTTAATGTATGCATCACAATATGTTTGTTCAGCCTTCTTTGAATTATCTTCATTATTTTAATGAGACACCGGTAGATGTCCCTATATTGGCATAAAATCATTCTTGACTCACTTCGATGTCACTTTCTTGAATGTATCTAGTGTGGGTTTGATATTTGCTGTATATTGAAATGAGCATATTTATTTGTACTTGTCTTATATTAAAGAAGATATACGTTGAAAGGTTGAGTCAACAACGTGAATTAAGAGCAAATGAGCAATCTCTGACCTATAAAACGTCTTTTACCTTGAAGGAGGACCTTCAGTTCAGTATGATATTGATATCTATCTACCTTTATGTTTTCACTAATTAAATTCTTTGTTGATGGATATATAATGAAGACTAAAGAGGCGACATAGAAATAGCAAATGATGATATCAGTTGTCAATAATAATTATTCTAATAACATGGCTAATCGATTAGACAAATATGTTCGTGACTAGTAGTTTATGAGAAAGTTGTGTGTTCATCCATTCACAAGATCTCATGATCGTCTGGTATAACCCTCTTGACAAAAAAACATAAACACTAATGTGTTTTATGTTTTTTAAAATGTTAAATGTTTGCAGTTTGTTTTTTATGTTTATAGAATAAACAATGGTCCAAATGTGTACAAGCTGTAAAAAGAATACTATTTGTTTAATAAATCAAAAGGATTGTATGTATGGTGTAATTTAAAAACAAATAAAATGTCTTCTTTTTTCAAGGGAAAATTATACAAAAAAACCTTGATATTTTTCGATTGAGTCGTTGTACCAAAAAAGTTTTCATAAAAGTCAACCAAAAACTTCATACCCACAACAAACACACTGTTGCCACTCTTATATAGATCATTATCAACAAGAGTTACTAGTAAAAAAATTATAGTCAAGTGGTAAAACATGATTTTGGTTTTTATACTTCTATAATAACTTAACATTGTGTCAGTCAGTGGGTGTGTAGTGTACTTCCTACTGGGCCAAATGAGTACAATAAAATAAACTTTGTGGCTTAGCCTATTTGTCCTAATATTGGGCCTAGTATTTATATCATCTGTTATTGTACCAAAAACATTTACCCTGCTTTTCTTTTTCTCAATTTCTCCAGGTCAGGTTTCTAAATTGGTTCATTGTAGTCTATAGCAATTGGAGGTGAAATGAATTCAAATTTTAATTAAATGATATGTTCTAATTTCTTGTTGGTATCCAATTCTTTAGAAAAATTTCAACGAAACAAATTCCACCTAAGATTTTTTGGACGTAGAAAAGTTCAAACAATATCTTATGGATATAGAAAACATCGATAAGATTAAGGTTTATAAAGTACTCCCTTTTTATATGTATATAGTTAAAGTCTCTATAATTAAGGTTGTGTTTTGGCACACATAATGAAATTGAAGGGATTAAATTTTAGTTTCTAATCATTAATGTGTTTGACGGAGTTAGTAAGAGTATGATGTTCAGTAATGAGTAATCGTATAGGTTTGCAAACAAATTCTTTAAACCATGAATTTTGATGGATTTAAATAAAGTTCCAATACGTTCGTTTTGTAATATGATGTTCCTAGTATACTATAAACATTACAAATATAAATTCTAATTCTTTCAGATTTCTAACTGCAAGCCAAACACATTCTTGATGGGAAGGAAATGAAATTTAAAAAAAAAACAAATGACTAATTTTATGTTTTTTTTTCCTCTTGATTCTCTTGTTGATACCACAAAGTGTATCAACCGGTGAATAATTGGAAGAAAAAAAAAAGTAAGGGTTCGTTTGTTTTTACCTCTAATCACTTTTTTGCCTCTAACGTCTGATTCAGTCAGACAAAAGAGGTAAAAACATATTTGTTTTTCTTTTTCCAATCAGACCTCTAAAGTCTGAACGTCATCTTTTTGAAACAGATTTGTGAAAGGATCTGTTATCTTTTCTCTAATCTCTAAAACTCATCAAAACCCCTATTTGATAAATTGTATGTAATAAGACATTTTATTAAATTAAAAAAACAAACAATCTTATGTAAACAGATTTTAGATCTTTTTTAACATATTATCAAACTGATGGTAAAAAGTGTTTAGACGTCTAAACTCTTAAAAAAAACAAACGAAGCCTAAGTATAGAAAAGAGGAATTGAAACTACGATTATCTACATGTAATAAAACCCATTATAATTATTTTCACTTCCTTTTTTTCCATCCTAGCAAACACCACGTCCAGTTAGGGAGATGGCCTTCAATAGCCTCTGAATTACAACACAATTCCATTAAAGAAACATTAGTCTTTTATCCGGCTAGATAACCATTTAATATAAAAGTTGGATTTCAAAAACTATTTTATGCATGACAACCCAAAAACTTTAGGGTCAAGGACGGACTCAAATGTTGGAGAGTGGTAGCACGTGCAACGGGTCTCATCCTCAATAGCATTGTCTCGTAATGTAAAATCTTTAAAATCTCATGTGTGCAATCAACAAATTTTTAATTGTACAACTAATTATACTAATTAAAAATTTATGTGCAACTTGACTAAAAACATATTATACCTCAAATAAAAAAATGAAAGTTGAATACGTAAATAACTAAATAAGTAGTATACAAAATCCAATCATATTTTTATCAAACTCAATATAATGGTCTAATTCTAATCCCAAACCCAATGACATTTTTATAAAACTCAATAAAATTACTCAATTCTAATTCTAAACCCAATCATATTTTAACCCAACTTAAAACCAATATCATTTTGAAAACCAATACCCCATGGTGCCATCCTCTTTATGATCGATTTAAAAAAAAAAAAAAAAAAAAAAGCCTCCGAGAGAGAGCTAAGTGCAGTGGACGGCAGATCAGAAATAAATATATTAACTTTTTAACATATATTTTTTAATTAATTATTCTTTCATTTATGCTATTTGTTTAATTTATTTGCTATTTTAAGATTAATTTATTTTTTAATTTAAATTAAGAATACCCAATTGTTGGTCCGACCCAACCATTTTAGTCATTTGAATAGAAACAGGTGTTCAACGAATAATTGTGCAACGGGTTCGTTCAGAACTTAAGTCCGCCACTTCGACCAATCCTTTAAGCTCCTTAACTGAAATTCCCCATGTTTACCCAAAAGCCACACCCATTTACCTCCCAAAGACCAATCTCATTCCCCACACTAATGAATTCAATCACTCACTGCACCTTCCTTTTTCCTATTCAAACTAAATAATTTTGGAAATTTCTCACTTAGCTTAAGTGGTGTTTGGTTCGTGTAATGGAATTGAAATTTAAATTTAATTTGTTTAGAATTTTTTAGAACAAATGTAAATGGTTAAATTTTATGTATTTTCCCTCAAATTTCTTTGTTTATAGGAATTTGACATTTCTTCTGATTTGTACATGAATTAAATTCCAACATATACATGAATTAGATATCAATCTACAACTCTAACCAATATTATAAAAACTATATTCTACCATCAACATCAACCACATTAATAACTAAATTCTAAATTCCAATTCCTTCGAATTACATTCCGGATTTTCATCTTTACATTCATATAATCTTAGCCATTAGACAGAGTAATACAAAACTAAGTTAAAATATTACAATTTGTTGAATGTACATGAAATGCTCTTTTTAAGAATAATTATCATCAAATTCTTGTATTTTCATCTTTTCAGATAATTTTAAAGTCACGAAGTTGGTTCAATTAAAACATTATAAAGGATCTTATGAAAACATTTTTAAGTTGAGGGACTTCTATGACAACGTATTTTATATGATGATTTGATAAAAAAAAAAATACAAAAATTACGTTGGTATATTTTTAAATTAATTTTCCCTATATTTAAAACATAATTATTTAAAATTTGTGGGATTCAAAAATCAAGAAACATGATATTGTAGACATGTATGTAATCCCCTTTACAAATAAGATTCTCAACATAAACCGTACACAAAAGTAAGTTGCTTTTTTCATGAAAACGAATACCATTGTAATATTACTTCTTCTTTTCTTTTTTTTTTTTAACCTAGTTTGCTAGATTTTACATTACCTTTTCACTTTACCAGTTTACTCCATCTAGATTTGTGAATGACATCATTCTTTTGACCACTTTTCAAACCGAAATGAAAATTAGAAAAAGAAAAGAAAAAAAGCAAACAGAAACAGAAACAGAAACAGAAATAGAAAAGGAATGATTGAGCAGTAAAAAAAAAGACACAGCATTTTGTTACTGCTTCTGCTGTTATTACTCGGAGAAGTTAAAAGACAGACATAGTAATCATCAATGATTCCCATTTCCCCCCATAGTCTCTTCCTCCTCTGTGCGTACTCTTTACTTCTTTTTCACTTCATTCTCACACGCTAACACTTTACCCTCAATTCCTGGACCCTTTTTCTTTCTTTCTTTCTTTCATATATCATATATTATATACATATGTGTAATTTAATTAATTTAAATAAATAATATTTTAAATATATTCGGATGGATGCGTTGTTAATTGTTGACTCGTCGTGTTCATTCTTAATTATTATAAAGAATAACATACAAACTTTTATAAAGATGCAGAGGCGTCTTTTAGGGTGCGGAAGACTTGACTGCACAAGACCTCCAATTTCATAAGGTTTCACAGTCATTATAAAAATCTAAGTTTAGACCAATAAATTTTTTTTGCATTTGATGCATACACGTCGTGCATAGGTGCGTTAAAATTGAATTAATGTCAAATTTAATTTGATTTGTATTATTCATATTAGTCTATCAATAATCAATTTTTTGTCGTTCATGACTTCTGGTTCACCTATTAAATATGACCAATTTACTCTTCAAAACATTTAAGATTTCATGTTGTAATCACAAAGCTTCCAAACTTTATAGGACGACCCTGCAAAGATGTACATAACGTCATGGGAATCTATACATTCTTCAATTGGTAGATAATAGATAATCTAATAAGTAAGCTTGGTTGTTGAATAACAAAAATTAAAAGTATAATTCAAATGAGAATGGTGGAAAATGACAAGTCGAACGCTTTATTTGAACATGATTGTTTGAATGTTAAAAACTTAAAATGTAAAGGGACAACGCATGACATCTTTGTTCCCAAACTCTCTCTCTCTCTCTCTCTCTCTCTCTCTCTCTCTCTCTCTCTCTCTCTCTCTCTCTCTCTCTCATCTTTTGTCAATAATTATTATGTCTACAAAACATGTCTGAAAAATTGATTGTATGTGACAAAATCAAATGAAAAGATGATGCCCAAGAAAATATTCATGTCACATGTCAAACATTGAATGCATTAGGTTGATTTTTAGGCACATGAATCATATCTATCATTACTCGTTATAATAATAAACACATATTCTGCTTTTGTACTAATTGTTAAACGAAATTGAAATGGATAAAATGAAATCACGAATGTTTCAAAGACGTTTGGAAATTATAATCTAGAAGATTTAGAAGATTCATTGATAAAGTTTTTCTTATGTCGAAGATAAGTCTTTTTAATCTAGTCTTGCATGTATGTAGTTCCAACCGTTATTTATTACAATAATAATAATAATAATAATAATAATAATAATAATAATAATAACAAAAAACATAGACTTCTAGAAAATATTCATTTTCAACCTTAGTATCCTACTATCCTTATTAGAATGTGGCTTCATTAAAAAAATGTTGCAAATCCTTGACATTATCATAAAACAAGTCACGGCTCCTATTTTAATAATAAGATAAACTTTCGTAACTAAAATGTAAGAAGGATACCGTATTATCTAGAGGGATTATTAATTTAAGATGGCACATGTGTTTTTTTGTTGTTTTTGACTTTGGTTTGAACGATAACGAATTTAGGAGGTGCGGAATGCACACTCGTATAAGTTTGACCAAAGTCGAGACCCGGACGTTATAGCGGGGGTTAAGAGGGTTGCACCCTCTTGCGGGGTCCTAGGGCCGGAGCCCCTGGCGGACAAAAGATTTTAGGATATGACTGCTTATCTTAACAGCCTTGAAATTGCTATCTTAACAGTTTTGTTATGGCTTATCTTAACAGCTTAGACATTGTTATCTTAACAACTTTGGTGCTGTTAAGGTAGGGTTGTTATCTTAATAGCTTTGGGTGCTGTTAAGGTAACACATTAGCCTTGTGAAGCTTGTTATATATAACAGTTTTAGTGCTATTATGATATCGCAATTATTAAGATAATGATGGTTTCAACCGTTCTAGTTGGTTGAATTAGAAGTAAACTTATCTTATCCATTTAATTTCGTGGGTTAATTGAAGTATATATATACAAACAAAATTATGAGTTAAAGACTAATGCAATTTCTTGTGATTATCCCACTAGAAAAAATAATTGTTACAGGAAAGTGATTCAATCATGATCACAAAAAACATCTAAGATTCCAAGTTCGTTTCATCTAGCTTCATCTACGGTTGTTCTTACATTTTTTAATGCAAAAATGTCCTTAGATCTTTAGAACATGTTATTTTAGATTCCTATGCCCAAAGAGGATGAAAAAAATATGGAATTTTTGGAATATAAATATGTCTACAAGACTTTTGATTGGATATGATTGGTGCTTGACATCACTGAATTGTTCATGGTGTTTGCTATGTATCCATGTGAGTAATTTGAAAATGGAGGAATATGATGCTATTCTCTTTCTTGTCATCTTCTAATGCTGATATAAGCTTTGATCCCTTCCCATCGATTCAGAAATTGGCCCTTTTGGATTGTAGTACAAATGTCTAAAAGATTGAGCTTCAATTGGAAAGTGTGGAAATCTTTGTTTGTGTGTGTATAAATATAGAGATTTAAGTTCAAATGAGTATTACTTATTATGCAGCGCATCAGAAGATAACACTCTTAAAAAATAATTTTTTTGAAATATATCATAAACATGTTTCAATTAGCATTACACAGATGATATATAAATTTCACGCACAGTCACAAATTCTAAGTACGTGAAATCATGTATCACATAAATGCAAATTCACATATATGCATGTTTATGTAAGTGTATGTTCACATAATTTTTTAGGAGTTAGGAAATGTGAATGTATGTAAAATTTACATATTATCTTCATAATGTTAATTAAAACACGTTTATGGTTTTTTTAATTTTTTTAAGGATGGTAACTTCTGATACACTTCATATCGAGTGATATTCTCCCTAACCATATTATATATATAGGTAATTTAATTAATTTAAATAAATAATATTTTAAATATATTCGGATGGATGCAGTTAAATTCATATTCGATTATTCATTACTTGGTTGTTACGGATAAGAAGTTCATCTTCACTTAGCTGGTGTTGGGTTTGAAAACTAATATAGCGTGTTGGAGCAGCGTTGTCAATATATAGCAGAAAACGTCATGAAACTAGTACATTGTTTTTTTTTTTTTAAATTTTTCGAATATCTTTTTTATCACTTTTCTGATACATAATAAAACCGAAATTATCAAGTGATCTTATCACTTTTCGCCACCAAAATATATTTAAATTATAATGTGCCGATGTTATACCAGTTTTTTCCTGCCGTGTTTGTTAGGCAGTATTAATTTAGTTCAATGTTTGACTTATGTTGATAAACACGTACATTTTTAGGAATTATCCTTCTTTTTCTGGCATTTGTTATCTCATTTTTTTTTCTAGAATGTTGGGTTATTTTTGCGTAAATATGCTTTTTTTATTAGATGCACTTATGTCATGTCAACATATCCCTTGCAAAAAAATTTTAATTTGTATTGGCTACAATGAAGCCATTTTAGCACAACTTTGATTTAATTTGATTTTCAAAGGCTGAGATTAGTTTTTGATACAATCTAATGGATGCACTCATGCCATGAGAGCAGAGTTTCTTTTTGTTTCGTGGTCAATAAATTTATATGATACATGATTAATAAACTAGTTAAAAAATAGGGAGAATTTCATATATATTCTTTTAAATCTTTCTAATTACGTATGTATCCTTACAAATTTCCTTATTACATATATATCTTTCTAAACCTTTAAAACCTCACTAATATATCTAAATATCTAATTTATATTTATTAAAGTATTTAAAAAATATATAAAAATTATTTTTAAAATTATTTATTAAGGATTCCTAAACTACCCTTAATATTAATTGAAAAGTCATCATCCTTACATTCACATGAACTCATCCGTCCCTTCACACTCGTCACTCAATGCTTGACACGCGTGGTTCTTCTACATCATTCATCGATGACTCCCCCATGAAGCACAAAATCAACGAGTCCACGCTCGGTATATGTAGATTGTGATTTTCGTTCATTGCCATCGTCAATTTCGATTGTGACTCCACACTCGGTTTTACAAACTTCAACCAACCACCGGTAAGATGTTCCCATCTCTCCTTCTCTATTATTATTCTTCTTCGGTTCTTTTGAAAAGTAAGATATTTTATGTTTATTCAATGAATTCACATCAGTTTTGAAAAATCTTGAGAATTTTTTTATTAGGTCGTTCTATGCAAGATGGGGTTTCACAAAAACTAACTTGGTTAACATTCTTTCTATGCGAGATGCGGTTTCAAGGAACTTAATATTGCCGGTATTTATTCTAACCATATCGACCGTTGAACAAAAATTGAAACTTCGTCTATTGAATTAAGAATATTAGCTTATACTAATTAAACTGTGACAAAATGTTTCTTGGTCACTTGAATTTGAAGAAGAAATCAACCAAGACCCTATATTAGTAGTTTTTAATTGAATGATTACTTTTGAATTGATATTTTAATTAGAATGTTTAATTTGTGCAGTTTGAAATTTGTGCAGTTTTTATGCATTTTAGTGTAGTTTTTATGTAACTTTAGTGCAGTTTTTATGCAAAAATAGTGCAGTTTTTATTTATATTTAGTGCAGTTTTTTATGCAAATTTAATGCACATAGGCGGACTTACATGGAAAGAGGGGGTAGCCCGTGCAACGGGTCCCCTCCCAAATAACTTCGTTTCGTAGTGGAAAATTGTTAAAAATTTTATATGTGCAACCGACGAATTTTTATATATGCTACATATAGTATTAAAAAAATCATGTGTGCAACTTTATTAAAAAAATTTTGATACCTCAAAAAACAAGTTGATTACCTAAATAACCAAATAAGTAATTAATTCAATAAATCAATAACATTCAATAATATTTCTAAAAACTAAAACTCAATAAACCCATTACTAAATTCTAAACTCATTAACCCAATGTCCTTTTTAAACCCAATACTATTTTTAACCCATTTTCAAACTCACTAATAATTTTAATTTTTAAGTCCAATTCTTTAACTCTTCTAGTCTTAACCCACTTTTAAAAAAAAAAGATAGAAGAAGTAAGAAGCGAGAGCATATATTTTTGAAGGGTGTTCTGATTTGTGTGGTTAAATATGAAATATTTTTTATGGTGACAAATGAAGTTTCTATTGATCGATTCCAAAATATGAAAAAGTTAAAGAGAGCAACTGTGTGAGGTAAAACTTAATAGCTTATAGTTCATAATAAATTGTATTTTTATGTATTATCCATTATTCTAAGATTATATGTTTAATTTTAAATTATAAATATCCATGTGTTGACCTGATCTGACAAAACTAATCATTTTAATTTTTGAACCGTGAACGCGACGAAAATTTGTGCAACGGGTCCCATTGGTGGCTGGTCCGCCACTGTTAATGCAGTTTTTTTTTTTTTTTTTTTTTTGTGTAGATTTAGTGTATTTTTGGAGCATAAAAGAGGAAGTTTAAGGATATATTCATAATAATAAAGATTTAAAAGGATATATATGCAATCCTTGTTTTGTGGGAAAAAGGTAATTTGGAGATGGGCTTTTCTTCTCACACCACGCCTATTTTCTTCTCACACCACACCTACAAATTTTAACCTATAAAACTTTCTCTTTTTCATAACACATATTAATTACTTAAGGTTAAATAATGGTTTGAGGCCTGCAACACTAAAATGTAGTAGACTTTTAAAAGGCTAATGACATTAGCAATGTGGGTCCCAGGTCACAAGCATATACATTCTTTAGTCATAATTTCACTTCCTCCCCTCATTTATTACACACATAACCACACATATTTTCTTTTTTTTTTTTTTATATATACCAAAACATATTTTTAATCCAAACAATTAAAAATGTATAACGAAATAACTTAGAATAAGTTTCTATTATTTTTTGTTTTCTTTTTTAAAACAGAATAATTTTATAATTCACTGTTAAATACAAATCCAAACATCCTTTTAATTTAACCTCCTCACCTTTAATATTACACTAATTAATATGTTTTAGTTTTAACCTCCTCACCTTTAATATTGCAATATTTTTCATTCAGAAAAACTATAAAGCGGAATAATTAATAGTTTTTTTAGTTGTTAAAAACACAAAAATAAATAGGTTGCAATATTTTTCATTCAGAAAAACTATAAAGCGGAATAATTAATAGTTTTTGCAATTGATCCTTTATTTTTAATTTTCAAAAAACTTTAAAAAAATTGGTGTAATTTCAAATTAAGAAATTGACATAAAAAGTGAAAACATTAGTTGCAGGCATGCAAATAACTTCACTTCCTCAATCACTCACTCAATCACTACTAATGACTTCTCTCCCTCAGTCACAGGCATGCATATAACTTCACTTCCTCCCCCCTCAACTAAAAAAAAATACTACGGATCTCAATATTTTTCATTCATAAAACTATAAACCACAATGAATCATGGTTTTTCCATTCATGGAAAAACTAAAAAATGAGTGGGTTGCAATATTTTTTTTTCGTAGTAGTTTTCATTTGGAATAAAAAATTACAAATTGTTCGGTTTTTTAATAAATTCCAAACGAACTTGATTACAAATCATTCACCTTTTAGTTTTTCCGAATGAAAAATACGACCCATTCATGTTTTAGATTTTTTTTTTACAAAAAACTATAAACCATTTTGATTTTTCGTACAAAATAATTGCAACTCATTTATTTTTATGTTTTTAACAACGAAAAAAACTATGAAATATTTCATTTTATAGTTTTACAGAATGAAAAATATTGCAACCCATAAAAACGAAACATAACCACTTGCAAAACCAATTTTCATAAATTTGAAGCTTATAACTCAATCAACTCATTTAAATTAGAGGTTTCTTAACTTTTCAAGTTAAAGAACATACCAAACCAAGATGAAGATAAATTTCACAACTCAATTAATGAAAATATTCTCATTTAATTATGTGGTCTCATAATTATTAATAATCCGCTAGAATTATAACCCGGTGACATGTATACTCGACCACGACACGTGTTCATTCCACTAATCGTCATATCAATGCCCCAACGCAATGTTAATAATTTAATCAACCAATAAATTAAATCCACGTAATATTTCCCAAAGACGGGGTGTTACAATTTTTCTGCTTGAAAAGTATTGCAACCAATTTTTATTTTTACAACTCATTTAGATCGAAAAAACTATAAAACCAAACTAGTTCATGTTATTTTGTTGGGAAAAACTAAAAAGAGAATGATTCATAGTTTTTTCGTTTCGTAAAACAGAAATTGAAATAATTCGTAGTATTTTTTTCGTTCATATTTGTAATTAACTCTATTAATTATTAAATATTTATTGCTTTAAAAAAAGGATACTAACATTTATACAAACAATAATATAAAATTTCACTCACTAATTAACTTATATTAATTTTATAACTAAAAATAAATAAAACCACATGTTTACATTTTAATTTGATAAAAATCTAAAACAATTGAATTCATTTTTACTAGATTTTATAAAAAAATTCAATCATGTAAAACAATTGAAAAGATGATAAATGTCTTGTCATCCCCACTCATTCTCCTTTCTACAAATTCCAAAGCCCACTTAATCATACTATAATATTATATATAATTGACTCAATACATAGATATACATAGATGTGGTGTACTAAGTAGTATTTACAAATAAATAAATTAAAAAAAATGATATTTGATATTCTCTAAAGGATATAATAATTAAAATTAGATATTTGGATATATTAGTGAATTTTAAAAGTTTAGAAGGATATATATATATATATATATATATATATATATATATATATATATATATATATATATATATATATATAATAAAAAAATATTACAAGTACATATATCAAATTCTCCCAAAAAAAACTAAATTCAAAATTAATTTTTTGAAATAAAACACATTAAAAAAAGGGAGGTGATTTGTATACAACTTCTTTCATCCATCCACAACAATTTTACTTAAATGGACAATTATACCCTTTCTATCATTTTTATCAAATTTACATATTACTCATTCCATTAACTTTGTTT
Organism: Centrapalus pauciflorus; assembly: GCA_020465985.1. Taxonomy (NCBI): domain Eukaryota; kingdom Viridiplantae; phylum Streptophyta; class Magnoliopsida; order Asterales; family Asteraceae; genus Centrapalus; species Centrapalus pauciflorus. The sequence goes on from JAANYP010003878.1 coordinate 740,277, forward strand.
TACATAATGACAAATATTTTAAAAAATAGAAGATTTAATAATATTTTTTTGTTTACGAATTCCAATTCCTTAACATTTTAAAAAATATATATTTTTTTAATTCCAAGAGCAGATTTTTAAAGTTTTTTTTTACAAATTCCAATTCACAGAATTTGACGATAGCAAATTTTGTAAATTTTTTTTTTAAAAATAATATTTCACATTAATCTGCAACTCATGGCAATACTACTTAAAAAAATTATAAAAACATTAAAAAGTACAAAATTGTGGAATTGGATATCGTAAAAAATATTATTAAATCTTCTATATTAAAAAAAGTTGTCATTATCTAAAACAAAATAGAGGGAGTAACATGTATATTTGATAAAAATGATAGGAATAGTATAATTGTCCATTTAAGTAAAATTGTTATGAATGAATAAAATGAGTTGCGTATAAATCACCACCTTGAAAAAATAGATAACCAAAAATAAAGATATCCACGGCCCCATCGTTGTTCATGTCTTGATTAATTATCTTTCCCGTTCCGTTCCCCACTTCCAGTTTTAGCCGACGGAACACACTCTCTGAAACCTCTCTTTCTCTCTCTTCAGCACAATAATACACACACTAAATACACTCTGCTATTCACACACCTCGTTCAACTTTTTCTCTCTGGCTAGCAAGTAGCAATAGCATTCTCTCTCTCTCTCTCTCTCTCTCTCTCTCTACACACTACACTTCCATTGCTGTAGGAATATGGCCTTTTGATTTTGACTGGTGTTATGATGTGAAACCCTAGCTTCGATAGGCTACGATTAGGGTTTACATTTTTGTACTCTCTAGCTCGATTCTGTTTAAGAATCTCTGGATTTGGATTAGATGGGGAACTGTTGCAGATCTCCAGCAGCTGTTGCCAGGGAAGATGTCAAGTCATCCAACTACTCTGGTCACGACCATAACAATAGGAAGGACAAGGCAAACGCCGGCAACGGTAAGAAGGCGCCGATCACTGTTCTAACTGATATGTCCAAGGAAAATATAGAAGAGAAGTATATGTTGGATAGGGAGCTTGGACGTGGAGAATTTGGGGTGACTTACTTGTGTATAGATCGGAGCTCCAGAGAATTGTTGGCCTGCAAGTCGATTTCGAAGCGGAAGTTACGAACAGCTGTGGATGTTGAGGATGTGAGGAGAGAAGTGGCGATCATGAAGCATTTGCCAGAAAACTCGAGTATTGTGACGTTAAGAGAGGCTTGTGAGGACGAGAATGCGGTGCATTTGGTGATGGAGCTGTGCGAGGGCGGTGAGCTGTTTGATCGGATTGTTGCGCGTGGGCATTACACGGAGCGTGCGGCTGCGGCAGTGACTAGGACGATAGTGGAGGTGGTGCAGTTGTGTCATAAGCATGGAGTGATTCATAGAGACTTGAAACCAGAGAATTTCTTGTTTGCAAACAAGAAGGAGAATTCGCCTCTCAAAGCTATTGACTTTGGCCTGTCTATCTTCTTCAAGCCAGGTGAATGAGTTTGGCTTGTCTATCTTTACCAAGGCTTAAACTCATGGTGTTTAAAATGATGGATTTTAAAATGATAGGATCTTGAAATCTTTAGGGTTATGGATGGATTATGAAAGGTGGAGAAGTGGAGAATATAAAATCCTAAATGAGCCAAATCCTTTCTTTTAATATTGTATCCAAACATGACAACGAAGGATTTCAAAATCCAAATCCTAAATGGGTTGTATAAATCCTTCAAACCAATCGCCACCATAATACCATATGTGGTTAGATGATGAAGGCCAAGATCTCTTATAGTCTTATGTTTGGTTTTATCGATATAGAAAGTGAATGATCTTACTTTTATAGCTAGGCGTGTTAAGATAAATCCTGTTCTATAAATGATGGTTGTGGAAATTCAGCCAAACGTGGAATATTATTTGATTGATAGGATCCTTTAATAGGACAATGAATATAAGAGATAACAAGAACAATAAACAATTACAGCTAATAGGATAATAAAACTTATGTTACATTTATCAGAAACTCAGAAACCATTACTCTTCCACCCCACCCCCCCCCCCCCCCCGGGGCGGGGGGCGCGGGGGGGGGGGGGGGTTTGGAACTGAAAATGAAATCAAAAGAAATTATCAAGACAGGATAGCCGCAAGCAAAAATAGAATTTTGAATCTGTCTACATTAGGAACATGGTCTTTCCATGTCTTCACTCTAAGAGAAGCTTCCATTCTATGCTTATCAAGTATTCTAGATTGCTTTACCTAATCAATCATGACCAGCCCTGCTCGCTTAACAACTTGCTACAAGTCTCATATCCTAGCCAACACATGTGACAATTGAATTTCTGATTAGAGGTAACAAAATTACATCAATGATGTTAACTTCAACTTCTCCTTGGTCCGGGCATCCTGATCTTATATGTTGTTGCATGATGGCATTCCATTTCAACATTCACTTATATTCTACCATGTTGAAATTTGGTGGCTCATCGTCCTGTGCCCATGGGCGGATGTGTGTTGCTCACCGGTGGTACATGCCACCCGTCAATGGAGTGTATTTAATGTAGGGCTACAAACTAGTCGACCCAAAAACCAAGCTTGAAAAGTTAACGAGTCGAGCTCGAGGTTCGGCTCAAGTTTTTATTTAGCTTTAAGAGCCTTATATATGTATACATATCGATTAGCGAGTCAAGCTTCTATCACACAATTCGAGCTTCAAGACTTCAGCCGAGATTTTAGAGTTCGAGCTGTATACCAAAAAAATAACTCAAAAGCTGTTAATAGATATATTCGAGCTCAACTCGAGCTTAATTCGAGTACTTATCAAGTCGAGCTTGAGCCTGCATTTTAAAAGTTCATCGAGCTATCAAGCCAAACTCAATCTTGGCTCGACTTGTGCTAATTTAATGTAAAAGTTCACTAATATTTTAATGTGCTACCATTCAACGTTTACAATATTGCTTCTATAATTTTAGCTCACCAAATATTGATTAAAAAGTGATCCATTGTAGCACAGCTATTTAGAGCTAAACTTTTAAGGCTTGATATAACTTTTTTATTTTAAACAAACTAATTTATAATTTAGTGTTCTGGCTTTTAAGGTTCAATTTATAACTTCTTATTATTGGACGCTGAGCCTCAGAGCCTAGGCGTGCCTAAGACACACTTTTAACAACTAAAGATGCCATCATGTGTATCATTACTCATATTAACGTACAGCGTAGGAACCTTCTCTTTCATGGCATCTATCACATCTCTAGAGCCTTTCACATTAACTATGTGTGCATATCCTATCATGTATGTTTTTAAGATCGATAAACATCATGTGCATAATTTTTTGCGCCCCCTATCTCTCTCCCCGTAAGCCGTCAAATCAAGCAAACAACACATGTTTATAGGGGTGTTCAAAATTAAAAATCTGAAATTTTGGAAACTAATATTGGATTATACAAATATGAAATGTCTGAAACTTTTTATAAAATTTTATATGATTATAACTATCCATATACCTAATATACAAATACTCATATCCGAGTACATATAAAAAAGAGAAACAACACAAACGAAGTATATTTGGAGTTCATTTACTCAAAATGACAAACATCATTATGAACGAAATATGTATAAATGACCGATGAGAAAGTGAATTCAAGTTAAAACTCAAAACTAAATTTAAAATTTAAATCAACACCCAATATTAGTATAATCCAACTCTCTAAAATTTACCTTGCTTTTTCCTGTTAAGCAATTTATCATTACAGTCCTTCCATGATTATTTTCGAACATCAATTTTCTTTAATGTATGCTTCTCATCATTGATGCGTTGGTTCTACTTATACCCCTAATATTCCATTATCATATCTCAGATGGCTTTCATATGCCACTCAAAATGACAAACATCATTATGAACGAAATATGTATAAATGACCGATGAGAAAGTGAATTCAAGTTAAAACTCAAAACTAAATTTAAAATTTAAATCAACACCCAATATTAGTATAATCCAACTCTCTAAAATTTACCTTGCTTTTTCCTGTTAAGCAATTTATCATTACAGTCCTTCCATGATTATTTTCGAACATCAATTTTCTTTAATGTATGCTTCTCATCATTGATGCGTTGGTTCTACTTATACCCCTAATATTCCATTATCATATCTCAGATGGCTTTCATATGCCACTCAAAATGACAAACATCATTATGAACGAAATATGTATAAATGACCGATGAGAAAGTGAATTCAAGTTAAAACTCAAAACTAAATTTAAAATTTAAATCAACACCCAATATTAGTATAATCCAACTCTCTAAAATTTACCTTGCTTTTTCCTGTTAAGCAATTTATCATTACAGTCCTTCCATGATTATCTTCAAACATCAATTTTCTTTAATGTATGCTTCTCATCATTGATGCGTTGGTTCTACTTTTACCCCTAATATTCCATTATCATATCTCAGATGGCTTTCATATGCCACTTTCCGCTCTGTTCCCTAGTTTTTCTTTTAAATCTTCTCTTGGTCTTGGCTAGTTTATACGTCTATATCTCTCTACCAGAATCGACGTTAATTGTTTTGAATGGATATTCTCAGTCACCATATGGTAGGTTCTACAATAGTGTCATGAATTGTGTGACATTTTACAAGAGAAGCTAATGATCATTACAAGAAGCCTTTAAGAAAAAAGTAGATTTCTTTTTGTAGATTTCCTATGTAACTTGAATAATAAGCTGGTTAGGCAGAAGCTACAGGCATAAACTGTAATTGCAAATCATCCTGAGCTTCAGAAGTTGAAACGCAACTTGTATTTTGAGCAAGCAACTCTGTGAGACTGTTGATTGCTTAGGTCTTAAAGGACTTTTGTATTAACTAATCCATTGACGTTTATCTTTGACTGAATATGTGTTCATTGATCAGTTCAGTTATATGTGATCTTGAATAATCAGGCACTGTCTTCTCTTTCAGACAGATACCATGTATAATCTGGACGGTCCAAGCCTTTTCTGGATTGTTTTTTTATTAATAAAATTTCTTCTTTTGCGTCTACAAGTATCAATATTATGACAAACTTTGTAAATGATGTTTTATGCAATATTGTATGCAAGAGTTCACCGTTTACCTGTGCAAATTCAGTTACTTTCATAATACTATCCTCTAAAATAATCAGCAAATATGGCAAAAATCCTGACCCTGGCTTTGGACTTCACTCTAAGCCTCATTCTCTAACCTTCAGTTGCATTATTCATGTTGTCATGATTTCTTGTGAACATTGATCAGTTGTTTCTTGTCACCTTATGAAATTACCGTTATAGAGCTGCCTTCCTCAGTCAAAGGTGTTGCGAAGCACTAACCATGTTCCCTTCCCTTAAGATTTTGGGCGCAAAGAAGCCCTTGTCAAGCATCTAATTATGTGATGACCTTTCAAAGTTATGGCGTGTGTTAACCCCTCTTGATAGGGGGAATATTCTGAATGGTGCTAGATGAGCTATTGAGCTAGGTGGTTGACCAAGGGCCTAAGACGCCTAACACTTAACCAGTAAGGGGGGATTAAGCAGTATAGTTTTACCTTGATAAATTAATCACAACCTGGCGAGAAACCTTTAATTCACATGCTAATCAATTGAAATATGAGTGAAAATTAATGAAGTACATTGATTATTTGCTATACAATAATGTCCCAGTGTAATAATGATTTATGTATATATAAACTAATTTAATGGTATTGAGAATTTTATATATTGTGTATTAATATATTATTAAATGTCTGAAATTGCCCCTGAAGAAAAAAATATAAGGAAAACATTGTGGATCAGAATCGAAGTTACTAATTTCAAGTAATGATAATTTAAAGGGCAAACAATTGAAGTAGCTTAAAACTTGTATAAAAAGGCAATGTTGCAAATTTAGGACCATTTTGTGGGATGGACGGAGTAGATAATTTCGTGCAATTTACTATTTACTTTTTTAATAAAAAAAGCCAAGAATGTTGTAGTAACTGTCTCCTTGTACGTAATTACTAGAGTATGGAGTATAGGCTGTAGACTGTAGTACTTATTGTAAAAAATTATAATGGTTGTCAATTTGTCATATAATAAAATTAAGCCTCACATTCTCACAACTCCAATGTGAAAACCAAAAGCACAAATTCTTAGAAGAGAAGTAATGATAGTACCAATACAGTTTATTAATGAGTACTGAGTAGTAAGTATATTTGGATATTTCTCCAACTTCCCCAGTTGCGTACTTGTATGTGATTCGAAAAGACCCTGATGATCAGGTGTCAGTCTTCAAATCGAGTATCATCAAGTTAAAATATGTTTTTCAGATTTGCGAATGCTCAATATCGTGTAAGAACATTATGTCCACTCACTTGGACCTGAAGAACTAGAGTTGATCATTTACGTCTCATTTTAACCATGTAAATCAGTTATATCTTTGCTCGAGTTGATTATATTGTAATGACTAATTAATAAATACAGGTGAGAGGTTCTCTGAAATCGTTGGAAGCCCATATTACATGGCTCCAGAGGTGCTTAAACGTAACTATGGACCAGAAATTGATATATGGAGTGCAGGGGTCATTCTTTACATATTATTATGTGGTGTGCCTCCATTTTGGGCAGGTATTTCATTTTTCATACATGTTGATTGATAAATTAGATTCATATTTGGAGTATTATAAGTATTTTTTATAGCATTTCTAGTCTATTGTTGTGGGAAGGATGTGTATGGATTTCGTGTTTGTCTATTTGCTATTTTCTTCAATGGATGCCTATTTGCCAATTGCTACTCTTTTTGGATTTCCTGCTCAAGGTCAAATGAGATGTGGGATTAAGAGTAATCATCTGGATATTGTTTATTATTGTTGTGCAATGCTGCGATTTTGTTACATTGCTCACCAAGATGCTATCAATCTCCCAAGTAAAAGAACTTATGCTTAAGGCGATTTTCTAATGCAGAGTCTGAACAAGGGGTTGCACAGGCCATTCTTCGTGGGCTAATAGATTTCAAACGTGAACCATGGCCTAGTGTTTCTGAAGGTGCCAAGAGCCTTGTACGTCAAATGTTGGAGCCAGATCCAAAGCTGCGACTTACAGCTAAACAAGTGCTTGGTATGCTTATTATTGGAACATATATGCATGATTTGTATCATGGAAAGTTGACACATTTATAGTCTCTAATCTTTTGAAACAATTATCAGTTTTGACCAATATGTTCTATTGATCAACTGCCCACCACATAAAGCACTGTTCCTGCTTGCCTGCTTGATCAGTCAATTTGATGTATTTTCACTGAAAATTATCACCACAACCTTCATTAAAAATATGGAATTAATTCGGTTCAATATGTAAAAAAGTTTCAAGGAAATAAAGCATAGTGCATGACACATCAAATGTGTATCTGGTGTTTGATGCAACAGATACACATCCAACATAGGTTTGGCACACTGATGGCAGACATAGGATTGCCATAAGGTGGGATCCCTATAATTTTAATAATAAAGAATGACAAGCCTGCAATTAAGGCAAATATATTGTAAAATTGAGTCAACTTTCACTTGCTAATTGGAGTTCCAATGTGTTTATTGAAAATTGTAATCAGAAGGTCAAGCTTTGAACAGCAATAAATTACACCTGCATAAGTCAGAGTTCCGGGGAGAGAGTTTGTAATAAACAAAACTGTAAAAATTTGAAAACAATTCAGTGGCTGGAACTGAAAATTTCAAAGGAATATATAATTTTGTATGGTCAATGTTGTTTAAAACCAACCCAACTTTCATCATTTCACGGGTTAAGTCTAAAGTTAATTTTTTCTTTGTAGTGGTTAAGTCTCTATAGTCTGTTTGTCTTTTTAACCTTTTATATATATATATATATGTGTGTGTGTGTGTGTGTGTGTGTGTATCTAGGTTCAAGATCCATGGAGTACCATATTAAATGTACATGTTCATTACGATAAAATTTTAAATTTCATGTAAACTACAATATACACATGTTCAAATGTGTATTATTTTTGACATGTTCATGTATAATAAAATGCTACATTTCATGCAAAATAACAATATGCACATGTTCAATGTTCAATGTGAAATATGCATGAACAATTGAACATGTGCATATCGTACATATTGCAATTATGCATGAAATTAAACATTTTGTTACAATGAACATGTGAACTAGTCAAGCAAAATGCAATTTTGAATATATGTATATTACAATATTACATGAAATTTAACATTTTATCGTAATGAACATGTACATTAATATGGTACTCCAGTACTTCAATCTAATATGGACTCCATAAAACTCGACCCTATATACATACATATAGAATCAAATGAGAAGCTAAATATATCTTGAGAAGTGTGAGAAGCATCGTGATTCATTTTTTTATGTGTTGATTCACCATTTTTTGAATATATAAATAATGAATCCTAAATTCCGGATTAATAAATCAACAAATCATTATCTTTTTGTATTGATTCATTAGTTTTTGAATTTATAAATAACGAATCACAAATTTAAAAATAAGTGAATCAATGTACAAAATGGTGAGTCGATATACAAAATTAGTGAATCATAGTGCTTCTTACATTTCTCAAGATATATTTAGCTAACAACGATAACGGATAACCTAAGCCGGGGAGGGTTCTATGATATTTCTTTCTTAAATGGGGAACCGGATAACCATTTTAAAATTTCATTTTTTCATCAAAAGCTTTTTTTATTTAATCAATTTAAACATTTATTAATATTTTTTAAAAAAAAACAATTTTTTGGTTGATGCATAAAATGTGAGATTTCATTTGTGCATAAACTCTCTTCAATCTGCACAAAATCTCATAAGTTTATGCAGAAATAAACTTTCGTATATTATGCGTCAAACAAAAAAATGTCTTTTTTAAAGAAAAAATAAAGATGTAAATTAATCAATTATAAAAAATTTGGGTAAAAATGTAAAATTTTAAATTGGGTCTCTGGTTTCCCACGAAAGTTAGTTCTCATTCGAACCTTTCCCGATATATATAGAACCTGCTTCAGCAGCGTACCCAACGTACCCCTTGTGAATGATCATTAACATATTCTTTAATATAGACATGTATAAGGTAACATTATAAGACTTTCCATTAAAAGGATGATACCTTATATAAAATAAATCTTGTGAATGGTAAAAAAATGATCGTTTGAATGGTGGGAGTGATCATCCACTTGGATGACCATTCTCATAAATATGCATAAACATTCATATAATTTTTAAGGACGTAAAAAGTGTGAATGTATGTGAAATTCACATATTATGTGTGCAATGTTAAATTAAATATGATTGATAAATTATTTTTTTAAAGCTTTTTTAAAGGTGATACTCTTTTGAGCCTGAATCTATATATATGCAAATAAGAGAATAGAGTAGGTACATACCCTATAAAAGAACTTATAATCATGTATATATGAATAAGAGAATTAAGTGTAGGGAATTATAATCAACCACTACAAAGTAAAAATAAGAAAGGTTTAAGGGCTTTGCTATTTTTTAAATACAAAGGAGATGTGCTATTGCAAAATTATTTTGGAAAAAGGAATTACCATTGTAAATAAAAAATTATATTTGGAAAAATGATTTACCATTATAACTAATATATTCTTGTAAAATAACGTAAGGGAAATTATGTTTTACTCATCTTGACACTTAGCAAAATTGGGATGTAATCCAGCCGTTCACAATTGGCTGCTTAAAGCATGATCTATGGTTCCACCTTTGCATCTAAAATTTGGACTGTATCTTATTTCCAAATATTTTGCTTGTACCTTACATGTTTTGATGGTAGTTTCTGATAGTTATGATTGCATACAAGATTCAGTGTGCATCATAAAACCTTTTCTAACAAGTCCCTGCGACTGTGTTTGCATTCTATCTTATGTGTGGTTGCTTTCTTGCCATACAAACCTAACGATTCTGCTTCAGTGGATGTATGTGTTTTGAGAATTAGAATTATTTGTTTAAAACTTGTCTAAAGAAAGTTAAGGGCAGCCCACCCTCTGAGGGCCCCAATTGACATGTCCCACGGCCAACGTGGAGGAGATAAATAGTGTAACTCATAGTTAACCAATGTATGTTCGTAAGTTCATAGGTGTCCTTGAATTCGTGTAATTCACGTTCTATAGTCTTACTGCAAATATCATTTTGATAAGATATGTATTTACAGAGGCTGCATGACTATGGGCGATAATTAGTATTAGTTTGTATGATTGATGCTTAATGCTTTAATGTACTTACAGAACATCCTTGGCTCCAAAATGCTAAAAAAGCTCCAAATGTTCCCCTTGGTGATGTTGTGAAGGCAAGACTAAAACAGTTTTCATTGATGAATCGGTTCAAGAGAAAGGCTCTGAGGGTTGGTTAATCGGCTCTTTGCATATTTTTAACGCTTTTTTGCGTTTAAATGTCAGATACTCACATATCAATTCATTAATCAATATGTAATTTTGTTGTGACCTTCTGATAGGTTATTGCTGATTTCTTGTCCAATGAAGAAGTTGAAGATATCAAGGAAATGTTCAAAAAGATCGACACGGATGATGACGGTATTGTTACAATCGAAGAACTAAAAGTTGGATTACAAAAGTTGAATACACAGCTTGCAGAGTCTGAAGTTCAGCTGCTTATTGAAGCTGTAAGTGTGACTGCATAGGCAATCTTCATTTAATTTTCTCGTTAATACTGTTTCTGCCTTACAATCTGCTTCCTGAAACAACATTGCATATTAGGTGCACTTCCTAGTTATTGGTGAAAATTTTCTAGTAGTGCAGTCAGTCTAGGAAATATCACATTAGTAATACTTCAGAACAAAAGACTTCGGTCATTTCTTTCTTTCTTTCTTCGTTCTTTTTTATTTTCATTAGGAAATTGGTATAAAGCTTCTTTATGATACCGAGCACATCAAATAGGAGAATAAAAAGCCAGCAAAAAAAATCTGTTTATAGAAATCTTTTGCCTTTTGCATATATAGTAGGTCAAAATATAACCAGTAATTTACTGCTGTTTTGAAACTTATCCTTTCCACTCCTATAATATTATTAGCTTGTCTTTTTTTATTGGTGTTGATTAAGCAAAGGTAGAGCTTTCTAGACCAACAAAACATAAGTTATATTGGAACATGAAAGTAGTAGGTACTAAGCCATACTAAATTAGGGTGATGCAAAACTTGGGACAAATTTGTGAAACGGACAGATCGTACCAGAACTGGTACCAAACGATCAGGTTCTTGGTACTGATCTAGTCTGGTTTTGTATTTTTTTGGTTATGGAAGTTAAAAACTAGAAGCAAATGGTACCGGTACCATTCGCTCTGGTTCTAGTTCCCATATCATTAAGTTTTCTGTTCCGGTCCTGGGGCGGTTTTGGATCGTTGCACACTCCGAACGTAATGCTATAAGTCGTCAAACGGTTTTCTAGAAGTTGCTAGGCAGAGTAGGTAGTGGACCGAGCGACTGCTACCTAATTGGTTTTTTTTTTTTTTTTGGGGGGGAGGGGGGGGGGGGGGGTGAGATTTGGTGGACGCATTGAGTGGTTTGGTTTTAATATATAAAATTTAATATAAGATGACATGTAATGTTAGAGCTCCCTATTTATCTGTTGGCATCATTTTAATTATTTACAAATGAATTTACAATGTTAGTTCGAGGAATCAGAAATTAATATGAAAGCGAATTAGATTGTGTATAAAGGTTTAATTTAATGAAAGGAAAAAATAGAAGGGTTATTTGCCATTGCTGAAGCACATTTGCCTGATAAGTGTTTTTTATTAAATTGGGAATCACTACTATTGCTAGTTCCATTCCAGTGGATTGATGAAACAGATAGTCCATATCTTTATATGCATGTAGGAGAAATAGAAAAATCGTATTTGGTGAGGTCAAGTCGTTGCGTGGGACCTGTTTGTCAGAATTTTCCATTCATTTAATCTGATGGTGTCTCTTGCTTACAGGTAGATACTAATGGGAAAGGCACTCTGGATTATGGGGAATTTGTTGCGATTTCACTCCACCTAAAAAAGATGGCAAATGATGAGCATCTACACAGAGCTTTTTCGTATTTTGACAAGGATAGTAACGGCTACATAGAGCCCCAGGAGCTTGAGGATGCATTGATGGAAGACGGAGATGCAGATTGTGCTAATGTTGCAAACGATATCTTCCAAGAAGTCGACACAGATAAGGTGGATGCTAACTTTATATACATTTCCTCTACCCAAATCATTGAAACTTCTGACTCGGTTTCATTTTTCATTTCATGATGCAGGATGGGAAAATTAGCTACGAGGAGTTTGCTAGCATGATGAAAACGGGAACCGACTGGAGAAAGGCTTCTCGACATTACTCGAGAGGGAGATTTAACAGCCTGAGCGTTAAGCTGATGAAAGATGGTTCTCTGAACTTGGGGAGTAGCGAGTAAAGAGTTGACTCGCTTGATTTTATTTGTAATTATGGGTTTATGTTTGGTTAGATGCAGGCAATTGTCGAGAGGTATGTACGTGTATCTCTCTCCAACGTGTTTTAAGTTTGAGTCAGGCCCTTTGTGTAGGCAATCATATATGTATGATTCTGGCCCCTTGTACTAGTTTGATGTTTCCCCAACTTTTGCCCATCAGTCTACTGTCTTTGTTGGGGCTTCGTTACATTTGCAAAAGAAATTTCATATTTTTGTAGTTGAAACCAATTCTCCTACTGCAGTAAGAAACACTAAGGGACGTTTGGTTCATAGAATCTGATGGAATTTGATGGAATTAGAATGAAAATTCTATTCTGATGTGCTGTTTGGCAGTAAAAATGAATGAAATGAAGATTCTTTTTTTTTTTCTTTTTTTAAACACCATTTTTGAAAGAATCTATTTTTCTTGGGTTAGTGTCATGAAATTTAAATTTCATTCCAAAGATTTTAACAGTTCGAAAATCAAAACCTAGACTTTATCTTCACCAGCCTCCATTTCTATTCTGACAGATTTCATTCCTTTCAGAATTTCATTCATTGACAGATTCTAATCTAGGAATAAACATCCTGTGATCCAAATGCCGCCTAATCACCAATAAAACATAGGGAAATCATTCATCAAACTAATAAACCATAAATGCAATAATTGTCCATTACTTGTGTTGTGTGTTTCATATTACCTGATTACCGTGGTCCATATATTTGTAAAATAATTATATTTGACCGACTAGACGTCAAGTCAAGAGTTGAATTTTCAAGATCAACACGTTTAACGGAAGAGGGGTGAATGCATGATCAATGATTTATTTTATTATTATTATTTGGGTTCCGTAAGTAAACGGGTTTGGACTATGGAGTAATAGACACAATTATGTTTTACCATCCATAATAATACATCATGTAAGTTGTATTTATATATTTTACTGGTTGCCAAACAAGTAACTTTAGTTTTTTCACCCGATTAATATTGGAAAAAATCCACAAATCTTAAAACATTTTAGCGATTAAGTTCTTAAACTTTATGTTTTACCGGTTCATCCGGTAGTTGATTAAAAATATATATTTTTTAATAAGACAAATATAATTTAAAAGATTCAAACAATCAAAAATAAGTTTAGAAACTTAATTGTAAAAACAAAAATAGTTTATATGGTTTTTTCACCCTGTAAAATATCACCTCTGCTTTGTATGTTTGTGGATGTGATTGACACGCAAGAAGAAAAAGATGAACTTCAGAAATATTATGCTTTATTTCCGGTTTCCATGTATTTAGTAAATGGACAAATTATTATCATCCAACTTTTAGAACACGTTGCTCATTTGTTTTTCACTTCTCCTTTTTCATTAAATATTGATCGTTAGAAAAGTTTCACAATTCACAATGTATTTGTTTGGCACAAAAGCATTACTATTTAACTCCCCCATCACCCCCCCCCCCCCCCCCCACCCCACCCCACACAAACACACATTCTCTATCTCACACACATTAGAGTTCCGGTAAAAACAGTGTTATTTACTAAATCATAGTGCATGATGATCATTTGACGCATCACGTGGAGAGGATTGTCTATCACACGCGAAGAATTGTGCATCACGATCACTTGATGCATTATGTGGTCGTTCTGAGCCACAATTCATTGCAAAGGAAATCAGATAATAGTGCATGATAACCATTTGATGCATCATGTGGCCGATCCGAGTTGGGTTGGTCCGACGGTTCAAATCATTCTAGTTTTTTATCAGTCATTCAATTGAAGTCAGTTCATCATTATATGCATCTTCACAAAAATAAAATAATAAAATACATAGCTGAGAATCAAACCTGAAACCTCTAATTTTACAAGTAAGACTTTAACCATTGAGCTCCAAGATACTTTATTATAAAATTTATTAACTTATGTCTTTTAACAACAAACTAACTCTTTAATGTATTAATTTATTAAAGATCGAATCCAATATTTCTAATTCCATAGATCAACATCGAATTTTATTCACTAATGTTATTAATATATTAAAAAGTGACTTTGTTATTAAAAGAAATATATCAATAAATTTGATACTAAAATGGCTTGTAGGTTAATGGATAAATATTATTTTATGGAACAAGTGACTTTGTTATGTGAATTTCCATGCATATTTCTATGAATTTTTATACATACATATTCGGTAATCCGGTTTGGCTTCGCTTGGTCCGCTGTTAGCTAGACCATAAATCAATCCAAAAACCAAGTTTCATAATCGGTTTGGTCTAAAACCATACCGAAAACCGAATTTTAAATTTGGTTTGGTTTTAAATGGATTTGATTCGATTTGGTTTGATTTTTGTTTTCCTCGGTCACGAACCAAAAACTGTCCACCCCTAATCGACGTGTGGTGGTGATTGTTTCCATGAATTGTTTCGTGTATTTGGAAGATTGATGATGCATTAGGTTGGTTTTATTAATTGCTAATGGGATTGAAATTGAATATTATAAATGATTTTTCAAATTTTGAAAAGGAGATATCAGGTGTTGTTATCCCGAAAGCACCCTTCCACAATTTGCATCAGATGCATAGTGATGCATAAAAAGTTTCACTAAATTACAATCATGTCATTGTGATTTAAGGGATATAAAATGGTTTCCCGATACATTATGATTTTTCCTTGAACCATCCCATATATATATATATATGTATGTATGTATGTATATACACATACATACATATAGGGGTAGGTTCATTGGAAAACCACTATGCACGTGAAAACTATGGAAACCTACGCATACCGTCCGATTTGGTGCATTTCATGAAAAACGCGGTGGCATGATCGTAAATAAGATGATGTATCACGCGGGAAATTTGATGCATCACGAGGGATTTTGATGCATCACGCGGGGAATTTGATGCATTTGTGGTGGTGCAGTGCGGTTTTCACAAGTTTTTCGGTGCATGGTGGTTTTCCATTGAACCCCCTATATATATATATATATATATATATATATATATATATATATATATATATATATATATATATATATATATATATATATATATATATATATGTATATATATATGTATGAAAATATATGAAGTCACATGTCACTCTCTTTGATTTCCCGTCTAAATTTCAAAATATATCTTTTTTAATTTTATATTTTTATTAACGTTTAAATAATTAAATAAAGATTGTGTGCACCATTTATTCTAATTACCAACTTATTTTTTCTAATTTATCATTTGATGTTAATCAATTCCTAAAATAAAAACCTCCTCTTGTGTTATTTTGAAGCAAAAAAAAAACGTAATTTGTTGATTCAATGTTCTATAGTTGTGAGATTTAATTACCTTATTAAAATGTTAGCCTAATAACGTATTGTTTAATAATATTATTTTAACATTAAATTATAAAAGAAATACTGAATGATCTATAGATAATTTTCTAATGTTTACTATTTATACATATAACTTTTAATATTTTAATTTACTTATAAGTAAAGAATAAAAACATTAAACATTCATTAACACTTAAGGTCTAAAATAATCGTGTATATAATGAAATAATTTTGATTTACTTCTATAACTAGCAGTAACTATTTATTTTATTCATCTTATAATTATTTAAAACATATCTATATTTTATCAATATTAGTTAATTAATCTCATGTTATACATGGTTAATAATATAGTATATATATAATATGAGAAAAAACCTTAAGGTGAAAAGACAAGAGAACATGTCATATGTCATTAGTGTTTTAATTTAGATTATGTAAAATGTTAAGTACAATAATAAATCAAAAGGCAAATTAGTCAACAATTCACAAAATCAAATTCTCTTCCTCTGTCACCCTCTCAAAATTATTGAAAATTAAGAATTATTTTGATGTACCAAGTTTGATACTACACCAACGATGTTGCATAAAACTTTGATGATCCAGCAAAATTTTAAAACATTGATGATACACAAAACCATTTATAACCAATAAAAAATAAAGATGCACTAACCATTGATCCAATCAAATTGATTATACATTCAACTCAAATTGATGATACATTCAACTTTCATCGATGATGCACACATTCATTAAAACGATGATACACCGACTATATATTTAAAACAAGGGTATTGTTACTTTAGCCCTTAACAGTGATCTTTAAAACATTTAAAATGTTATCAATTTGTATTCTATTATAAGCATTTAATATCCTACTTTATTATTGTCGTCAACATTAATAATCAACTTTCTGGTGCACTGCATAGGTACTCACATTAATCATCTACTTTCTGGTACTCACTTGAACCTAAATCTGTATATGTATGTGTGTGTGTGTTTAGGGTTGAGACGTTGCAGATTCTAATTTTGGTACATATTTGCAAAAACATATATTCGATGTTGAATATTCAAATTTATAACGTTTATTCGATGTTTAATATATTAAATTCAGAGTATTCAATGTTGAATATTCAAGATCGAATATTCAATGGTGAATTCTAAGAAAATTTTAAAAAAAGAAAAGAAAAAATCATCGGTCGTATTTTGAAGATGATAAAATTATTCTTGTTTTTATGTTATATATTTTTTTTTTTGAAAGGCAAAAAGATAACTAGCAAGGAGCTTCGGCATCGCCATCACCCCAAAGCTAGAAACCCAAAGATATTATTAAAAATAAATCAGATTACTAAAGGAGAAGTCCTCCAAGATGGAGAACACCAAAAACCAACTGCCTCACAAGGAGGAATATAAAACCCACATCACAAAAGAGACAGAGTTTAACCACGGGAAAAAGATACCATCAATCCCAAGTGACATTTATCGATGACTTTCGATTTTTAAACCAAAGACTAGTAAGTCGTTGTACTCCCATGAAAAGATCTTCAGCTTTGACTTTCTCAATCTCATTATCTGTAGCATGTAGAATCTTATTTCTCCATTTCCAAATAACACACAAAACCGTCATTATAACTCCATTTCTGATTACATCTCTGTCTGTCTTTTGACTCATTGCTGATATAAATTCCAGAAAAGAATCTGTCGAGTCCAAGAAGACCATGGAATTACTCCACCAGCTGCGGACTTTTCTCCATAGAGAAGCAACTATTGAGCAACGGAAAAAACAGTGGTTAACGTCCTCAGGATCCACGTTACAAAGAGTGCAACAGCCTGATTGTAATAAAATTCCCCTACGTAAAAGTTGATTCTGAATTTCTGCATCAAATTTAGGTTCTACAATG
Organism: Centrapalus pauciflorus; assembly: GCA_020465985.1. Taxonomy (NCBI): domain Eukaryota; kingdom Viridiplantae; phylum Streptophyta; class Magnoliopsida; order Asterales; family Asteraceae; genus Centrapalus; species Centrapalus pauciflorus. The sequence goes on from JAANYP010003878.1 coordinate 757,968, forward strand.
ATTATATATATTATTTATTGCAACATGTGTTTCTGTTAGCAAATTAATCCTCGAAATTGCATCACACGTGTATTTACATGAAACTAGGTATAATCATATTGTTTCTTTTGACATTCACCCCACTAAATGAGATAGAGAAATCAAATTTCTTCACGGTTATTGTGAAAATACGTACATGTACACGTACCCCATTTTTAGTACGTATATTAATTTTGTTTGTTAAAAATTTAACTCTAATCCTTAGTATTAGTTTAGAAGAATACTAGGTTAATATCCATGTATAAAAGATTATTTATAAATTAAATAATTATAATTTGGTGGGATCCCTTGAGAAACTTTAAAAAAATTTCTTAAATTAAAATACAATAAAAATATGACACATGCAAAATCACTAAGTCAATGGTAAAAAAAGATGACCCTAAGTCAATGTTTAAGTCCAAAAGAGACGGTTAATATGTGATTCAATAAATTTGAATCATTGATTTCAATATAATATTTTTAATTAACAGTTTAAATATGTTAAATCATAAGTTATTCTTGTTTTAAAAAAATTTGTGATTTTTACATATTCGACTCAAGATATTCAAACAACTGGTACAATTCAATTATTATAATTTTATCTTCTTCTTTGGATCAAAAAAGTTAAACTGGTGATTCAAAAAAAAGCTTTGTTGTTTTACAAATGACAAAAACAATCAAAATTGATTTTTTTTAATCAAACCTAAATTAAATTTTTACATATCATGTTTAAGACCAAAATATACATAAAATATAATCAATCAACCAATTTGAATTTTTAGACTTGGTTCTTAAAAGTTCTTAATTTAATAAATTTTTTAAAAGTTGTTTGATCTTAACTTTCTATAAAGATATATAAATAAGTATAAAAATTAGAGTTTATTAAATTTTAGTTAAATAGCAATTAAATTAAGTAGATTAGATTTGAATTTATTGGTTTTTATTTTTTTTTAAATATATTTCATAGGTGACAATGACATATTTATTTACTAATTTATGGTTTATTGATCCATGTATTATAAGAGTATATTAACAAATAACTATTTCTAATACATATACACACATACATATATATAAACTTAATTTTATTTTAAAAATTACAAAAAATTAATTAATTACCACTCTTAAAGTGGCATAAAAAATATATAAAATATGAAAATAAATGTCCTACATGACATGTATAGGATTAACAATTGAAAAATATTTTTTATTTGTTTTTGTGCTTATGTGCTATTATTAATCCCATAGAAATCAATAAAACAATTTTTAAATGCTAATTATGTTATATTTTTAAATTTTCTGAAGTATATTAAATAAACGTATATATTTGTTAGAGACCCTTAAATAAACTATATATAAGTTTTCTTATTGAAGAAGTTTTAATTAATATTAAATATTTATTGCCTAAGTGATTGAAATTTGATATAACAATTATGAGCGTCAACTTAAAAAATAATTAAGATTACTCGAAATTGACTTATTTAAAATTTTTAATTTTGCAACATTTAGTTTTGAAAAATTTTAGAAAATAGTAATACCAAATTTTATTAAAGAAAATACAATTGAAATGTAGATGATTATTTTTTAAAATGTGTCAAAAATTCATACTTATCGTATAAAGATTTGATAACAAAAAGTTTTTCAAATTTATTATATACTAAGGTATCTAGTTATTATTTCAAAAAATAATTTATTCTTTCCTACATTTAAATTGGAGTTTATTATTTTATCGATCTTTTAATATTTTTTATTTTACTTCTGAAGTTTATTATTTTATTACTTTTTTTTAAAAAAATTATTCTTTGGGACATTTGAACTTGAAGTTTATTATTTCATTGCTTTCTTAAAAAATTTTTATTTTAGCTTGTCTAGTTTAAATTTGTTTAGGAAACAAAAATACTAAGTTTCAATCAAATCAATTAAATGATATGTATGTTACTTAATTTAATGTTAATTTTGATTTTTGAGAAAAGAGCAAGAATATGAAAAATAATGTATCATAAGGATGACACGTGACAAGAATTGTTCTCATTTATAATAGTACTAGTTTATTTACCCATATGATATATGAATCTGTTTGAATAATAATTTTTTAATAAATTACAAATTCAAAATAATTGTAGATATTAAAAATAAACGCTACAAACTATTAATATTATGAAGGAGATGTGACTTAATATTTATTTAAACATTATACATTATAGAATGAAAATATTACAAAAAATAATTTAATAAATCTCCAAATAATGAATAAAAAAATCATAGTAAAATTCTTAGTTTTATTTATAATTAATAATAAAACATAATTGAGATAAAATAAACATTAACTTTATTAATAATTAACATCAACCCTTAGAATTAGAAATTTTTATTTGCAAATGTCCTGTATTATTGTATTAACAATTAACACAAAGTTGGTAATAGGAATGTTTAAAATATAACAACTATAAATGAATTGAAATTATATATTTAAACAAAAAAAGTATAGAGTACGCGTGTTAAATTAAGTCATCGCCAATTAGTAATACACTTAAGTGTCAAGTGACAATTTAGTTACTTTTTTAATAGAATGAATAAATATAGATATAGATTTATTTCTACAATCTTTTCCTGTCAATATATGATCATTTACCCAATACAATCATAAAAGATGACCTTTTTTCTTTATATGTAATTATCATGTTCTAACAAATCTTTAGTCTCCCGTCTTTTTATATATATTTCATTTATAATTCTTTTTTCCTTCTTTGAAAGTATTTAAATACTAATTTTACATTTATTATCGTAGCCAATATATTATTGTATAACAATAAATATAATTATACATTATTCTAAGTGCAATCCAAGCTTGGCAAATGTTTTTAAATTGCTCATTCCAATACATGTGTTAACAGATTGATATTTGGTTAAAAAGAATAATTCTTGTCAAATTATGTTTTTCTTTTTCCCACTTCTATAGTTTTTCCTTATATATAGCATATTACTATAATAAATTCAATTGGTTAAAATAAATGAAAGTTGTTTCAGACTTTTTTTTCAAAGTTTAGTAAATTTAATTAATTATATTAAAAAATTGTACTAAAAACTTCCTAAATAATGTAAAACATTCTTTCTCATCAGCATTTCTTATTAGATTAATTAATTAATTATTCAGTCATATTTTTAACTATTAAAGCTTTTAAAAAATTTACTTAATATAAAATAATTAATCATAAAAATGATATTAAATACTTAAATTTATAATTAAAAATCATAAAATTAATAACCCTAAGCTATCAGTTCCAAACATAAAATTTTACATTTATTATAGTAATATTACAATAAATAAAATAGGTATATTATGTTAAGCATTTAAAGACACACCTGTTATATTTAATTTAATCATTTTATATTTATTATATAAATAATACCTAAAATATAGGGGTGTCCATTTCAGCTCATTCAAGCAACGGGTCAAACGGGTTGACGACCAAAAGACACACGTGTTATATTTAATTTAATCATTTTATATATACAAAAATTCATTAATTTAATTATTTTTGTAACATTAATTTAAAACTCAAAATTAATATTGCTTATTAATTAATGACCATTATACCCTTACTTATTTTTTCTTTCAACTAAACTTCAAAATATGTTATTTATCCAATTTAAATTAAAATATCATATCCCTTTTAATAATTTTATGTAATTTATTTTCATAAACTTTACTATATAAATTCTTTATAGTAAAACATTATGAAAAAAACCAACATATTTTCACGTTTTTTGCGTTTTCGTCCCTCCATGTTATTTTTTTCCATAAAAAACCTCAAGTTATTCTTTTCTTATTGGTTTAGTGAAATTTGGACATTTGAACTCGGTTTTTCAAGTTTTTAAAACCCGGTTCACAAATTATAACCGGGGTCTAATATCCAAAATTCCACTAAACCAATAAGAAAAGAATAACTTGAGGTTTTTTATGAAAAAAAATAACATGGAGGGACAAAAACGCAAAAAACGTGAAAACATTTTGGTTTTTTTTCATATTAACATTAACAATAAAAAAGTTGCATTATGTTTTTGCTTTGTACTTAATTAAATCGTATCACTTTATTCTTATTTGTTTTTTCCCTGCATTATGAAGTAATAATATACAATTAACTGATTACATATTATGTTTTTTATTTTCTTTTTCTTTTTAAATTTTATAGTTGTATTGCATTTTCTTTTCTTTTCTTAATTTAGTATTATATTTTTTATATATACATTAGTTTTTTTTTTCAATTTTGCTTTCATTTTATAATTATATATTGTTTTATAGTTTACTTTTTAAAAATTTTATATTTAATCTAGTATTTGAGTTATAACTTACTATCCAATATTATTGGTTGTGTATATTTTGTGATAACGATAAAATTATATATTTTTATCCTATACATCTAAAGTCTATTTTTATAATATTTTGTTCAATAATTAGTAACGAGAAAATATTTTAATATAAAATTACCGGAATGAAATTTGTATATTTTTAGTAAATTAATTTTTTATTATAATACAGGGTTATTTTCATTAGAAAAGAAATCATCTTTTTTTAGACGAACCAAAGTTTCACGATAATTATATTGCAAGAATTTATATGGTAAATGTCTTACAAAATAAATTACATATAATCACTATGCGGGATATATTATTAAGGATTAATTTAATGGGAGAATTTCATATATACCCTTCCAAAACTTCATAATATCATATATACCCAACCTAAAATTTTAATATCATATATATCCCTCTTAAACATCATAATATCATATATACCCAATTTTAATTATTAATATCACATATATCCCTCTTAAACATCATTAATATCATATATACCCAAATTCATTAATTTAATTATTTTTATAACATTTAAAACTCATAATTAATATTGCTTATTAATTAATGACCATTATACCCTTACTCATTCTTCTTTCAACTAAACTTCAAAATATCATATTTATCCAACTTAAATTAAAATAGCATATCTCTTTTAATAATTTTATATAATTTATTTTTGTAAACTTTACTAAACAAATTATTCAAATTAACATTAAAAATGAAAAAAAATTTTGTATCATGCTTTTGCTCGTTTGTAGTCAAATCGTATCGTCTTATTATATTTTCTTATTTGTTTTTCTCTACAGTAATCTATATACAATTAACTGATTACATATTATGTTCTTTCTTTTCTTTTTATTTTTGAATTTGATAGTTGTATCACATTTTGTTTTTTTAATTTCGTATATATTTTTTGTTTTCTAATACATTAGTTTCAATTTTTTTTCAAGTCTGCATTCGTTTTATAACTATTGTTTATTTAGTTTACACTTTTTTAAATTTTTATATTTAATCTAGTATATGAGTCATAACCTGTTATCCGATTTAATTAGTTGTGTATATTTTTTTTAACGATAAGATTGTATATATATATATATATATATATATGTGTGTGTGTGTGTGTGTGTATATATATATATATATATATATATATATATATATATATATATATATATATATATATATATATATATATATATATATATATATAATCTTGTAATCTTGTAGTTAACACAAAATATACACAACTAATTACATCGGATAACAAGTTATAACTCAGATTCTAGACTAAGTATAAAAATTAAAAAAATAAACTAAATAAACAATAGTTATAAAACGAATGCAAATTTGAAAACAAAATAGAAACCAATGTATTAGAAAACAAAAAATATATATACTAAATTAAAAATAACGAAATGCGATGCAACTATAAAGTTCAAAAAGAAAAAGGAAAAAAAGAACATAATATGTAATCACTTAATTTAATGTTAATTTGTTTTAGTTTTAAGAATTTATTTAGTAAAGTTTACAAATATAAATTATATAGAATACTTAAAAGGGATTTGATATTTTAATTTAAGTTGGATAAATATGATATTTTGAAGTTTAGTTGAAAGAAGAAATGGGTAATGGTATAATGGTCATTAATTAATGAGCAATATTAATTATGAGTTTTAAATGTTTTAAAAATAAATAAATTAATGAATTTGGGTATATATGATATTAATGACGTTTAAGAGGGATATATGTGATATTAATAAATAAAATTGGGTATATATGATATTATGATGTTTAGGAGGGATATATATGATATTAAAATTTTTAGGTTGGGTATATATGATATTATGAAGTTTTGGAGGGGTATATATGAAATTCTCCCTAATGTAATTGGTAAATATGATATTATGAAGTTTAGTTAGAAAGATAATTAAATAAGTGTATAATGGTCATTAATTAATAAGTAATATTAATTATGAGCTTTAAAATAATTAAATTAATGAACTTGGGTATAAATGATATTAACGATGTTTAAGAGCGATATATGTGATATTAATAACATAAGTTGGGTGTATATGTGAAATTATGAAATTTAAGAGGGATATATATGATATTAAAATTTTAAGTTGAATATATATGATATTATGGAGTTTAGGAAAGGTATATATGAAATTCTTCCATAATAAAATACAAGCTTTAAAACACAAGGGCTAAAAACCCGTCAAAGAACGTAAAGAACCTGATTTTTAGTGTATTATTACATTGTATAATTAATATCTCAAAACATGTTTTTATTAGCAACATTTTTACATATTATTTCTATATGTGTTACTTCTGAAGATATTCATACATCAATATCTCTAGTGATATGATTTATTTGTGTATGAAAATAATCATATATGAATGTTATATTTCATAAGATATTGTTGAAATGTTAAAAAATTTATATATGATCTTGATTATACATTTATACATACATATCTTTATACATATGTTTATAAAAAATTATTATCTGGATACTTTGTGTTTGATCGGTTAACACTAATAAATATTCATTCATATAAAAATCATTAAGTTTTTTATAAAATGAAAATATATACATGTGCATATTTTGTAACGAATGAAAGAGAAATAAAACTTTTATGTGATTTTAAACAAAATCTATATCTATTATATATATATATATATATATATATATATATATATATATATATATAAAATAAATGAGAACACAATTTGGCATGTGGCGTTACCACATTTCACCAAATACAACATTATAATTTATAATATAAACTAAATTAAAGATAAATACAATTAGTTTTTTTAAATATCTATAAACATAAATAAATGCAACATTATTATTTTTAATATAAATACATTTAATTTTTTATAATATCTATAAATTTCACCAAAAAATATAAATATAACATTATTTTTTTAGTATAAAATAAAAGATAAATACAATTAATTTTTTCTAACATATATAAACATAAATAGATAAATACAATTTTATTATTTCTAAATATAAAATAAAATAAAGGATACATACAATTAATCTTTTCTAATATATATAAACATAAATAAATAATTAACCAGAAAAAATAAATAAACAATATTATTTTTAAAATAAAATATAACAACAATGAATTATATATATATATATATATATATATATATATATATATATATATATATATATATATATATATATATATAATAAATGAATATAAATAAATTTTATTCACGTAATACGTGGGACATAAACTAGTTTTAATTATATGATAGCTAATAAGATTACGATATTAAGTGGTCATATTAAAGATTACGATAGATATTTAATTTGATAATTATTTAATTGTCTTTCTACTATTTAGCTGGATTTAATAAATTTTGTTATTAATTCATTGGTTATTATCGCTTCTTTACCTCTTAAGATTTTTTAAATTCCAAAATTAAACACACACACCTATATATATCCACACACACACAAACACATACGTCCATACACACACAGTCTCTCTCTCTCTCATATTGCATCCAATTAAAAAATGACATTATTTTCTTAAACGGAAACCAGATTACCAAAATATTATTTTGCATTTTTTTTCTTTTTTATTTAATATATTGTTATTTTTAAGAAAAAAAAAGATTTTTTTTGTTGATGCATAAATACGAGATTTCATTTGTGCATAAACTTTCGTCTTCCTGAATGTTGAAGTAATACTATGTATCATATTTTCAACACTGCATATTATATGTGATTCTATCGTATATCATATGTATCACATATCATATATCAGATATTCAACATTAAACATTTAACACTGCGTTTCATCATTCGAGATTTAATATAAGTATTCAATCTTTATATTTTAATTGACCGATTAGAATGGTCATTTTTCCAAAAAAAGAATCTGCGTTATATTTTTTGAAGTAAAGTTAACCAGATGTAAATTTAATATATATGATAGCAAAATATTGAATTTCGAAGTAACACTATGCATCATATATTCTATATTGCATATTATATGTGATTAACATTATATTTCATATATATTATATATTCAACACTGCATATATTTAAATTAAATATTGTATTTTATCATTTGAGATTTGACATAAATATGCGATGTTTATATTTATATAGATCGATTATTTAATGTTTTAATGTATGACTGATAACCTGTTTAAAGATTGGTACAATTTTTATAAAAATTTATAATGGAAAGATAATCGTAAAAATACAATTCACAAACGTATATCATATTTTTATTTATATATTCTTAAAATGATAGAAACCTAAAAATGATACCATCATTATTTTTGGAAAAAAAGAGGCAAAACCATTGTCAAAATTGAATTGGTAGTAAAATTTGGTGGGCTAGAAACAAAATCAGTTTAACTTTAATGGCATATTTATCATCTTGTCCTTAATATTATATTAATTCTAATCCTAAGATTTATATTTGTTATATAGTTCTACACTAAATTAAGGTTATGTAATAATCTCAAACCTACACACACACAGACACACACACACATGTGTGTGTGCACGCACGCGCTCAAATGATTACTTAACTTTTGTGGACAACTAGAGAATCAATTTAAAAATTTTTTTTTTATCAAAATCTTTGTATAATTAATTTACATCTTTATTGTTGTTTTTTAAAGGACAATGGCAAAAAAATGGCAAAACTTTTTTTTTTTTTTACAATTTATAGCAACATTATTTATTTATCTATCATTAATAACATTAATATTTGTACCGTTAATAACAATAACTTTTTATTTTTTTACCAATAATAACAAAAAGTAACCTGCAAATAGCAGGTCATCAGCAACTGAACATCCCCCTTTATAGCCAAACACTCCCAATCGTGTTAAAAAAAACATCCCTTTTTTATCTTCATCTTCAATCATGAAGATCAACAAACCAAGAACACGAAATCAAAAATCTCAATCATATGCAAATCCTTGTTTCATCAAAATCAATGTTCAAAATCAAAAACACAACAAAACCAGTATAAACTCTAAATTGAAAATGATCAAACTAGATACTCAGCTTAGAAATTACATGTGTAATTGTGGCACCCTTGCCACAACAACCACCATTTACAAAACACCCAGGATTAATCATCAAACACAAATACATAATGATCTGATAACTTAGTTTAAGTGCGGAAGCATTTAAATCACATAATTAAAGTAGTGCAATAGTGTTTAACACCCTACGGTGCTATAAGGTACCAAGTCTAAGTCTACACACCCATTACATTTATTACAATCATCCAGAATATATTACAACATTGTCTTATAACATAATTACCGATTGAATAGTACCAAGTCTTCCAAATCTCCCCAATGACCTAACTAGAAGGTCCGGCGGTAGACTTCCCTTTTCCTGAAAAATAAAAATAAACAACTGGGGAATAAGCGGATGCTTAGTGAATACAAAGATTACGCATTTTATAAATTTTTATGAAGCCCAAGGATAACACAGATGACCAACATCGGATATCCTCTTCGTACACAAAGTACGGACCAGAGCCGCAGCCCCTTCGAGCCCACATATCGGCATTTAGACATACCATCTGAGACATACGTACGATCGGGGATGACATACTGCCTACCGGGCCTAGGAGGGATCAGCTCCAGGTCATATAGCACAGTAACATCAGAGTAATCGATGCGACCCACCGGTCCATCAATAGATGCACAACAATCGAAAGGACATGCAACAAGTAAGAATGTGCATCTAAATCTACGCAAGTTAGTAGAGTTTCAAACAAATCATGAAGCAACAGGTCTCAGCAGGCAAAGTTTAACATAAAACAGATATAAACATGCGAAATCTACTGTACTCACAGTGGGTGCGTATTTAAACTTTAAACGATATTATTTCTCCACGGGCTTTCAACCGGATCCACCAAGTACCCCACTGTGGGTTAAACAACACCACAAGGGACCTGTTATATTAATTACAACAATATCACGAGTCAAAAACCGTTTAAATTCATAAGACCATGTTTTGTAAGTTTTGCAATATTTTCCCCATCTTGGGTCTATGTCCAAATTCATAATACAAATAAGTTAAACCCATTTCAAGTTTACATCTTGTCCTTTGTACAACTCATGTCATTTTATGTGTTGTTTATAAGTTTCATTCATAATACTCGAGTTTAGAGAGTAGAATTCTCAATTTTAGGCATTAAACTCGAATTTAATGGGTTAGATTTGAACCACCTTCGAATCTGATGAATAGATTCGAACCTATGCATAGACTCGAACCCATATTCGAGTTTGGGGTTAGATTCGAAACCCCCCCTTCGAATCTAGTGACACACTCGAAAACACACTCGAATCTAGCACCAAAATCGAGTTTGTTCTTGCATTTCGACTGTGTTCTTGGCATTTTCGAGTTTGTTCATCTTACAACTTAAAAATATACATTTCTAAGCCTCAAATCACCGATATTATCAAGTATGATGCCTAGATTCGATTCTTTTATGCATATACTATCATATTCTTGCAATATTTCAACCAAAACAAGCTCCAATTCACACAAAACAACAGATTCGAATTCTAGTTTCTTCAAAACCGAAACAACAAACTTAAAAGAGTCGATTCTTACCTCAATTCGTACGAAATCAGAAATCCAATTGCAGATTGTTGTAGTACTCCTCGAGATCTTTCCGTTGACGTATAAATCTCGATAATCGGCCGGTCGGTTTGTGAAATAACTTAGAGAGATGTAGAGAGAAAATTTCTAGAGAGAGAGTGTAGAGAGAGAGTGAAATGGTGAAAAATGAAGTCTTTTGCCCTTTTATTCCCATTTTCACCATTTTGCACATTTCACCCCTCGACTTAACCGGTTCTATAAAATACTGATTTATTCTTAAAATTATCATTAATAACTTTTAAATTCATAATACTCCATAACAATGATTCCGAGTTCAAATTCTCTTAAAATAATAACAAACTTTCTAAATATCCAAAATACATAATAATTGTTCAATTTTCAACTTAAATATATATTTTCCACGTAATTAGCCCAAATTTCAATAAAATAAATTCGAGGATGTTACAGTAATCCGAGAAACAAACCTTAATCAAAGAATCAAGAACAATGTATAAAGAACAAACCATTATAAAAGATCCAGAACAAGATCTAAAGAACAAAACATAGTTGAAGATCCAATAACTGATTCAAGGATTCAACTACACCAAATCGACCAACGAAAACCCTAAATGGTACATTCATGTTCATCCATATTTGAATCATGTTCTTCAATCAAAGATTTGTCCAGTCGAATTCTCATATGATAGTGTTCTTCCTTCGGTCCAGATCTGAATCAATTTTATTCAAGGTTAGCTCCCTTCGACAGAGTATTCATGGTTCCTTTAAAGATTGGTAGCAGCTTCGATTTCGCCACCAATCTTCAGATCTTATTCAAGCAAGATAACTTCTTTTAGATCAATTGAGACACCTTCATTCCCCATCCTTTCTGATCGATAGCAACACTGATTTTGTCCTTCTAATTTTCCAAATCTGATTTGGCGAAGATAACATGTGTTCATCAAGGATGCTCCGTTCAGTTACGGGGATAGGATCAATCCAATATCTGATTGAGGATACTTCATCCCCACTCTCTTTCATTTGTTATCATTATGTTTATAAAATTTAAAAACTTAAAAAGTAAAGATAGGTTTTAATTTAATACGTTGTTTTTGGTAAGACTATGATAAATGTTATTCTTGTTAATTAAAATATTGGGTGACCTGCGATAACAGGTCATTAGGTCATCGATGAATACAAATGATAAAAAATATAAAAGTTGATGTGCGTTATTAATGATGAAAATCATTAATATTAAAAATTAAATAATGTGACTATTAATGGTGAAAATATGAAAAAGTTATTGTTATTTTCAACAGACAACAATTGACTTATTTTTCTAAAAATACGTTTTTTTGTTGATGCACAAAATACGAAATTTTATTTGTGCATAAACTCAATAAAATTTTATTTGTGAGTTAATAAAATATTGCATTTCTATTGGTCAACGTTCACTAATGGTTGCCAAACCCTAGCTATGCTCGATCTTTTCTATTTCTATATATACCGTTTTGACTTCACCTCTTAAAGCATGCACCCCTATAGTTCGATCTCTTTCTCTCTCGTGTGTGTGTGTGCGTGTTTTGAAATATTAAGAAAAAAAATTTAATTATAATTAAGATGGTAAATTTGTTACAGTGCTGGCCTGAACCAGTGGTGCGAGTGCAATCGTTATCGAATAGCGGCATAAACACCATCCCAGATCGTTATGTGAAACCCATTTTGGATCGGCCATCGTCGGTCAACTTAGTGGCTGATATCCCAGTCATTGATCTCTCAAACCTAGACTCAGATGATGCAGAGTTGCGCAAAGAAACTATGGGATTAATAGCAGATGCTTGTCGTGAGTGGGGATTCTTCCAGGCGGTGAACCACGGTGTCAGCCACCATCTCATGGCGGAAACACAGAAAGTGTGGCGAGACTTCTTCCACCTTACGGTGGAGGAGAAGCAGCAGTACAGCAACTCTCCGACAACATATGAAGGGTACGGAAGTCGTCTTGGAGTAGTGAAAGGTGCCAAATTGGATTGGAGTGATTACTTCTTCCTTCAGTATCTTCCTGTTTCTTCAAGAGATGAAAACAAATGGCCGTCATCATGCAGGTTTAACTATATAACCCTTTTATTTTTATTTATTATTTTATTTTCATATATTCTTATATAATTTTCATTTTTCATGTTAAAATTTTTTTTTTGAACAAGAATTACTTAAAAACTAAAAAAAAAACATTGTTTTTACAAAATAGAACTTGAAATAATAATAAATTGAATCTGATATATGTCAATAATATAAATATAGTAATGTTTTAATTATTTACAGATTAATATGATCAGTATTTAGATATTTTGCTAAAATTAAATAATAGCTAGAATATATAATTATATATATAACGGATGTTTTCGTGGTAGTGATGTTAAAATTCAAATCGATCAATATAAATTTGTAGAGCATGAAGAATTGAATATTTGAATACGTAAAATGACAGTATTAATTGTTTAGCTCGATCTGTTTTCATATTAAATCGTGTTGAAAATTTGTAGCAAATAATTAAGTATAAAATAACAAAATACTTTAATTTATGATAATATATTAAAAGCAATAATTTAATATGTTATAAATGCAAAAAAAAAAAAATAATAATAACAATGTTAGGCATTGCACACTCAAACAATATATTATTAGCATTATTTTTATTGGGTTAACCGTTAAAAATAGTAACAATTTTTAATATTTTTATCATTTATAGCAACATTATTTATTTTCTATCATTAATAAAATCAACTTTTGTATTTTTATATTTAATAGCATCAACTTTTGTATTTTTAATCATAAATAACATAAACTTTTGTATTTTTTTAATCATTTATAGCAATAATTAATTTTTTTCAACTTTTGCCATAAATGATAGAAAATTCAAAAGTTGATGTTATTAATGATAGAAAAATAAATATATAATGTTGTTATAATTACTAAAAAAACATAAAGTTGTTACTATTTTTAGCAATTAGCCCTTAGTTAAGTCGGAGGCAATTTAATACTTAAAAATATCTGTAATATTATTCTGATATATATAATTGAAAAGTTTGTATGATTGTTTTTTCAATTTTAATATTTTGATTGTATTAATCAATATAACTTTTTATAATTGTAACTATTTTTTGGGATAAAGATATATGATAGATGTGTACTTTTATTTTTATTTTCATTTATATGTTGTACTTTTTTATTCCATTCTATAGTTAAAAAATATTTATTGGAGACATAGAAAAAATATAATTACCTAGGAAACAAAAATAAAATACGACTACAAAATGAAAACAAAAGAAAAAGTGTCACCGCCAAATGAAAACAAAAATTTACAACGCACAAATAGAAACAAAAATTAAAAATTAGTATTGATTGTATATTCTTTAATTTGTAGGGAAATTTACGCAAAAAACCTTAAAGTAAGACCATTTTTGTTATTAAAACCCCTAATCATTTTTTATTGCACAAAAAATCTACAACCAGAAAAATCTAATGAAATTAAGGTGTTACCGATTATAATAGGTTGTTATTCTTACATGGCACACACGTGGCGTCCACATGGCAAACCCGACTTAGGTGGCGCGCCTACGTGGCATTACATGTATAATTTTTAAACTGAATTTTTGCATAAAAAACCCCTAAAATTGGTTACTTTTTCGATTAAACCCTTAACTATTTTTTCTCACCTGTAAACAATGCCATATTCACCTTCTCTCTTCTTCTCTACCTCTGACAACTCTGATTACTCCATCCACTCTTTGTGTTCAAGGTTGTTTATTTTATGTATGTATGTTCGATTAACTTTTACCCATTAATCTTAAATTTCAATTTCATTTGTGCCGATTGAATCGATTTCGTTTTGTGTTCACGAGTCGCATTTTTAGATTCAGTTTTATGTTCGATTTCGTTTATTTATTTTCCATTTTAGTTTCTGAATATTATCAGCCAAAACAGTGAGGTTCGCTAGAGGGTGGATGTTTCATTGGGGAACGACTTCTTTGTTTAATAAATAAATTTTTAATAAATATTCATGTTATCAAAATGCAATCGGTGAAGAAAACTCAGTTTTAATTATTTTTGTTGGTTGTAGGTTTTTTTTACAATGAAAAAATATATAGGGTTTTAATTGAAAAAACTAAAGAAGTTGGAGGGTTTTTACGAAAAAAATAATTCAAAAAATTTACTTGTCATCAAGTTGCAACCAGCTAAACCGGTTGCAAGTCATATTTATTGTAAAAATCTCAAATTTAAAAAGTTTTAGCCGGTTAGAGATTTTTGTGCGATAAAAAATTGTTAGAAAAATAATTCAACTTAGGTGTTTTTTGTGCAATCAATTTTTATATTCACATTTTCATTTTCAGACTTTTAATTAATACTCCAAAGTTTCAGAGGTTTTCGCCACCTACAAATTATATATCCCAGTCTTGAATCCAAAATTTGTAGCAAACGCCAAAGAAAATAATAATATAATGAATTTAAACTAGCTTGGTGTGGATCCTTTCTACACCGTTTGTTAAATTAAACTTAGAAAAGGGTTTTGTTGAATATATAACTGAATTGTCAACTAATTCATGTTTTTTAAGGAAATTAAAGAAATTGATTTAACTTTATTAACGGATAATTAATTAATAAACTTTTGTGAAATTTAGAGGATCACATGTTGATTAATGTTAAATGCACATAACCCTTTCAACATCTTACATGTCATTAAAAACATAATTAATTGTTTAACATAAAATGTTAAATTAAAACCATTAACATACATAACTAATTAGTAAAAAATAGATTACATAATGTATAATGTATATGTTAATTAGGTTAATGGTTTATTCAGACAATAGAAATCTATTTGAAAATGGTTAGTTCTAGGTTTCTAGCTTGGGGTTATTATTGAATTTCGCATTGTTATCCTTCTCGAAGAACACTTCTATTTTGAGTTTTTAATAAATTTAATCTTTTTCAAAAGAAATGATTTCTTCAGATTTAAGCATTTATAGGTGGATAGAATCCATAATTAATCTTAGTCAAACAATGATCAATAACTAAAATATTAATTATTGAGTTGAGTTAAAACATACAATAATAATATTATTATTTGTCCTACAAAGGTTAATTGTTTCATGTGGAGATTATTATTACATAGACTCAGGGCCGGCCCTAGAAGGGGGCGGGCTGGGCCTCGGCCCAGGGCAGCAATGCAAAAGGGGCAACAAATTTTTAAGATCATTTTAGGTAGAATAGGTTCAATTTTGGCCCAAAAATATCCATAACCCACTGCCCTCTCACCTTTCTGTTCCTGCAATCAAGCGTGACTGGAGGCAATGGAAATTGGAAAGTCACGCATTCAGTTCGCCCTTCCTATTTCCTAGGTGGTGGGCGGCGAAATCCGAGGAGGTAGGAGAGGAAAGGTCGAGCAACGAACGTAGAAAATGGAAGGGCTCAGCGACAACCACTCACCGCTCGATCTGTCTCAAACCCTCTTTCTCCCCCAAATCCCCAATCGATCTGTCTCAAAATCTCAAGTCTTAATACCATCTGCGGTCACCGGACGCCGGACGACAGCGGTAAGCGGTCGGCGCCTCAGCGGTTCCCCATCTGCGTCGGCGGTCAACGATTCCACCATCTGCTTCGGCGGTCGGCCTCAAGTCGTCGGCCTCAACCCTCAAGTCACGCAACAGTAAAAGATAAAAAAGAATCTGAGGAAAGTAAGAAAGTTGGTGGAAAAAGGAATGAAGTAAAGAAAGTTTCATAAAGGCAAAAGGTGAAAAAGCCTTGGTTTTGATGTCACACAGAAAGAAAAGAGGACAGAGGTATAACCGTATACAGTATACTTAAGTTCAATCCATTTAGTTTAATTGGTTTTTAATTTTATGTACTGATCTGTGAATTTTTATGATTAAGATTTTTGGTACTGATTTGTAAAAATTGAAATATGTTTATTTTTATGTTTATGATTTTTGGTACTGATCTTTGAGTTATTATGTTTATGTAATTTATTATTTCATAGTTTAATTGGTTTTTGATTTTTGGTATTGATATGTGAGTTTTTATGATTATGATTTTGGTACTAATCTGTGAAAATTGAAATATGTTCATGTTATTGATTTTTGGTACCGATATGTGAATTTTTATATTTATGTAATTATGTTATCTCATAAAAATATTGATTTTTGATTTTAGAAAATGTTGATTACAACAAGATAATTGACATATTTGCTTCTAAAAATGCACGACGACATCGGTTTAGGTGATTTGTTAAACTTGTATTTGAGTTTTACGTATTTTAATAATAATCGGCGTGAGGATGAGCCGCCTAGCTTTGACTAGGTTCCAAACCCCTTAAAAAATAGTATGTTGTATTTTAACGTCCAATGGCATTATTTTTGTATCTCGCCCAGGGCATTAAATTGTTCAGGACCGGCCCTGCATAGACTTCCTACAAAACCCAATTTGATGTCTAGAGGAATTGCTAGAAAAATAATTTATATTTAATTTTTCTAGAAAAATAATATTATGACAAATAATAATATTATTCTTTTATTTAAACATAATTAATTATTGTATGTTTTAATTTTGAGTTTATATACATTTACATGAATAATTTTATTAAAAAATATCTACGAGTTAATAAACTTGTTAAGATAATAAATATACTACGAATTAAGTAACCTATGCGAAGGCTCTTTTTTAAACTAAATAATTCACATTAATTATCATAATCGGATATATAATTGCATGTTTCCAATATAACTAATGTGTTAGAGTTAATTACAAAAATGGACCTTATGGTTTGTATCCAACTTTGGATTAGGTCCCTGAACTTTCAATTTTACAAAATCGATCATTATTATCAAGGTTTACTTTTAAAACTAATCCCTTATCCATTAATTTTAATTGAAATGCTCATTTTGCATTTGTTTATATTTACACTTTTGAGTTCTTTTAATTAAAAATCATTAACAACTCTTTATTTTAATAAAACAAATAAATATAAAATATAATATAAATATAAATATTATTAATTAATTGGAAACAAATACAACCAAAAATATTACTTTTTCTGGTTTTTTAATTATTTCTTTTGAAATTTTATTTTTCACAAATATGTTTTAATTAACATTACATAAATGATGTATAGATTTTACGCACATTGACACATTATAAGTGCATGCAATCATGCATCACATAAATGTACATTCACATATATGCAAATTTATGTAAGTGTATGTTCACATCATTTTAAATGAGCTAGGAGATGTGAATGTATGTGAAATTTACATATCATATTTATAATGCTAATTAAAACATGTTTATGTATAAAAAAATTTAAAATTTTTTAAAGGTGGTATCTTTTGGTGTGCTACATAATGAATGGTACTCTCTCGAACCATATTATATGTATATATATATAACGTTTTATGGTAAGTGTGTTTAAACAATCTATATATTTATCTTATCATTATACCATAATTAATATGAGGTTGTCATCAAATGTTCAATGTAAACATAGAGTTTTCTAGAGTTTTTAAAAGCTTTACTTAAAATAAAAGTCACGTTTGGAAGCAAAAGAATAAAGCTTTCATTTTTTTAAAAAAAAAAAACTCTTTTTTAAAACGGTAGTAGATTTAGCGTTTGAAAAACTCTAAAACTTTTTTACCCTCTATTAATTATAAACCATCATCTTTTATTAATAATAATTTCATTTTATTTAATTTAATACTAAAAAACTTCAGCTATAATTACTTTATCAAACGCGTTTATAAAATAAAAAACTCTAGTTTTTTCAAAAAGTTTCAGGTTCCAAAACTCTGACTACTAAAAAATTTACCTCTTTAAAAAATCAAAATTATAGCTAGTTTTGTGACTTTGTCAATCATTCCCAACATGTTGATGTGTAGGGGTAATTGCACTTCTTATTCTTAATAAAAAATTGTACTTGTCAATGATCAATATCCTATAATATAATCTTTATCAAATAAAATAATAAATGTATATATAGTAAACGAGTCTTGACGAGTAAGCTCGAGTCCTATAAAATGAATTACGAGCAAAACTTGAACTTTACACATAACTACATAAGCTTGAACCCTGCATTACACCAATTAATAATTATATTAATAAGCAGATAAAAATTATTTTAAATAACAGCTATATATTACCGATATGTAGGGAATTGGTAGCACAATACAATGAAGAAGTGATGAAACTTTGTGGAAGGTTAATGAATGTTTTCTCCATCAACCTTGGATTACAAGAATATCATCTTCAGAATGCATTGGGAGGAGACCGAATCGGAGCTTCCTTGAGGGTTAACTTTTACCCCAAGTGTCCACAACCGGATCTTGCATTAGGGCTCTCACCGCATTCAGACCCGGGTACGATGACCATCCTCTTGCCGGATGATCATGTTTTTGGCCTCCAAGTCCGTAAAAATAATGATTGGGTCACCGTCAAGCCAGTTCCAAATGCTTTCATTGTTAACATTGCTGACCAACTTGAGGTGCCGATCCTTTTCACTTGCGCTTTGTTTGTTTTTTCTTAAAAGATCTTCGAACCTCTAATGTCTGCGAACTCAAAGACGCGGGAAGACGTTTTGTATGAAGGTGCGTTTGTTTTTTTTCGTCTTCCCGCGTCTGCCGCATCATCTGCGGACCTCTTCTCCGCCTGCGGAATGTCTTCCCGCTAGGGGTGTAAACGAGCCGAGCCGAGCCCGAGCCCGTTTAAGCTCAAGCTCGGCTCGTTTAAGAGTATCAGGCTCGGGCTCGGGCTCGGGCTCGGCTCGTTTCGAGCTTTGTATGTAAAGCTCGAGCTCGGCTCGGACTCGGCTCGTTTATTATATATTTTTAATTTTTAATTAAAATTTGAATAATCTTTTTATATAATATATATAACTTGTTATTTTAATATATTCATATTTATATCTATGTATTATATATTTATTAATTTTTAAAAATTTATTTATATCTAGCCTCGTTTAAGCTCGTTTAGGCTCGCGAGCTCGACATGTGAAGCTCGAATTTAGGCTCGAGCTCGGCTCGGGCTCGTTTAAATCGAGCTTTTAACGAGTCGAGCTCGAGTAGCTCACGAGTAGCTCGGCTCATTTACACCCCTACTTCCCGCGTCTTCGGACGTCTGCAGACCTTTAGGCTATCTTTTCTGACCGCAGATTTCTACAACTAAGTCCGCAGACCACACAACCTCATAAAAAACAAACAACACCTTAGAGAAAATCATGTAAAAAACCAACTTACTTTCAGTATTTTTCGAATAAGTCATTGCACAAAAAACGTTTCCATAAAAGTCCCTCAACTTATAAACGTTTTCGTAAAAATCACTGCACATAAATGTTTCCATAAAAGTCCTTTAACTTAACAAAATTTAATGAAAAACCTCTGAAAAATCTTTTAAAAAATCCATAAAACAACATCATCAGTAAAAACTTTCAAGTTGAAGGACTTTTATGGAAATGCTTTTGGCACAGAGACTTAATCGAAAAATATCAAAAGTGCGTTGGTTTTTCGTATAGTTTTCTCTTTCACTTAATATCATCTCACTTTTGCTTTAATGGTAAGAACTTAGAATCGTTAAATCCATGTTGCCTTAATGTTTTTTAAGTTTGTTGTGGTAACGTTACTTGTAGGTGATAAGCAATGGAAAGTACAAGAGCGTTGAGCATCGTGTGATTGTTAATTCATCGAAAGAGCGAGTGTCATTGGCTTTTTTCTACAACCCATGTGGTGACACAGTCGTTGAACCGGTGAAGCAACTAATAACCAAGGATGAACCGGCGCTATATCAACCAATGACATTCGATGAGTATCGTCTGTTTATTAGGACGAAAGGTCTTCATGGGAAAGCACATGTCCAGTCTCTAAAGAAACTTGGATGATTGATTTTGCTCTCTTTTGAAGATCGATCGATCAGATGTGGTTTGTTTGCCATGTGAAATTTCTACTGTCTAAGCCTGTGGTGATTGATTCTGGTAGCCAACTTTTGGATAATTTGCTTATGGTTAATAGGCTTTGTCACAATTGCCTATTGGGCTCTTAAGGTCGGCCCGTGTTTAAATCTTCAACAATATGTATTTTCAATGACTTTTGAAAATGGAATAACATTTTTATAGTATAATGATCAAGTTTAGTATAAATTAAAATTTTGTTATGTATTTCATTCGGTTTGTCCTGTATCACTATAATGACATTTTGAGGAATTTAAGATTTAAGAAGCAGTTAGGTTGCATTTTTTTTAAAAATCAATATTAAAACTTGAAATTTGACTTGAGTTCACTCGGGCCTACGGACTCGAGAAAATAATTGACATACTTGGACTATATAATTTAATAAAAAAGTTCTTTAGGATACGTATATCAACGACTTATTGATTGGATTAAGTCCTATTTTGTTCCATTATTTATGTATAAAAAGGTAAAATTTTAAACATACAAGTTTAATAAATGGATAATTACAAAAATAACCAAAAAACAACTCATTTATTAACTTTTACCCAAAAAAAAAGTCACATGACCAAATACCTAACATTTTCGTTACCACATTTACGTGATAACCAATAATTACGTTACTTGTACTTTTTATTATTTTTTAACATGATTCGTTACAAAAGGTGAATGTGCTTCTTCTCAAGAATGGATTTGGTAACTTTTTACTTTTTGTACATTAAAGTTTATTAAAGAGTACAAGTCTCGTATACAGTGGCCGTCACGTAAATGTGGTAACGTAAATGGTGGGTATTTTGGTTAGTGAGGTGTTTTTTGAGTAAAATTTAAGAAGCGAGTTTATTTTTGTAAGCAAATTGCAAGTTTGACTGACATTGCGAGTAAACTATTTTAGGAGGGCAAATAGGGAAAAGAGCATATGAAATTGCGGTGGAGGGTTTTTAGGCTTCTGAATTTGGATGAGAAAAACAACATATTATTTTGTTGGTTGTTTTTAACGATTGTGAAGAAAATCGAGAGAGGTCGTCGGAGATGCCGTGCCTGAATCTGTCAACGAATGTCAACTTGGAGGGTGTTGATACCTCCTCCATCCTCTCCGAAGCCACCTCCACCGTCGCCAAACTCATCGGCAAACCTGAAGCCGTATAATCATCTCTTTACTCACTGTGACTGTGTTTGTGTGTGTGTGTTTTTTTTTGGTGCTTTCTTTTAACTCTCGATGTTTGTTGATGTTATGCCTCTAAAATGATATGATGAGAATAAACCCCCTTTCAATTTACTTGCTTTTATGAAAATGTGATGGTTTAGGGTTTTTCAGTAAATTTAAAGTTTGTTCTGGTAGAATTAAAATGCTGTTTTGATTTCATGCTTGTTACTTGAGGTAACATGTTGATTAAACTGGCTACATTTCGCAATTTACGGTACTGCTGTTGGATTTTTAGATTATGAACTATGAAGGAGCAATGCAGTTGTACTGTGATGAATGTAATATGGACTGCTTTATCCTCCAAAAAAAAAAATCATGTGATGAATGTAATAAGAGGAACTTTTACACTAGCAAATAACAAAGATTCACCGGTCGAGACTTGAGATATTTGATTAACCACATGAACGTCTTTTTCATTTCATTGTCTGATGATCCATGTGAAAACCACCATTAGATTTTCTAAATGAAAGTTTTTGATATTGATACGCTGCATTATGTTACACTTCTTTCCTTTCTTCATCAACAAGATATTATTGTGTGATCATCCATGTGAATGCATTGTATAAACAACCAGTATTTTGGTGTTCAAATGAAATGTTTGGATATTGATATGGATCATGTTACACTTCTTTATTAGTGGTACATATGTTTTTCTAGTTTATGAAATTCTCTTTAATTCTTCTCGACTAATCAAAAAATAAGTCTGAAGTAGATTTGGTTCATAGGTGAAGACCCTCTTTCAAGCAGTTGGAAATGTATTTCGTACAATATAAGTAGGAATGGTAGGTTGTTTGGATTTATAGCATCGTATGACACCGAGCACCCTATCCTGTATTTATATAGTTTAGGTTTTAGGGAGCTAATTAATTTAGTGATTGGGAAATATGAAATATGAATTGAGATGCATTTCAGTCCCAAATGATAGTAATTTGGGTGTTAAAGTAGTGAAATGGTGATGGTGGTTTTCCTTGTAGATTTTATGAACAAGTTAACTTATGAAGATTTTTGACTTTAGGCTTTTAGCCACATGACTTTTGTATTATCTTTTCTATACAATCTCATAACAAGATTTACCAGTTGTTATGAAAACCTTAATAACAATAGTAGCATACATAATCAATTATTCGATCATTTTAATCATATGTATCATGTATGGTTTGAGGTTATAGATTATCATTGATATGGATTTTGTTACTTCCTCAGCGAACATTTTTTTTTGTGATTTTAGTCACTTTTTCCTGTAATTAAAGATCTAAACAGGCTGGTAATATGTACCGTCAAAGATACTTTTTTATTTCCAGTAATTTCAATCATTGGTTTATGTTTTCTTTTACAACTTATGACACCCATCTTTTTGTATAACCGTGGTATCTCACCTTTGGCCCATTAAAGTCGGATCAGTCCCAGCCTATCATCACATATACTTAAACAACCCTTGCTTATAGGAGATTGGCATGGCCCACAACGTGGGTTGATAGCACCAGCAGAATAGAAACTGAAAGTTCCAGCCAAACATGCTGATTGTTTTGCTACAGAATTTAATATTTACATCTATGTTATTCCCCTGTTGTGGTTATGTTTCTTGTCTAATTATTTATTGAAACTTCCAACTTGTGTTTCTACGTTGCACAGTATGTGATGATCGTGTTGAAGGGATCTGTACCCATGTCTTTTGGAGGTACTGAGCAGCCAGCTGCATATGGTGAATTAGTTTCTATCGGGGGTCTGGATCCCGATGTAAACAAGAAACTCAGTGCTGCAGTTGCAGAGATTCTTAGCACCAAGTTGTCTGTTCCCAAGTCTCGATTCTTTCTGAAATTTTTCGACACGAAGGCAAGCTATTCTCAGCCATATTCACAAAACGGGTCACATTGCCCATTTATGTCTTCTCATGCATTTTTCTGTTTCTTTAGGCCTGTCGAAATCAAGAACATGCACAGTGTCTGCATTCTTTACATCAGTCCTAGATCATGTAATTTACCTACCATCCACATGTGTAACGCATTCACCAACTAATTATTTTCCAAGATCTTTCTTAAATATATCATACTTAATATATTCTCTATATGCAACATCAAAGGGGTTGGCCTAGTCATAAGTCACAGGGACTTCAGTGTGCCGTGAAACATTAAGTCATACAAGGCGATGTCTACAGGTCATTAAGACCCAAAGTTGAGTCATATATACCATGTGCAAAAAAATGTATTCCCTGTACACATGCATTCATTCATGTGTTTTTGCACTTTTCATTTTTGTTTACAATGTGACTAGTACTGAACCCTTTTGTGTTGTTGGACGTTTACCAATGCTGTTGTTTCTTTTCACAGGGCTCGTTCTTTGGATGGAATGGTTCGACGTTCTAGGCAATCTGTTTGTGGGTTTGGAGGAGCATCATTTGCATAAAAATTGAAGTTTAAACTACCTTGGTATGAACAATGGATGTTAAGTAAACATTTTATTACCTTGATTGGTGGATAATGGTATTTGAAATACTTATGTTGATGGCATCATGGGACCAAGTTTGTGTCTGTGATCAACTATAAAACTATAACCATGGCAAATATGTTAACAAGTTTCTTGACCATGACTGATGACTCTCCCCTTCCGTTTGTCGCAGGGTTCCCCTTCCCTCATCAGTATCATTTTGCTCAGATTCATAACTCCATCATATGACTTAAGCTCTTATAAGCAATAATACTAATAAGTAATTTTTTTTTCTGAACGGCTAAAGTCAGTGGTTAGCACCTTTTTGTTAGACACCTTAATGGTTAAGATCAAACCTCACACCTCCATCTAAGGATAAACATTGACAAGACTCGAACTCGAGACTTTGGCTAAGGGAAAACACTCCCACCTTTGGTGGTGGCCACTTGATCTAGGTCAAGTGGTTACTAATTAGTAATTATCTATGGAAGAAACATTCAATGCGATATGTTTTCCTACAATCTATGCAACTTCTTGTTGGAAAAGCTAATTTGAAGAATCTTTGAAATTGGATGTTTGAAGACATTAAAATATAGTGTTCGAGTTGATTATGATTTTAGTTTTCTTGTATTTATGTTTGATTGTGGTGTTGGTGTGGCTAGTAGGTTGATTCAAAATTAATAAAAGAATTGAAAATGAAAATGAAAATGAAAATGAAAATGAAAAATGAAAAATGAAAAATGAAAGTAAAATGCTATAAAGACTATTGTATTTTTCCATCGTTACTAATGATGAGGCATCCATCGTTTGTAAAAGTAACGTGGAAGTATTCGATTCAATCCAAGGAAAACGACTTGCTGTTTCATTTCGCTGTAAACGCAAGTTGAGAGGCAATCTTTGTATATAATGAAGAATGAACATCTAAATGTAAAAAAAATTATTATTTTTAAATATTAATAGATAATTAATTCTGTTAATCATTGGTCATTATCTAATATATTGTCACTGTTATGCTTTTGACATTTTTTAATTTATTAGGTACGCTAAGTTTATATAAATTTTTATTAAACCATCCACGAATAGGTGTTTGAAAAGTACAAAGTAATTAGTAAAAAATCATATATCGTAACATTTTTTCTATTAAAATTTTTATATAAGTTTATCTGTCGTATTTTATGTTTATCAATATCATCAATTAAATTTAACTTTAAATCTAAGGACTCATTTGTTTTGACAATTTCAGATCTTACTCGTCTTAAATCTCAAAAATTCAGATCTTAATTGATTCAAAATTGTTTGTTACATTTCAGACGTAAGTAATTTCAGATTGTATATTATATTTCGGACTTAAAATCTTAAATCTCTGAATTAAATCTAAAAAGCAAAAGGTGAACTTTCACTTGAAATCTGAAATTAAGATCTAATTTTTTTTTTCTTTCAGAATTAAATCAATGTTATAGTCAATTAAAATATTAAATTTAGTTTAAATAAATATAAATAATTATTTAACTTAAATAAAAATATCCATTCAATTTAATAAACTATAATATTTAAATATGTTTGTTATATAAATTAAATAAATATTATAAAACCTGATAAATCATTGAGAAACTAGTTTCATCAAATCCAATAAATATTTTTAATTAAATTATATTTTATAAAAAAAATACTATTCATATTTATTCTTAAACTTAGAAAAGTAATAGTTTTGAAATTATTAATAATATTATTATATTGTTTAATAATTAATATTTTCTTTGTTTAAAATTTAAGTTTATATACGTTTTAGGTAAATAATTTTATTGAAAATATTTCCATAACATGTCATCAATAAACTAAGATTATCTAATCTATATATTTATTTAGAATTTAGATTTGGTTAAATCTAATAATATAAGTATTATATTACCTATACTTATCTATATATCTAATTAAATAAAAATTATATACTTTAAGCTTTTTAAATCGTCTTAAAAATAAATAAATATTATAATAAAATATTAAATGTTTGACTAGTAAAAAATTGTTAATAAAAACATACTTTATTATAATAAAATATATAAACATTATGTTATACATAAATCAAAATATCAAATTATATCAATTGAAATATATAAATTTATAAATATAGAAGTAGCTAGTATTTATTTATGAAAGTAGATAAATAATAGTTTTGACAAATAATAATAATATTCTTATTTCTTTTATAGTTAATATTTTTACGTTTTAAATTTAAGTTTATATTTGTTTTATATTAATATTTTTTGTTAAAAATATCCACGTAATATGTAGTCTAATAATTTTATAGTATAACAAGTAATTGGTAAAATATGTTGCATAACATTCTATTTATTATAATTAAATAAATAAATATTATGATATATATATAAACTAAAATATCAATTTATATCGTATGTTATAAGTTTTATTATTTATAAGTTTTATTATTTATATATTTTACTTTATTATAATTATTCACGTAACGGTAAGCAATAAATTGGTAAATATTAAATAAATTGATTATGATCTTTGGCTCTTTGCAATATTCATTTAACTTTGTGAATTAAGATTTTGTGGGCAAGTATAAACACTTGCAATCAGAGAATCAAACAACTACAATACAACGCCTAAAAATGAACCACAAACTCTCAAATACCTCTATATAAAACAGTTACAATTAGAAGTTATAAAATATTTTCTTTGGCCATAGATTCAATCTGAGTGAAGACATCCAACTCCAAGTGAAGAAGACTAACCAAATTTTTGCCATTTCCAAATAAAACCTTTTCAACACTGACTTTTACATCATGCGATCTTATTTACATCCCATAGAAACCTTTATACGTCCCTATGATTTGATATTTTCACTACGAAAGTTCAAGACTAGAAATTGGCTGCAAAAGCACCGCCCTAAAGCTCAAGACTAGAAATTGGCTGCAAATGAAAGGAATTGAATTTAAGATTTACTCTAATCTAAGCTCAATTGGTCTTTTAGATGAAGCTCGAAGAGTCGAAGATATGGCAGCTTGGTTTCGAGGAAGATTTGATCTCAATTCTAGAGCTCCAAAATATCAATATGAATGAATCATGTTTCATCGAAGCAAAGCAGATAAGATTTACACATACATATGATTCAAGAAACTCTATAAAAATCCAAGTCACATCCATAATCCATCTCAAGCTCCTTTTTAACCTTGAAACTGGATCGCATATCTAACTAACTACTCAAAATAAAGAACCCATTCCATGAACAATGCATATGATATTTCGGGACATAGAATGAGATGGGACAGGAGCACTTAAAGAACCACACAATACAAAAATTACAATTTGAATGGGACAGGAGCATATACATTAACAAATGAAAAAATAAATATAGTATTTGAGCCATTTGTTTGTAGCAGGCTAGCAGAGTAGCAGGTAGGGTTCTGCGTTTGGGACATGGGGTAATGCTAACGGTGTTTGGTTCGTTGGAACTTTTATAAAGGAATTGGAATTATCAAGAATTGAAATATGTCTGTAATTAAAATCGAATTCCTTTAGCTTCCGATCTTTCTAAGCGAACCAATAAAGCAAAATGTAGATCTTGACAGAAGTAAACAAACACATAAAATGTAATCAGTTATAAAGAAATATTCCGAATAGCTCAGGGATAATGAGTGACTGCTGCACAATCTATTGTTTCAATCATACTAATTTACTCTTTTCAAATTGACAAACAAAACATAATCGGATCAAACCGAATCAAAGATCTCAGACACGAGCGGCAGCTACAACTGGCGCGGCGGAAGCGGCGGCATTGGTGGCGGCGCCGCTAAGAAACGAGAGAAATCCGGTGGAAGCACCAGGCTCTTGTTCGTCAAGGAACAGATCCTCTGGAGTCCTGAAAGCACCATGAGCAGAAACAACCGCAGTTCCAAGAAGCAACGCGGAGATCAGTACAGATCCGACACTTGTTAGAAAGATCACGACGATGCTCGAGACAATCAACAAGCCTAGGGTTTCACGCTCAGAGAACGTACGGCCAAAGATCACCAAGGGAGGATCGGAGGGACGGAAGAGGTAGAGGAATAACCAAGCGGCGAGGAGGCCGAGGAGGATGATGAGAGAGAAAGGATTTGTGAGGAGAGAGAAACCGAGGACGGCGGCGACGACGGTGATATAGTTGACGCGGAAGTAGGAATAGTTCTTGCGGATCCGGGATACGGCGTCGGTTATGGAGTCAGGTTTGGAGAATGCTGATCTGTCGACTAGTTCAGACCACGGTCGGCGAGTGGAGAGGCCAGATCGGACGGTTTCAGCGATGTTGTTGATGAAAGCACGGAAGGCAGGTGTGGCGACAGGCGCCTGAGATTCACCGGAGGAAATGGTTTGTGGGTTTGAAATGGGAAGGATCGCCGGTGAGGAGGCCATTACTGGTTTTGATTTGTTGGAATTTTGGGAATTGAGGATGGGAGAATTTGTTGCCGGAGATATTGAGAGAGGATTTTTTTGCTTGTGGGCGAAGGGTTGGTTTGGTTGGTTTAAAGTCATGAAAGAGGGTTACGCGTCGTCGGTGGTGGATCTGATATCGAGGGAGGATAGTACGTAACGCATTAGGTGTGGTACCACCTGAAATTACTGGGAAAATACCTGAACTCACTCCTGCCACGTTTCTTTACCCTTTTTTCTTTTTCTTTTCTTTAACATGTCAAATCACAAATATAGTTTGATCGATTGGGTTTGAAAAAAAAAAAGACTACTTCTTCATGCACCACATCTAATTTCTCATACACCACCTCTATGCATTTGACCTATAAATATTTATCTTTTGATTGGACAAAAGTATGTAAACAAATAAAATATAATGATGAGTTATGTAAAAAAGGCATGTTTTAGGTCAATTGTAGGATATAGATGTGGTGCATGAAGTAACACCCAAAAAAAAAAATAGAATGTTTATAATTTGGGGGTTAGAGTCGAGACTAAATACCTATTTGTTAACAAAGCTGCATGCACCGTGCTTTCTAACAATTAATTATTTAGGTCAATTAACCTACATTACTTTTAATAAAAAATAAGAGCTATATACTTTATCATAAACAACAATTTAATTAAATAATAGATCAAAATTATAAGGTATGATATAAGAGAAAATTAATATATGGTGACACCAATAAATTTGGTTGACGATATATAATGTATTAGACAATTTTTGTACAATTTATATAATATAGATAATCAATAGATATTATTTTTATAATTTGACAAAGCGACACCAATGAAATCTTTTTTTTCTAGTTCTATCATTGTCTATAACATACTGATTCATTAGTTGTGGTCAAAATGCTCTATTACTTTACCCTTAGTGATCTGGTAGTGAAACACAAAATGTTCCTTGCACGTTATGTAGCTTAAACAAGTTATATTAAAGGGTTAATATTGAAAAAACCACACGGACTTTCATGTAATTATCGATTAGGTCACTGAACTTTTTTTCCAAGTGTTTAAGTCCCTAAACAAATTTTGTCTTATTCAAAACTATATATTTTTAACCTACAACCTGCTTAACAGGTAAAACAGTTACTTTCTCGAATAGTTTATTATCAAAAAAACCAACTTTCTTTTCCAATTTTCACAATTAAGTCACTGGACTTTCTTTTTTCTTGTTTAGGTCACTATACCGTTTACCGGTTAGTGACCTACTAAACGGGTCAAATATATAGTTTTGAATAAGACAAAAATTGTCTAGGGACTTAAACACTCGTAAAAAAAGTACAGTGACTTAATCGATAAATTAATGAAAGTTCGTAGGGTTTTTTCAATATTAACCCTATATTAAACAACCCTCAAATTGTTATAAATTTGATAGAATTTTGGGTAAGAGTTGCTAGTGAATGTAAAAAATAAAATAAGCAAAACATGTTTAGTTAATGAAAATTTTCAGTTTGAGTTTTTAATAAAACTTAAAACAACAAAGGTTTTCCTGAAAACAAATTTTATAAGCAAAACATGTTTAGAATGGTTAAAAGAGTTTTTTTTCACTCTCTTTTTACAAAATCCTCCTATAATTTGTAACGAAAACGCAGTCTGAAAACAAAAAAATGAAGTTTTCAATAGGTAGTTATAAATTGAAAACTGAAAACCGAAAACATCTAAAGTGGATCGGAATGCGTATTCGTAAAACCCTTGTTTTCAATGAAATTTTTTTACCGAAAATAGGTTAACTAAATAAGCCCTTATGTTTTTCATATGTGCTTGTACATTAGTAGTAACTATGACATCATTGAAGAATGAGATAAAAGTTCAAATGATTTTGATTTTTTTTAATTAAAAGAACTATGCATACACATCATTTTATTTATTCGCTAACAGGTAGCCAACTCTTTTCCAATGGTGAAATTAAGGAGAAGATAGGAGTAGTTCGTGTAATGGGTCCCTTTTCCAATTAACTCGCTTGGTAATGTACTTTTTTTTTTTTTGAAATTTTATGTGTGCAAACGACAGAAATTTAATTGTGTAACGTATACTATTTAAAACAGCTTTTGAAGCGTGCAACTTAATTTATACCTCAAATGAAGAAAAGATTACAAGTTGAATGTATAAATAATTAATAAAAACAATACAACAAATAAAACCCAATAATTTAAGTCCGAAATATAACCACAACCCGATGGTATTATTAGCCCAAACTAAAGTTCTTTTTCTAACATTTAATTTTATTTTACATTTTTTTTTCCTTTTTATAGCAAGAGTAAAATAATTTATAGAAATTATTATGTATGAAAAAAATATTTTGTACAAATCATACTCACACACACACATACACACACATATAGGGGTGAGCGACGGGTACCATTTCCCGATCCCGAACCGGTACCGGTACCGACCGATACCGAATTAATATATTCGGTTCGGTATTCGGTTTTTAAATTAGCTAAAATTCGGTATTCGGTACTCTCGGTTTGGTATTCGGTTTTTAAATTAGCTAAAATTCGGTATTCGGAACCGAACCGGCACCATATAAAATTATAGGTATTCGGTTCTTTCGAAACTAATAATTCGGTTTCAGTATTTTCGGGATCGGTACCGGTTCGGTTCAGAATACCGAATTTTAGCTAGATTAAAATTCGTGTAAGTACTTAAAATACAAAGTACTATGTGTGTGTGAACACACGGGATTCGAATGTGAACATACTGCAAAAAGTGTTTTTTTCCATATTCACGTAGATACAAATAGTATAACACTGTATCTAAAACTTACACACATTTACACACTTTAGCATCTTAAGAGTCATGTGACAATGAAAAAATTAATATAAACATACATTAATAATAGTACCGTTCATGTGACCATGCACGTTTCACATAGTTATAGTGTGGGTTTATATGTGGTTTTTTGCAAGTAGTATTGTATTGTTAATTTAAACATGATTATGAAAAATTGGTCTTAAGCGAGGTACCTATGGTATTCTTCAAAACTAGTGGTACTCATTTGAATCCATACATACAAATATATATATATATAGATTGAGGTTCTATGGGGCACAATATGCATCGGGAACCAAATGGGAACCAAAAATGCATTGCTTGTTTACAAAGGATGCATTAAGGGCATTTTGGGAATGCTTAATAATATACTGTTAAATTATAAGATTTAATTTAATATTTATCATTTATTTAGGAAACTAAATAAAATGATCAACCACCTTTCCATAAATCCATCCCTTTTTCTCTCTCTTTCCCTTTCTCTTTCATGGCTGGCCTCTCTCCATCTCTCTTTCTCTCAACCAGTTTTCACAAGACAACCACTACTACTACCGCCACACCCAGCACCACCATCGTTGTCCACCGTCGGTATGCAACCCTGCACCATAGTTGTGCATCGATGTTGACGAGAATTTGCTTGCGTCTGTTGATCATGGTTTTTGAGTATCAGTTTTTTCACAAACAGTTCATTCTACGATTTTGTATCATGCTTATGGCTAGTCAAAGAATTCTAAGATTCTTTATTAATGTTGGTGGTTATTGCTTCCAAGAAATAGTTGGAGCATATGGTATTGGTTGTTTCAAACATGATGCATAAAAGCAATGCATCACGACAATGATGAACACATTGAAGACGTTGATGAACACGTTCAGAGATGCATCACGAAATTAACATGTTTAAATGTCGAAATGCACCACGATTTTGGTGATGCATAATGATGAAATAAGGACGAGGATGAATATGACCGAAATGCATCACGATTTTGGTGATGCATAATGATGAAACAAAGACGAGGATGAATATGGTCGAAATGCATCATGTTTGAAATTGAATTGGATGAAGATGCATCGTGTTTGAAGACGAATCCAATAAATTGGATGAAGATACATCATGTTTGTTTAGATTCGGATAGAATATTTTCTGAATTCAAGCATCTTCCGATTTTGCCCTTCCGCGCACGAGAAGTTATGCACCCGTGCACCCATTTTCAAGTTAATTACCATTTTGCCACTACAATCTGAACCATTAAAATTCAAGATCTAACGGTGCATACAGGTTCCCAAAGTACACAATGCATACAGGTGCCCCATGGAACCTGACCCTATATATATATATATATATATATATATATATATATATATATATATATATATATATATATATATATATATATATATATATATATACACACACACACACACACACACACATATTATAGGGGTGTGCACGGTTCGGTTCGGTTAGTAGTTAACATGTGAACCGTGTTTTCGGTTTCGGTTACCCGTTAGAAGCCGGTTACCCGCGGTTCGATCCACGGTTACCCGTCATATGCTTAAAAGCAAATAAAATTATAGAGTTATATCTTTTTAAGTATAAATTATTTTTATGTTCAAAGTTATGGTAAACTACTTAATTATAAATCTTAAAAGTAAAGTTCATGAGAATATACACGTTTTCACATAATTTTATTGTGTGTTTATGTGTGATTTTTTTTTTGCAAGTAAAGTCTTGTATTGCTAATTTAAACATGATTTTGAAAACAATTTAAAACAATAGTTTTAAACGTGGTACCGTCGGTACTCCGCAAAACTAATAGTACTCACTTGAACACGCACATACACACATATGAATAAGATCGTATGGGAAACTAAATATTCGTGGGAAGTGTAAGAAATGTTGAATCAAAACATATATGCTGAAGCAACTTGTTATTTCGCGATTCAATAAAAAAACATTGAATCAATGAGAAAATGATCATTTTGTCTTTGATTCAACACTTATTATTGAATCACGAAATAACAGATTGATATAACATCTATGTTTTTTTTATTCAACATTTCTCATACTTATCACCAATATTTAATTTCTCGTATACAAAAATATAATTCAGTTTACTTTGTGTTTTTTGTTCCGAGAATCTATGAATCGATATTTTTAGATATTGTTATACGTACACCATAATCTCCTTAAATTTTACTAATCGTGACTTTTTATTCTCACATATTTTTTTGTTAATAATGAAAGATCCAATAATTAAAACTTAATTCATGTCACATTTAGTTATTTGAAAATGCAATCAAATAGTTGGTTTTTAGTTGGGTATTGATTTTTCACGGCCGTGGTACGGTGTCCCACTCCCATACTCCAATTAAAAATCAGGATAAAAGATGTAAAACGATTATTATTGACGTTGGAAACGAAGGTGAAGACGGGGACAAGAACAAAGGGATAATGTGAATGTGAATGGGTCGTCGGGAATATAGCCGTTGGAGATGGTTGGTCAAAACCCTAATCAACCGTTTTGTTTGTCATCAGAATTAAAAACATTTCTTCATGTTGATGCCTCTCAGTGACCATAATTTTCTTACTAGCCGTTGCTTACTTCAATCCACAACGTAAACCCTGTAAATAATAGCATCTTCTGTCTTCAACCCTAAAATACTCCCCACCCATATCACCTGCAATCTCACCCACCTCACCACTCACCACCGCCCTCTCTCTATTAAATATCCACCTCTTTCATTCATCACTTTTCCATCATCATCTCTCTCTCTCTCTCTCTCTGATTTATCTTAAAATGTTGTAATTAATCGAGAATCCAAGACAAATCCCATTCATCTTCTTCATCGATAGTCATAGCCCAGTTTTTCTTGTTTCTGATATTTTTCTTTTTAGTATCATCATATATCTCTAAACCCATATTTGTTGATTAATTTTTGGTGTTTCCCTTCATGGAAACTCAGAATGACTCTTTGAGTCATTTTCACAAACACTTGCAATGCATAAATGAGCTAAAGTCTGTTTGTTTCTGCAGGAATTTACCCAACAATAGAGAACAACCCAGCCGTTTTTCGTTTCACAATGCACTTTTTTTGCTTACTCTTCTTTTGATTCTCTGTTCTCATCTTGTTTCAGGTAAATCATCTGACGAGGTGATTCCAGTCACACTTTCAGATTATTCAGCTCTACAAGCTATAAAACATGAGCTTGTTGATTTCAGAGGAGTCTTGAGGACCTGGAAGAACAGAAATGGAGTTTGTTCAGGTGGCTGGATGGGGATCAAGTGTGATTCTTTAGGTCAAGTCATCACGATACAGCTTCCATGGAAGGGACTAGGTGGCAAGATCTCGTCAAAAATGGGGAGTCTCCATTCGCTCCGAAGAATCAGCCTTCATGACAACTTACTTGCTGGTCCTATTCCTCAATCTCTATGGTTATTACCTAGTCTAAGAGGTGTTTATCTCTTCAACAACCGCCTTTCTGGTTCCATTCCACCTTCTGTCACCCAATCCCCATCTTTACAGAATCTCGATCTGAGCAATAATCAGTTTAATGGCACCATCCCTCACATTATTTCGAATTCCAGCAAGATTTATAGATTCAATCTTAGTTACAATGCTTTCTCTGGCTCCATTCCACCAAGTTTTACCCTTTTGCCTTCACTCACATTTCTAGCTCTAGAACACAACAATCTCTCTGGTTCAATTCCAGACTCATGGCGTGTTGGTCAACTCACATCATTGACTCTTGATCATAATTTTCTCACAGGAAAGATTCCAACTTCATTGAGCAAGATGGTTAATCTTGAAAAGATTAATCTTGGCCATAATCACATTGATGGGATTATACCTAATGAATTCGCTAATCTCTCTAAGCTTCAAGTATTGGATCTGTCCAACAACGCCATCAATGGGAGCTTTCCTTCTTTAGCTCTTACTAATCTATCCGTTCTGATTTTGGATAACAATAGGTTGAATGGTCCGATTCCTGCTACTGTTGGGAACCTTTCTTCCCTCAACCAGCTCAGGTTATCCCACAACAATTTCAGTGGTGAAATTCCGAAATCAGTTGCTGATTTGAAGAATCTTGATTCTCTGAATGTTTCTTACAACTCGCTTTCTGGGAGTGTTCCTTCTTCTCTTCTGAAGAAGTTCAATTCGAGTTCTTTCGTGGGTAATATTCAGTTGTGTGGGTACAGCATTTCCACACCGTGCCCTTCTTCACCACCTGCACCTTCTCCATCTTCTTCACAAGTTCTTCCTTCACCAAACAAAAAACACGAAAGTCGAAAACTTAGTACAAAAGATATTATTCTCATAGCAGGTGGAGCCCTATTGCTAGTATTGCTTCTTTTGTGTTGTTTACTTCTTTGCTGTTTGATCCGAAAGAGAGCAGCCAGATCCAAGTCTAAGAAGGCAAAACCTGACATTTCCATGCCCATACCAGTAGCAGCAGGGGGTGAAGTTATTGAATCAGGAGAAACCGGTGGGAAATTGGTGCATTTTTCAGGGACTTTTGTTTTCACTGCTGATGATTTGTTGTGTGCAACTGCTGAGATAATGGGGAAGAGTACATATGGAACCTCGTATAAGGCCACTTTAGAAGATGGTAACATGGTTGCAGTCAAAAGACTTAGAGAAAAGGTAACAAAAGCGCAGAAAGAATTTGAAGCCGAAGTTTCTGAGCTGGGGAAGATTCGGCACGCAAACATCTTGGCCCTTCGTGCATATTACTTGGGACCGAAAGGAGAGAAGCTTCTCGTGTTCGATTACATGCCTCATGGCAGTCTTGCTTCCTTCCTCCATGGTATGTTTCTTGTAATCGGATTGGTTTCGTAATTTGATTTCAAAAATTATCCCTTCCCCATATTTATTAAATATACTTTTTATCTTAGTATCATGAATCACTGATTTGGATTTGTTTACTTTTGAATGCTTTTACAGCTCGTGGTCCCGAATCTTTGAT
Organism: Centrapalus pauciflorus; assembly: GCA_020465985.1. Classification (NCBI taxonomy): domain Eukaryota; kingdom Viridiplantae; phylum Streptophyta; class Magnoliopsida; order Asterales; family Asteraceae; genus Centrapalus; species Centrapalus pauciflorus. The sequence goes on from JAANYP010003878.1 coordinate 794,782, forward strand.
TAATTGGTCAACAAGATTTAAAATAGTCGTCGGTATTACTAGAGGCCTTGTGTTCCTTCATAGTCAAGAGAACATAGTCCATGGGAACCTCACTTCAAGCAACGTGTTACTCGACGAGCAGAAGAACCCCGCGATTGCAGATGTCGGCCTATCCAGGCTCATGACAAATGCAGCCAACACCAATGTGGTTGCAACCGCAGGGACTCTAGGATACAGGGCTCCAGAGCTTTCAAAGTTGAAGAATGCAAACACAAAGACTGATGTCTACAGCCTTGGTGTGATCATGTTGGAGCTTTTAACAGGCAAATCTCCTAGTGAGGCCACAGATGGCCTGGATTTGCCACAGTGGGTGGCCTCAATTGTGAAGGAAGAGTGGACTAATGAAGTTTTTGACTTGGAACTTATGGGTGATCAGGCTAATGTAGGTGGTGATGAGCTGCTAAGTACTCTGAAATTGGCCATGCATTGTGTGGATCCTACGCCTGAAGAAAGACCGGAAGCTCAACAAGTTCTTGAAAAGCTTGAGGAGATCAAACCAGAGTTAGCTCAGAGTTCCAACGATGCTGCTGTGGCTGCGGCCACGGAGGCTGCTGCAGAAGTTGCTTCAAAAAGTGACTAAAGGATTTAAAGACTGATATGCTCAAAAAACCTTTTGTAAGATAGTATATATACATGCATATTTGATTTAATTGTGTAAAGCTGAAGTGTGTAGATGTGTTCATTCATTCATTCATTCATTTTGTAAAAAGAAAGGTTTTTGTTCATCTTATTGAAACTTAATAAAACACCTTTTCTTTGAGAATTGCAAATTTTGATTTTCAACAGAATTTTTTATCTACACTAGCCGAAAGAATTTGTCTAATTATCAGTTTATATTATAATTCGTTAAACATATTCAATTCGTTTTTTATTTTATTTTATTTTATAGGACAAACAAAATCACCAAAAATCCCTTGTCTTGAAATTATTGCAAAAGAAAATTTGAAACTTTCTGTGAGACTAAAAAACAACCAAATTGCAAATTTTATTAGAATGTACAACACTCTTCCTCTTCACACCACCCTGTTGATCGCCATTTTCAACGTCCCTTCCCATAGACATCCCATCACAGAAACTACAAATATCTGGCCCCTGTTGGCAACATCGACGACCTTCTCTTCAGTCGTGTAACCCCCATCAGTTCACCCCCTCCATTCTCTCCGACGATTCATCCACAGCCACCATTACTTCCTGTCGCCCAACCCTCATAGCTACCTGACCTCTTTCTTTTCATCCACTTCTACGACATCGTTTTATTCTCACTCTGGCCACATTTACACCCCAACACTAGCCTCTTCTTCCTCTGAAGACCGCCTTATTGGTTGGTTCTCTGTTACCTAAGCTCTGTCATCCAACATCCAACTCTCCTCCCAAGTCCAGAACAGAAAGCACCCAAATCCGGCACTTTCAAGTTTCACCCCTTGCCGTTTCATCCTATTATCGGCCAGTCCAGAGCAGAAAGCACCTCAAGAAACTAAATGAGTTGGCTAAGCTTGTTGCAAATCTTCAGCCATTTAGTCTACTCAACTATCATCGGAAACTTGACTATTTGTATATATTGAATTACAAAACATGGTAAGATGGCATTGATGACATGAATGAGGTTATATTGGTTGATTATTAGATGAGTTCTTTGTATCTAGTCATCGATAATATATGCTTTTTTTTCATTAACAGAATCTGAAAGTTTCCATTGGGTGGCATGTTCTTTTGATATTATGGTACTGATGGCTTAACTTAAATTGCATTATGTGAATTTTCTTCAGTTCATCATATTTCTAGTCCTAATGTTGTGTATAATGGGTTTTTAGGTGTTCTTCAACATGTCCAGATGCATGTGCAGGATTCTCATAGTAAAAAGTTGTGATTTTGGTATAATGATAATGTCCCTTAGCCCTTAGGAGACTAGGACTCCAATTGTCACATCCTTCCTTCATTCATAATATTCCCATCAATCCAGACTACTAACAGAAAGCTCAGCGGCTCAGCCAATTGATAATTACTATCTCCCAAATCTGTAGGAATTAGATGTATAAGGAACATTAGTCATTCACTCGTCCGTTCTCAATCATGAAATTCTCATATTTGTCTGTTATCAGTTGTTTCTACTTCTATAGCTTTATTGTTTCTTCATCATTTATACCGGCAGCTCAATTGAAATGTATTGTTAACCGAATGACTTTCTCACAAACAATTATACTCTCTGTCTATTACTAGTTGTTTCTACTTCTATAAATATCTTCATCTAATGTTTATAATCTATCTATTATAATAATTGAGAACACTCCTCCTCCACGTGTCCTCTCCTAATACCATCTCTTTTACGTTTTCCCGCCCATTATTCCTTAATTAGCCTCCTGCGACCGTCTCTTCTTCCCTTCTTCTTCGCAAACCCTAGCATTCATACATTCCATCTACATACTTCCTTTTGAAAACCTCTGCGAGTCTACGACCGTTTAATCTTCCCTTCTTTTACGCAAGCCCTAGCTGCCGTTCATACATGGTCTTAATCTTCTCGTCGCCGACAATCTGCAGCCACCGCACACTTCCCTTCTTTTTCGCAAGCCCTAGCTGCCGTTCAAACATGGAGTTTATGAACTCGTCGCCGACAATCTGCAGCCACCGCACAGTAAGAATTAATGCTACGTATCTTCATCCTTCGATTCCTATCTCTACATCAATTGTTGTGTCTCCTTCGATTCCTATCTCTCCATCGTTGATTGTTGTGTCGCCGACAATCTGCACCCACCGCACCATGTTCTTTAATTGGGTTCATACTTAGCTTTGTTAATTTATGTTTTTTAGGGAATTGGGTTTTTTAGGAATTCGGTTCTTTATTTCTTTAATCGTAAACAATTTATGCTTAATCAGAATGTTATTTCTATAACAATTCAACACACCTTTTATCCCAGAGCAGTTGGGGTAAGCTCAATTGAATAAAAAAGACATTACAAAGCTCTTAAGTATTTGTTCTTTGTTTAGCTTTTTGTCTTGAATTGTTGATTATAGTTGTGCCTTTACTGGAACACCTGTTCATCATTGACTGTTAGCTTAACCTTATACCCTTCTATATTTGTAGGGAATTGAAATGCTTTCCCTTGGCTCATTCAAGACTGGTGCCATTCTCCTGGTAAGGACCCACCACACCATGTTCTTTAATTGTGCCTTTACAATCTGCACCCACCGCACCATGTTCTTTAATTGGGTTCATACTTAGCTTTGTTAATTCAGTTGGGGTAAGCTCAATTGAACAAAAAAGGCATTACAAAGCTGTTAAGTAATTGTTCTTTGTTTAGCTTTCCCTTGGCTCATTCAATACTGTTGCCATTCTCCTGGTAAGGACCCACCACACCATGTTCTTTAATTGTGCCTTTACATTCGCTTGAGGTATCATTGAAACACTCATACTCAGTTGTTAATCTAAGAACTGGTGTCGAAGAAATTTCTGGTTAAACTGTGCTGTGCGATTTTGGTGTAAATGCATTTATTTGCTTCATAAGCTATTCCAAATCTGATCTACCACTGTTTGTGCACGATATTAGATGCTTACTCGGTCACAAAATTGCTTGATTTTGTGCAACTTATTTGTTACATTGCAATGTATGCTCTTGGTTATGTTTGTTATGAGCAGTCAGTTTTGGATTGAACACTCTTTGACATTTAAACATCAAATTATGATTATAACATTGCTCTTATGACGATCATGGCCTTGTGTGTTGGTTGTCTATGGATTTATCTTATTATGCGTTTATATTGAAGTATGTTTGGTATAATTCCATTCGTTGTGATTTTTTAAATCATTAATATTTCATAGCATCTCTCTGCTTATGCAGGCTATAAAACTTATATTGGGTATTTGAAATTATGTGAATTGAATGGATTTTGTTGCGTGAGGCATTGGATCCCACACAGAGAACTCCAAAATGTGAGACCTTGATTGGATTAGTATCAGGTTGGGGGACCACCTGAGAAGCTCCATCAAGTTGGCCTCAATCACGCTTTGAAGTATGTATGAGGTTCAAAGATTCTTTCATCTGTGTAATACTGAAATATTTAAGCATCACTGAATAAAGTTCTTATTATTAAGATGCTTATTTTGCTGCAGAGGCCTTTTATTTGTCCAAAAGACGACTGCAATTCCAGTTATCGTAGGAAAGATCACTTGAATCGGCATCTTCTTCAGCACCAGGGTAAACTTTTTCACTGTCCCATCGAAAACTGCAAGAGCGAATTTTCAATTCAGGGTAACATGACAAGACATGTGAAAGAAATCCATGACGATTCGCACTCTACATCTGATGACACAAACGATCAGAAGCAGCATGTTTGTTTGGAACCCGGGTGTGGAAAGGTTTTTAAATATGCATCAAGATTACAAAAGCATGAAGATTCACATGGTAAGTGAGATTCTTTAGTTTGCAAGGGTTATTATTAATTCCTTCTTTTGCTCATTTATGATTCATTTTTGGTGGAATTGTCTGTTGGCATTGCAGTTCGGTTGGAAACAATTGAGGCATTCTGTGCAGAACCAAGCTGTATGAAATACTTTACCAACGAGAAGTGTCTACAGGCGCACCTCCAGTCTTGCCATCAACACATTAAATGTGAGATCTGTGGGAGCAAACAACTAAAGAAGAATATCAAGCGCCACCTTCGGACACACGAGGAAGTGGTTTCCAACGACAGGATTAATTGCAGCTTTGACGGATGCAAACTAACTTTTTCAAACGTAAGAAACATATGCCCTTTAAATATCGTACATAAACCCCGTTAAAAGAGGACTACAAATTACAAATTACAAAACTAATTTGTATGATTTTACCAGATATTGTTTACGATATTTGGATTATCTTATATATGACCAGATATGATTGAGTAAATTATTTTTTTGTTTAATATATTATATTATTTTTATACTTAAAATGTAAAACACCGTTTTTATACAATAAGATATTAAAGAATACATGATTTTTTTGTTTATCCTTTGAACATAGTTTTATTTTCTTAATTTCAATCTATTTATTATAATTTTCGTTTTTCAATATTCTTTTGTTGACAAATATATTAACAGATTAAAACCAGTAAATTAAATTTGTTTTAGTAACATTTTATTACTTTCCTTATTTTTTTTATACATTGTTATTTTCCTGCCTTCCTTTTAGATATCTTTATTTAAGGAATGTATATTTTTTAAAAATTAGTTTTTTTATAAAAAGGAAAGTTTAATATATACGGTAAAAATTTATAATTTCCATAAAACATTAGATGTTGTTATTCTATAAATTGAGTTATTACCTATTGTCTTCATTACAATACACACAATTCACTTTCAAAATTTTGAAGTTTCTTTTCTCTCAATGGAAACAGTTAGCAACATCAAAGACTTGAATCTTACTAAAGATTCATGGACAATTAAGGTGTGTGTCATCCGAAAGTGGAAGCGAACGGACTTCAAGAATCCACGTGAAAGCTGGGCTATTGAATTGGTCCTTATGGATGAACAGGTAAGCTTTCTTGAACTTGATTGGTTTATCTTTACGGATTTTTAAACGCATGTAAAGCATTTTTCATGCTGTTTAGAAAATAAGTTGTCTAGAATTTTTAATTCCAATTTAAATATATTAGCAAAATTATTGCTGATTGAATCTGTGATTTGAATCTGTGATTTGTAGAAAGATATCAGCAAAATATAATAATTTGTAGTTCATAAATGGCTATAACGGTTTACAAAGCTTTTAAGTTTAAATATTCAAAAAAAAACTCAGTGTTTGACATTTTTAGTTAAACCAATTAACCTTTTTAATGTAAATGCTTAAAATTTGTAGTGTTTACAGTTAATTGGAATCTTGAAATTCAACTGTTAATAAAATTATCCTAAAGTTATATAGCTTTAGATTTTTTGAATCAGTTTTGAATTTGGAAAGTAACAAATGTAACATGTTATATTTTGCATATAATTAAAATTATTAACAGTTGAATTTCAAGATTCCAATGAATCTGTGATTTTGCATATAATTAAAATTATTAACATGTTATATTTTGCATATAATCCATTATTGAATCTGTGATTTGTAGAAAGATATCAGCAGAATATGTATCCCAATAATTGCTGATTGTGCTTAAGAATTTCTGTGATTTGAATATGTGATTTGTAGAAAGATATCAGCAAAATATAATAATTTGTAGTTCATGCAGGCTATAATCTAGGAATGGGAATTTTGCTGGAATGGGAATATTAATCTAAACCCACAAATTTAAACCTATTGTGCATGCCATTTCTCCTTTAATTCTATTTATTGGTTGCTGGAATTTAAGAAAAACAGAAAAGGGCAGTATGTTTTTGTGCAGTATGTATAGATGTGTTTGTGTTAAGAGTTGCATGAAAAAGAAACATCCTAAACTTGTTTTGGATGCAAAACAAGGTAATCTCTGGAAGTAATATTGGCAGCAGAACTTTTATACCTAGAATGAGGCTCTGTCCAACCGACAAAAATTTACCGTTTAAGATTCAAAGAAGGCAGTTTCCTATTTCGGTTTGTTTTGCCATGACGATTAACAAAAGTCAAGGACAGTCTCTATCCAGAGTGGGTTTATTTTTGCCAAGACCAGTTTTTACACACGGACAGTTGTATGTTGCTGTTTCAAGAGTTAAAAGCAGAAAGTGGTTAAAAATTTTGATTACCGGTAAAGACGGTCTTCTTGCAACAACAACATGTAATGTTGTGTACAAAGAAGTGTTAAGTAATTTATGACAATTTTTTCTTCTTATTTTCGAACACACAACTATTTGTTATTTTTTATATATTCATTAACTTATGCTAATGATTATTGTTCTACTTATTTTTTTCATAGATTCTAACTTTGTCATGTCTTTTCTTTTTAATTCAAAAATGTCATTTTTTATTTTTCATGTTGAATCCGTGTTTTACACGGGTCATAAACTAGTGATTATATAATACACTTTTAAATAATTCTATTTTTTATTTTATTATTAAATACAAATTAATAAAGTTTGTATTATCCATTTTTATAATTGATTATATAATTAAATTGATTTCTTTTTGAACAACAACAAAATTTATTAAACACCTTACTAGGAAACCCTAGAGAAAAAGATACACCAACAATGAAGTTACACCTGCTATGAAACCTCTAAAAAAGGATTGGAGAACCAATTACACCAAGATATTTTTTTTGATGTGTCTCCTTTTGCATTCAACCAATATAAAGAAAATATTGGACGAACTAACTCTAGTTGAATTGAACACCAAGGAATTCCTATAATTTCATAGGAATTAATAATTAATCACGATTTAAAATGCATGGATATTAATGGTTAGAAAATAAATGGAAGGGGAGGTAACATTTCTGATGGAATTGGTGATCTGAACCAAGGGGGAGAGGGCACGAGATGTTGGTGATTTGTATCAAAAATATTATTTAAGTGTAATGAGATTAATTTAGTGACCGGTGTAGTATTGATAAATATAAGATAAGTAAAGGGTGGTGCACCCTGTTTGAATTTATCATAATTTAGAGGAAACTAGTTTTCACGTTCGCCCTGAACAACGGAGTCAGTGGGGCAGCGCCCCTGGAAGTGGGGTCCAAGGGGACTGGCTCTGCTTGGGGTCGAGAAATTTATTATTTGAAATAATATTCCTTTATAAAAATTGCATAGAAACCCGAATTTGGATTCGAAAATCTGGTTTTGACCCAGTAGTTATTTTCCGTCAGTTTTAATCGTTGTATCGGTTGGTTATTGGCGGTAGTTGGTTTCCCCTCAGTTTTATGAGGGTGTTTCCCTCATTTATTTGTCGCGCAAAAATCGTATACGGATTTTCATAACTTTAAATTCTCTGTTCTAGTTTAACTGAGTTTTATCCGATTGTATCTTTTAAATTTTCCAATCTGAAAGTGAATCACGACTCTCAGTTTTTCAAGCAATCAAAATTCGCCAAATTTATCTAACACGAGATCTTGTTGATATGCGCACAAAGTCTCCGTGCATGGTTTATAATAAAATCTTTTTTCAGCAGCTTCCTTCGATGCCAACGACGAATTTTCAGTAAGAGCCCTGTCATTTTTTATTATTAGCAATGTAAATGTATCAGCTCAATCATGAAACGTTATGAAACAGTTGGGTGTTGAGAAAAGTTGTTATATATACTTGTTTGGAAAGAGTCCATACGCTTATAATAAGATTCTACATTTATCAATTTCTAAAAGAAAGGTGTGTGAGTAGTAGTATCACTATCTAGGTTACGTTGTGAGAGGGAGAAGAAGGAGTCCGCTGATCATGTGAAAGGAAATTGTAGTGTGGAAGTTACTTACAAATAATTGGAAATTTTGTTTTCACCAGTGAGATGCTTGGGTTGCGTTTAGTTAACGGAAACTGGTCATTTTTCAATTTCAGTTTTCAAGTTATAGTTTTTTGGAAAAAACAATGGTTTCTATGAAAAGTGAAAACTTGTTTAGATGATGAAGTTTTAGTTTTTAGAAAAATAAGATGAGTGATTATAAAATAAAAAAATAGGATATGTGATGAAAAAGTAGGAGAGAGAAAGAGAGTATTATAAAGAAATAGAGTAGGTAATAGAAAAGTAAGAGAGAGAATATGAAAAGTGGTATTTTAAAAAGTGAAATGAAAATTTATGAAATTGTTGTTAAGTAAACAAGTTTTCATTTTTGTTGAAAAGTGAGATGAAAATTTTGAAAATTTTCGGTAACTAAACGCACTGGGTCGGGATACAACACACTATTTTCTAAAGATGTTTAATCACTTATTATGTTGTGTGGTTAGAAAATTAGACAATAATTATTCAATTGAAAAGGTAAAACAAAATTTTCGTTGTTTTTTCTAAACACAGCTTGTGTATTTTGAGATTAATGTTCTTCTGCCAATTTACATGTATTCTAATATCATTGTTCTTATTGTCTAAAATTATAACTTTTGTCATCGATAATAAAGATATGATTAAAGTACCAAATGGATCAAACCTCATTGGTGTCCCTCAATGTTTGATGTCCTGGGTCATAACCATGCCAATTCCCCCAGGTTGGCCTTGTCATGAGGTACGTTTAACTAATATGTGGTTGATGCGAAGATGGATAAATTTATTACTATAATATGATGGTGAGGAAAATATTAGAATTAATGAAGAAGACTTATTTTCTAAATTACAATCGGTATCACTTTTTTTTATATTCAGGTTGCTGGTGCAAGAAATTAATGGGGTAGTTTGTGATTTTATTTGGTTGTAAGGTGTGGATCATCGAGTCTTTTTGCTTTTATAGTGATCTTTATAAAAATCATATCTTCGTTGTCTGTCAAAAAATAGTTGTAAAATAAATGGTTAAGTAATAAATTTAGGAGGAGATATTGAGTTTGAGTTTTAAAAAATAAAAATTAAAGCTCTTAAAACCTTTTAAAAGCTCATTGTCAAACACGCCTTATACATAAGCATGTCGCGTGCATGTCGTTGAGAGAGTTAATATGGGTCCTATCCATGTTGGAAAGCTGAATAAGAAGTTTATATAACTTTATATTATACATAATTAGTGAAAGTACACTATTTTATTAGGATTAGCGAGTCTGGAAAATATATAATATAAACTAGTTAAGGACTTTTTAAGTCAAATTAAATTTATTTTTATTTTTTAGCAAAAAGCATTCATTAATTAGTGCTTGCCTAATGCCTAACATAATGCATGTCGCTTTGTGTTCTATGGATGTAGAGATGCATGGGAAGAATTTCTGGATTAAATGTTTTCTTAAAATCTATAAAATATTTATTAAAAAAAAAACATAAAACACACATACCCAATTTCATTGGGTCACATCATTGATAGTAAGAAAAAAAAGACATAATGTTATTAGAAAACCCATGATACATTTTACAAGTTGAGAGATATATATGAAATTAATCCATAATAGTACGTAATTCTACAACAAGATTTGTGTATTAATTAAATTACACTAATGTTGTCATGCTAGCTAGTGTAGTAGTGTGTCACGATATCTCTTATAAGAGCAAGTGCAGCACTAGGGGTAACCTTAAAAAGTAGTAATTTCTTATATTTTTTACGGATAAGATATTTGTCTTTAAAAAATATAATCGAACAAAATATAAACATAAAAACAGAACAATCAGAACAAAGCTCATCAATCACATGCAATGGGAGTTGCCTTGCTTTGCTAAGAGAAATAGAGAGTATAGCCCATCCACACACAAGGGATATGGTCCAAATCAAAACCGCGTTCCAATTCGTATAGCGCACACAGGATACATGTAGCGATTAGCCCCACTCGATCACCACTTGGATTTTGATTTGGCTCTTCCCCCTACATACAACCAATTGAGCATATTAGCATATGAACAACCTATATATACCAAATGTCACATACATACATACATACATATATATGTGTGTGTGTATACTTTTACAAGAAAGACTATGAGAGGAGAAAGCTTAAAACATGCATACACATAAGAATGTATTAGGTGGTTCATATATATGTCAACTTTGATGATTGTTGGGATGCAAACAAGACGACGTAGAAGCAAAGCATACAGTATGGAGAGTCCAGGAAACTCAAGATGGATAGCGTTGTAAATAATTTAATATTAAGAGAAAACTATTTTGACGCTATCCCTCCTGAGCTTCATAGACATTTCACACTTGGATTCTTCAATTCCATTCTTAGTGTTATATATCTAAAAAAAAACAAACATGATGTATTAAGAATAGATGGTGTGGGAATTGATGGCAAAGAAACCAAGTCTATTTATAGTTGCAGGATGGAGAAAAATTATTATAATGAACATGTTACATCCCACTCTCCATATTGGGTAGCTTAATTAATTTGACCAAAAAGAGTTGTTGTATACTTGTATGTCATATTTGATTAATTACTAAAAGTGTGAATGATTCAATATATTAATTATTAAGTAAGGTTTGAAATCTTGGTCCAAAAGATTATGAGTTTGAGTATGGTTATTAGTTTTCTTGTGAATCAAATTAGATGTCTAAAGTTTATTTGGATACTTTTGTGTACTAGCTAGCAAGACAATAAAATGTTAGAAAACATGCTTATTCAAAACAACAGATTTAATAGATATTTTATATCATGGAATTGGAAAAAAAAAAAAAAAAAAAAATTATGGCCATGAAAATGTATCCTCCATATATATAACTTATCCATGTACATTTCAAGCTTTTTCAGGTCATTTACATAGAGCCAAAAAGTTCATAACATATAATAAGAAATAAGCTTAATTTTTGATATTTTATTAAAGTAAAACGTATTTTAGTTCGTCATAGTATATGTTAGGGTGAGAGGTGTACCCACCTCCTTGTAAATCTACCATCTTGAAAACTTCAATGTCACATCAGTTTTTTCTCTCTAGTCTCCGTCATTTTCATTCTAATATTTTTTGCCCACCATTCTAATATTTATATCTCAATACTCATTACCCAATTAATTTTACAGAGAGAAAGAGAGAAGAGGGAGAGAGAAAGTAGAAGCCGAGCGGCAAAGGGAACCCAAACCAGGTAGGGTTTCAGCAAGGCCGTCAAGTGGGGGCGGTGTTCCCGATGGCTTTGTGACGATATGGCCACGCCACCGGCTTGGCGGGATATGTATACCCTTCCACCTTATGAGTTGCATAGTCAGTTATATGTCTATAATGATTTCTTTCACTAGACAGAAATGAAAATGTTAACGGTTAGAAATTAGAATGATAGCAAGCTTCAGGATTACATGTGCGGATGTTTGTTAGACTCACTTGCAATTTAAAGTTGCATAGTAATAATCAATAATAAATGTTTTGATAATTGATTATAACTTAATTTGGTTATTTTCTATATAGGATCCAAACAATAATATTTGGATAATTTTTTATTTTTTGAAAAAAAAAATATTCAAAGAAATGTTAACTTACTGAAACTACATTATGTTGAATTGATTATATATTTAACATGACATTCCTGAAAAATGTAAATATCATCTATACAATTAATTGCTATATATATGACAAAAAATTATTTTTCTTTCCGTGTGTGTGATAAACCTCCTATTTAAAATATTTTATTTTTATTACCCGTTCATGATATATATTACTGTTATAAAATTACATTTTACTATAACAACAATTTTATAAAAACCACATGTTTTTTTATCTCATGATAACTTACCTTTTTTTGGCCAAATTAGTTTAACTGTGGCCTATATAAACATCATATTATAGCTAGAATTAAAAAACATAATAATTAAAGAATTAGTAGACACAAATCTTATACATCAAGTTAGAATCTAGAGTTTTTGGGGTGAGATTTTGTGTGATGGGTATTGATAGAGTCCATGATTTTGTCATGGGTATAATTGTCAATTTACATATGTCTTCGATTGCCATGTAACTATTGTTAGTATTTAATGACATTAGTTAAATTGTAACTAATAATTTATAATAGTATTAATTTTATAATTAAAAAAATGGTTGCTGTTTCATTAAATGTTGACGTGGAAGACACTTGGGTCAACTAATATGTGATATTTTTCTGTCACCAAAATGATTGGCTTTAACCCCACAATAACTTCATGTCGCCAACAAAATATATTGTTTATAACCTTGAAGTCTTGAACAATGTATAAACTGTTTAAATGTTATGTTGAGGCAGGAAAAGTAAGATTAAATAAATACCCCTAATATGACGTGGGTTCAATGGAGAAACTCCATGCATCGAAGAATCTTGAAGAACCTCCATGCACCACCACAAATGCATCACAATTCCCCCGTAATGCATCATTATTTCCACGTGATGCATCAAATTCTCGAGTGATGCATCGATTTTTACATTATTTCCATTTGATGTATCAAAGTCCCGCGTGATGCATCGATTTCTACGTGATGCATTTCAGTTTTTCTAGCGATGCATTGTGGTTCTCTAAGGTTCTTCAATGCATAAGGTTCTCCATTGAACCCACCCCTATATAATATAAGTTTTTTTAATATATAATTGGATTTATTAACAATATTTTAATGTAGCAATGTAGATTATGTAATAAAATATGATATTTGAGTTTCTTATTTATGATATAGCCTAGTTTTAAATCAATAAACTAGTAAAAATATATCTTGTTGTAATCAAATGTCTAAACTAACATCTTCAGTCCAAAGTAATGGTGAAAATTATTGGTAGCCTCGCAACCTGTTTACAATATAAGCTGCAATTCGATTTACTAGATTTTAAAATGACTTCATAATATTTGGATTTCATTTGATTTTATTATTAGAAAAATTGGGTACGATATATGTGAATCAATCCCGAATATTTTTGAGATCATGTATGTTCACTTTTTTTTATAACAAGTTGTCCTATCAGGTATAACAAATTTTGTCATGAGATGATACACAAGTTAAATGCATTGTCCGGTTTCTAATTGATTCGTTTGTATATATAAGACCTTCTCATGTGAATTTAAGTAGATAATATCTGTAAACTTTCTACATCAACCGCCAATAGCGGTTGAAACTACCAAATACCAGCAACAAAAGTTGCACATCACCCTCGTTTTAATGTCTAGGTTTAGACTTTGACCAAAGTTATACAATGCATATTTGTACATGTTATAGTTTTATAACCAAAATCAATAAACAATTATACTAAAATAATAACATTTATAAATAAAAGTATCTTATTTATGGGATTTAAACTCTTTAGGAAATTGAATCCGTGTAAACCATTCATATAAGTCCATTAAATTCAAATCCTAACAAATTTTCATTCTACATTCATGTTTTCCTACATAGACTTCTTAATTTCCTAATTTTTTTATCAATAAGGACGAGTTATTATCAATATACTTAATTGTAAACATTGTTAGTTTGTTACTGTTAAATGAACAGTGAAACACGTTACCAGATAGCTCAAACAGACAGGTAAACAGCTGACTTAGTTTATTACTTTATATATAATATATAACATTTTGTTTTATTATAAAAACTTTTGATATAATACGTTCTATATAAATTCAAATATATTTTTATGATCGCATTATTTTTATCTAAATTCCGATATAAAATTTAATACTGTCAGAACCATTTTCGTCAAGCAGGCAGTTATGCAGTTTACCAATTTGTTTATTGTATATATAATATAGGGTTAAAGTCGTAGAATAGTTGTGTACTTTTTAAAATGTTTCGATATGATACGTGTATTATTTTAATTATTCATATTAGACGTGTACTTTCTGAATCGTTCAAATTTGATACGTGTACTACATTTTTTCATACCAATATGATACCTTTGGTAACCGGTTACTGGCTATACCTGTTAAGAGTGAAATTTCTCTTTTTATTAATGTTCAAATTTCCATAATTGAATCATCAAATACACTCTCTCATCCTTGTGATAACCTGGTAGGAGAAATCACACTGTACAGCCAACTTCAAACACCTACAGACCTCTAAAGAAATATCCAATGACGATCTCCACCGTCCAGATCGAAGAACTATATGTTGCGAAGCTTCTCCTCAAATTTTACACAGATCCAACGGTGAACAAGTCCGTACCGACGATTCTCCCACAACTGCGCAAAGCTAGACGAAATAACCGGTCATAAAAAGTTTAGGTATCATATAAACAACATAAAAAGTACACGTACCATATCGATACACCTTAAAAAGTACACTGCTATTGTACGGCTTTAGCCCTATAATCTATAATTGTTTTGCTTATAGTTTATATTTTATAAATTTTTGAATATATCATCATGATCGCATTATCCTTATCTATATTCCAATATAAAAAATTCAAATACAAATTACGGTATTGTTCGATGAACATTGAACGTCGCAGTCAGACAGCTCAAGCTGACGAGTAATCAGCTAATTACTTTATTACTTTATATATTAGTATATTACTTCTTGTTTTTCTATAATAACTTTTTATATATTATATTTTATAAACTTCAATATATCATTATGATCGCATTATTTTATTCGACAATCTGATATTACTTTTTTTCCCATCAGAATTATTCTCATTAATTGGGCAGGTATACAGCTGACCATTTTTTATTTATGTATATCATACAAGTGTTTTGTTTTTCTGCTATAAACTTTTATAAAAGTTCGAATATATCATTATAATTGTATTATTTTTATATGTATTCCAATATAAAATTTTTTCGTCAAAACTATTTTTATAATGACAAATTTTTATTATTTACTTATGATCTCGTTACAACGCTTGGGTTAGAAAATCTCGTTACATTAATTATTTAAACGTTTCAGCTTTAATTTAGAGTTTATAAAAGTACATATATAGGCTTTTGTATTGTTTAGAATAAAGGTCTAAGATATTGGTCAAATCTATTTTTTTGACAAATTAAATATTTCTATTAAATATATTAAAAACAATACTTCAATAATATAAAAATATTATTATTTATTTATAGTTCTATTAAAATCTTATTTTGTAAACTTATATGAAACAAGGCTACCAAATGTTGGTCAATTGCATGCCACGAAAAAAAAATTGAAAGAAAGTATTCGTGATTTATTGGCACGGTGAATATAAGATAGAATTTTAAAAAATTAAAAGAAAAGATTAGCCATTATGTAATTGACAAATGAGTACTTGACATAACTATAAAAATAAAAGATAAATTTATAACTTAAATATTTTTTCATTATTTTTATTAGAAATTGGTAAGACTGCTTTCACCTTATTATATAATCTCAAAAAATATATATATAAATCGTTAACACGATATGTTGAAAGTTATAGTTTTGGTCTCTAAATAATTTCGTACTAATTGTTACTAAAAAATTGTCACATCTATAAATCTTGAGATAAATATATGTTTAAAATGCATGCTTTTAATTCCTAAATTTGTCACCGTTTCTCCATCATCTTTATGTAGAACGTTTGTTGCATATAAATATTGAAATCAAATTACCAAATAATACAATGAAAATCGGCACTTCTAATAACAACGGTTATTTTTCATTAACATCTACATTTTTTTGAGGTTGTTGTTAGTCGTTAGAAGCTTCTTCATATTTTTTTGTTATCTAGAAGTTTTGAAATTTCTCAATTTATATGTCATCAATATCGCCTCGTAACCATCTAGATTTGTCTTTTAAAACCTTTAATTGAAACCCACAAAATTTTAAATTGGGTCTTCGCCAAAAACAAATATACGAGGATGTTAGATAGCGTCCTCTAGTCTTTACAAATTGTTGGTAAAATGTGTGTTTTTTTCAAACATCTTTATATAAGATTGCACAACCGCTTATCTTTACAAATTTGATGGTTAAAGATTAATTTTCACCATCACATTTGTTGTCACATACACACATCAGGATCACCTCCGCCACATGACACATGTCCTAATAGCCGATAATTATACAAGCGGGGAGAAGGGCATGACAATGTGGTTTTGGTTGCATCGGGTTACTATAATTTGCATGGGAGAAAAATGAGACGGAAGAAGTAGAGATTCGACAAGCAAGGGATCAATGGTTGAGATTTGTCTATGAATTATGACTAGCAGCGTAAAATGGAGGGGAATGGTGGGTTAAATCTTACAACATCAACGACTCAAAACGTTATAAATCTTTTCGAGGATGATTGATAATTTTTTCTATAATAATCGGTGTAATAAAATAATTATTTTAGATACCAAAATGATAAGTAATTACATATATACTACATGGACTATTCATGTAATTTACTTAAAAAGGTATTTTACTCTATTTTATTATTTGGTCTTCTAATAAAATTGAAAGAAATAAATTAAGTTTTTTTCTTATCAACCGATATATTATTAACCAATAAAAATTGTTAAAATGATTTTTAAATAGATTATATTAACTTTTATTATTTGTTTAATTGTAAATACGAAATAGTATATATTTGAGTTGAGGGATACGCAGCCGACAAGGTGGCGGCCTCCTTCCTGTCGGTACGGGTGGTGGTGGTGGTCTTTGGCTTCAAAATCATTAGTCATTTTAATCTCGAGTCTTCTTTGTAATCCACCACTTCACCATCATAATCTCAACCTTTAATTAAATCAACCCTTGACTTTTTATCTCATTTATTTTACAATTTAATTATTACTTACATAATAAAAAATAAAAAATAAAAAAGAAGAGAGAAATGATTGCTATATATCGTATCCCATGTGCCAATTTACATTATTATTCATTTAATTATTAAAACAACCATCTTTAATTACTTTCAAAAACTTCGACCATCCACCATTTTAATGGAATCACAATTCGACATTGCTCAATTAACATTATACCCTACCGGACCATATTTGAGACTGTGTTAGGTCGTGATAGCATGCTTGTGGTGAAGTTTTGATACATTCATTGTGTGTTTATCTTTTACGAAACATCGTCGTGCTCAATCTTTTAGGGGGTGTTTGTTTACTTCTTAATGAAATCATTAAAAAGTCATTTAAAGGTAAAAATGACCTCTTAATGATTTCATTTAGAGGTAAACAAACATGACCTTACTCTTATATTTTTATATGAAAAATGGCAGTAATAAATTGGCAATGACTTGTTACATTTCTAGCTTACAAATGATATTTACACTACAAGCAAAGTGTCATTTAGTGACACATGCTTTTAGTGACACTAAAATAAGTGTCACTATATCTTACTTTTAGTGACACTTATAAAAAGAGTAGGTAAAGAGCAATCTTTTACCCACACTTTTTCTTTTTTAGTGACACAAAAATTTTGTCACAAAATACTTGAGGCCTATACCCACATACTTTTTTAGTCACTAAATATCTATAGTCACTCCACTTTTACCCACTCTTTTTATTGTGTAGGTAAAATATTTTGATACCTATAGTGACACTTTTTTGACAAAAAAAGAGTGGGTAAAAGTGGAGTGGGTATAGATATTTAGTGACTAAAAAAATATGTGGGTATAGGCCTCAAGTATTTTGTGACAAAATTTTTGTGTCACTAAAAAAGAAAAAGTGCGGGTAAAAGATTGCTCTATATCTACTCTTTTTATAAGTGTCACTAAAAGTAAGATATAGTGACACTTATTTTTATGTCACTAAAAACATGTGTCACTAAATGACACTTTGCTTGTAGTGTTATGTAAATGACTCTTATTTTATTTTAACAAAAAAACCTTCCTTGATTTGTGACTGGGATTTGTTATGCGAAAGAGTGTTTGTTCATTGATAAGACAACACTTAATTTGAGGCCAAATAATTTCTATATTGGAAACCAAGATTTGAAATATATGTCAAACACTATAGATGTGGAATTATAAGATAATATTAAAAAATATGACTTAATATATACCTACTGAATAAATGAAAAGGCAATATGTCATGTAATTAAAGTAAACATCTAATGAATATTGAGTGACAGAAAACATGATTCGAAAATTCATGACTCAAATTTAAAAAAGTTTTCGTATATGAAGCAATAAATGATAACTGAAAAATCTTTGTCACAACGTATAAAAAAAATGAAATGAAAACAAATTAAAAATATTACTGTTCAATAGAGGCCTTCAATAAATTCATAGCCCTCAATTCCAATTAAGATTTCTTACAATCAAATTATATAGTATTGTGTGACTCAAAAAGAAGCAGCAGCTTAAGGGTTAACTAATTATTAGGTACATTTTAAATAAAACAATCATAAATATTCTATTTAACATTGTCTAAAACTTTTTTATAGAAAAAAAAAAAATCAAAAAGCTCTCCTTAAATGACCTAATGCGTCTTTGATTTACTATATTACTGAACTTGCTTTCGTTGGTTTAGAGAATTATAAAATTCTTCAAACAATAGGATACTTTTTTGTAGAAAATTTCATCCAACTCTTGAAGAATTTTAGATTATGTAAAACAAGTATATTATAGAATCCCACAAAATTCAACTTCTATTAAATCCAACAAGCTAGTGAACATTATTTGGCTCATGAATTAGAATTTAAAATAAAAATTGACTTATGGTGTATTTGTTATTTTTAACCATCAAAATAATGAATTGAAATTTATTTAAATCTCATAAAAAATCTATGGTCGAAGGAATTCATTGTTTATGGTTATTTGTAATAATAAATATGGTTTCCTAACATTTCAGAAACTAAAAAGCTCTCCTTAAAATTAAGATGTCATTTGATTAGATGGTCTTTTGATTTGCGTTTAAAGAAGTGTTGCAGCGTTTTGAAAAATTAATAATCAAATAATAACTATAACAAAAGGTGTTGCCCGAAATTTAGTGTTTGGTTTAACTTCTGTTGTTTGCTATCACAATTATAAAAAAAAAATTAGTTTTTGTGTCTCAGTTTGCGTTTTAACTTATAAAATGATCAAATAATCACTTATTAAGCAAATAAGTTACATTTATTAACTCATGAAAAAGTGTAGTATGATTACTTGTAAACATAAATAGAATGCAATCCAAACACTTTAAACCAATTATTTATGTTATTGTAACGTAATAATCTAATAAACTTCATCATAATGCAAAATCAAACACCCTCTTATAAAGGATTCCATAGAATTTGATTTCATATGATTTTATGGTTTAGAGAATTTTAAAATACTTAAAAAAGGAGTATCTTAAAAAGACCTTCCAACTCTTAAGGGTGCGTTTGGTACAGAGAATGGAATTGCAGAGAAATGACAACAGAAAATGAAATTGCTGAGAAAGAGAATTGGTCTAGAGAAAGAAAATTGATTCATCGGTTTGGTAGAATAGAGAATTCAACAAAGAAATATAACAGAGAATCAAGTCTCTTGTTTGGTACAACTGAGAATTCAGCTGAGAGTTCTATAATTAAACATTCTATTATTTGCAATCACAAAACTCATATCCTTTGAAATTCAACCAGCCAAACGACACTAAAATATGAATGTGGATGAGAATAAGACCTTCATGTTGTTGAAAATCTATGCAAGTGCAGGGTGTTCCATGGAAACCCCTTTTATCATTTTTCTA
This sequence comes from Centrapalus pauciflorus, assembly GCA_020465985.1. Taxonomy (NCBI): domain Eukaryota; kingdom Viridiplantae; phylum Streptophyta; class Magnoliopsida; order Asterales; family Asteraceae; genus Centrapalus; species Centrapalus pauciflorus. The sequence goes on from JAANYP010003878.1 coordinate 814,817, forward strand.
TATTTATAGATATTAAATATTAATTTTTTAACTGGACATCTCTTTTTAAATTTGTTGGACATTGTACATCAAAAATTTAAAATTCAAGTTAAACTCGAATACTGATTAATTGTTTAGATGGTTAATTATATGGTTAATTGTTTACTGGTATAATTAATTGTTTATATGGTTAATTATAGTAAATTTTATAATTTGTTGATGAATGAAATAAATACTTGATTTATGATTAATTATTTGGTATTGGTAAGAATGTTTTAGATGATGCTATTAGTGATACGACTTTAAGGATTTTGAAGCACAAACTTATGTTGTAAATTATAAAACTTTTAACTAAAGTTGTAAAATACATAATTTTATATACACCCCATCAATTAAATCTTAGATTCGTCACTGGGTAGTCATCATTTAGCATCTTCAAATAATATAGTTGTAACATCCCGATTTTGAGATAGGTACGTGGAATTATTTCATTGGATTAGTTATTTAATTTGGGACCCGGAGATATAAATTTGTATTTTTGGGTATCGGGATCGGGTTTTTGGGTATCGGACCGAGCTAAACCCAAAACGTATATATATATATTGTGGCTTCTTCATTCTCCAAATCATTCCAAAGCCAGAGCTAAGATATATGTGTGTGTGTTTATGAATTTCAGCAACTTTTATCAGAAATTGAAGCTTCAGATCGTGATTCAAGCTTCTAATTCAACCTCAACTCCTTCTTTTGAGATTGGAACCATATTGAGGTAAATTTGAGCCTTAATTCTTGGATTTAGTGTTGTTGGTTGTGAATAAGTGGTTGAATTAAGTTTAGTTATGTCCCTGAGCAAATTCGAGCTGTTAACTGCGATTAAAATCGAGCTGAAAATGATTTTGGGGAGAAATCCCCTGGCTGTGAAAAACAGAGCATGATCTGGTTCTGTTCGTCCGTGAGCGCGACCGCGATCCCTTGATCGCGGGCCGCGATGTTCTTGAGATGATCGCAGGCGATTTGAACCCGAGCTCGGACCGCGATGTGAGCGCGGCCGAGTTTGAGGTCAGCGCGGCCGCGACCGCGATAGGGTCAGTGCGGCCGCGATTGGTTGAGTGCGGCCGCGATGCGGCTAGGGTTTCGGGTTGGGTTTTCGGGTTCTATGAGTCGTGTATTCTCGGGTCTTTGGGGTATCGTGAGTTATTGAGAATTGTGTATAGAGTTGTTGGGTCGAGATTGTGATATTGAGTTGTGATATTGTGATTTCAGGGTCTCGTATTGACAGGGTAGGGAAAGGGCAGGGAACCGAGACTTAGTGTAGCTAGCTGAGCAGGTGAGTTTGCATGTTTTTCTTGAGATACTTGTACGATTATTTATTAATACTTGCATGATCTTTTACTGAGCTTTTACGAGATATCATGAGTTTCTTACGAGTTTTATTGAGATATTATCATGCATGTATTATTATGCTTTATTGAGAACTGTGTTTTATATATATGAGATTTGGGACACTTGAGCTGTTGAGATACTAAACCGTACGGCTGGGCAGGGGTTGGGTCGCTCCCAATTCCCTTTTGAGTTCCTGATGACTGCTTTGTGCTGTCTAGGGATCTGGTACGTGGGCCTATCCACGCGAGTTAAGCTACCTTGTGGGATCTCATATACTTGTTCAGTAGAGAATGCTGAACGTTTTATTATTGAGTTAATTATTTTCTGAGCTTTATAATCGTACGCTAACCCTTGCATTCTCACCAGCTTTAGCTGACCGTGTGTGTTGTTGTTGTGTGTATCCCAGGTGACCGGACTGTTAGTAGGCCTGCTGCACCAAAGTAGGTTTACATTTCTGTGATCGAGAAGTTAGCTACCCGCGTAGAGGTAGTTACATTTTGTGGACTGTTTATATACTTCGGATAGGTTGTGTAATATTCAGAGACTTCCGTGACTGTTTCTTATTTAAAATAATGTTTTAAATTATCGGGTTTCCGCGTGTATGTTTGGGAATAGTGTAGAGATTATTATATCATATCTTTGCTGACGTGGTAATTATGTGGCATTATGGATTAGTTTGAGGGTGTTACAATAGTGACTCGTGGCTTAATAATGACAAGTAAAAAAATCATAATTTGGCAAACTTTGCAATGGTAGTCGATTGATGAAAATGCATGAATTGTAAAAGACACATAAGTATATAGTTGAATTAAAAGAATTCCTGAAGCTAGCTTTGGATGATAAATTGTACGTTGAGATAATAAAACAAGACTTAATTTGAGAAAGGAAATTATGTTTTAAAAGAAAATTTTGTTAGTGACATGACAAGGAAAAGAAAATTCATGATGATATAGAAGTGGCAATGAAAAGTTAAATGATATGCCTAAAGTTCAAATATTGCCACTCTGACAAGTTGGTATCGATTTACAAACTCAACGATTAAAAAGACTTCAAACATTCTTACAAACGATTACGTATTTCTTTCACTAATAAAAAGGGTTTGACATGCAAAAATTCTTTCTGATTGGCATTAGGACAAACAAATTATATATATAAGTTCAGCTAAGTACCACTTATTATGCAGCGTATCAAGGTACCACTTTTAAAAATAAATTTTTTCATAACTATCTTACTAATATAATAAGAATTAAGGGCCTATCTAAGCCCTATGGTTGTAAAGCTACAGCTTGTTTTAATTAAAATTACGAATACGATATATAATTTCATGCACATTCACATATTCTAAGTGCATGAAATCATGCATCACATAAATGTACGTTCACATATATGCATATTTATGTAGGTGTACGTACGTTCACTTTATTTTTAACGAGTTAAGAGATGTGAACGTATGTGAAATTTACATATCATCTTTATAATGTTAATTAAAACATGTTTATGGAAAAAAAAATTGAAAGCTTATTTTAAAGGTGGTACATTATGGTACACTACATAATGAGCGGTACTCTCTCTAACCATATTTTCTATGTGTGTGTGTGTGTATTTGGAAACAGTTATGTGATACTAAGGTTGCGTTTGGCCAAAAAAACTTTCGAGAGCTTTTATGAGTTTCAGGTTTTAATTTTTGAAAACTCAAGCTCAAAAGATTTGTTTGGTTGATTGGAGATTGAGCTTTTGATTCGGATTTGAAAGTTTTCAAAAGCTCTTTCACGAGAACATACTTGAAGTAGTTTTCAAAGCGAGTTTGAGCTATTGCTCAAACAAAATTATTTTTTTACCCTCCAATTAATTATAAACTACATTTTTTAATTAATATCAATGTCTTTTTATGACATTTAATACTAAAAACTACAGCTACAACTAATTTTACCATACACATTTATTAAAAACAAAAAACTCCAGCTACTAAAAGCTCCAACTAGTTGTACCAAACATAGTCTAAGAATGATAATATATGCCCATTAGTATATATGTTTTCTAGTATACATTCAAATACTAGGAGATTTTCTATGCTATGTTAGTATATATGTTCTCTAGTATACATTCAATACTAGGAGATTAAAAATAATAATAATAATAATAATAATAATAATAATAATAATAATAATAATAATAATAATAATAATATACCAAAAACTTTTGACATAACAGTTTTCATACTGTTTTTTCAGCCAAATGTTTATGTGTTCAAATCTTGATGGAGAAAATATGATAATGTAAGATAAATAAATGTAAAGTATGTTTCTTTAAAAAAAGAGAAAATGACGTCAAATAGTTGTGTACTTTTGAGTTTGTACTCGTTTATGTAGTGTACTTTTTTTTGTGCACATTTGGTAGTCAAACTTTCAAAAATGTTTCAATTAGGTAGTTGGGTGACTTGGAAACCGGCAACAACCGGTCACCATGCTTACGTGGACGGTTTTTTCAAGAAAAATAACATTAAATAGCTATGAACTTTTAAGTTTGTACACATTTATGTTGTGTACTTTTTTTGTGCACATTTAGTAGTCAAACATTTAAAAGTGTTTCAATTAAGTAGTTAATTGAGTTACCTAAAAATTGATACAAACCGATTATGCTACTTATGTTGACATATTTTATGACATAGAAGAATGAGAGAATTTCATATATATCTTTGTAAACTTTAATTATTACGCATATATGCTTGCAAAATTTCCAATTACATATATATATCCTTCTAAATCTTTAAATCTCTCACACACACACACACACACACACATATATATATATATTATATATATATATATATATATATATATATATATATATATATATATATATATATATATATAGGGGTGGGTTCAATGGAAAACCACTATGCACGTGAAAACCATGGAAACCTACGCATACCGTCCGATTTGGTGCATTTCATGAAAAACGCGGTGGTATGATTGTAAATAAGGTGATGTATCACGCGAGATTTTGATGCATCACGCGGGAAATTTGATGCATCACACGGGATTTTGATGCATCACGCGGGGAATTTGTTACATTTGTAGTGGTGCAGTGCGGTTTTCACAAGTTTTCAGGTGCATTGTGGTTTTCCATTAAACCTCCCTATATATATATATATATATATATATATATATATATATATATATATATATATATATATATATATATATATATATATATATATATATATATCCAAGTGACTATTTTAAATTTATTTTATCATTTAAAAAATTTTTGAATACCTAAACTACCATCTTAAATTCCCACAAAAATAAATTAGAAAAATAAAGAAATATCGTTTTCTAATTTAATTCAATAATAAATTAATTAACAAATGATATTTAATATTTTTTAAATGATGTAACTAAATTTAAATAGTCATTTGAATATATATGTAAGATTTAAAGGTTTAGAATGATATATATGTAATAAGAATGTTTGTAAGGATATATACGTAATGTTGGAAGTTTACAAGGATATATATGAAATTCTCCTTAGAATTAATGACTCTTAAACACGATGCTTATCAAATTCAAAACATATCATTTCCATTTGATAGACATCATGTTTAGGAGTTGAAAATTAATGCTCTATTATATTATTATAAAATGAAAGCATATTTTATCAATTTGATACATATTTGGTTTATAAATCTTTTTATAGTTTTATAGAAAAAATAAATCATCTTAAGTTTTTTTAATTTCAAATTATAAAAAATATGTCCACATAAGCAAAGTAATCGGTTGGTATCGATTTTTAGGTAACCCAACTACTTAATTGAAACACTTTTAAAAGTTTGACTACTAAATGTGCACAAAAAAAGGTACACAACATAATTGTGTACAAACTTAAAAGTACATAGCTATTTGATGCCATTTTTTCTTGAAAAAGCCGTCCACGTAAGCATGGTGACCGGTTGGTGCCGGTTTCCAAGTCACCCAACTACCTAATTGAAACATTTTTGAAAGTTTAACTACCAAATGTGCACAAAAAAAAGTACACTACATAAATGAGTACAAACTCAAAAGTATACAACTATTTGACGTCATTTTCCCTTTAAAAAATTAATGATCTCATTGATTTTAGATGAGATTTTAATTAATAGATATTTAATTATTTATGTATATCAATTTTATAATTATAGCTAATCAGATATCAATGATCTTATTTCATAACTTATTTTTACTTTCACAGCTTTTTATTTTACTCGTATAAAGATATCATAAATCATAAATAAAAATAAAACATTTGTTAATCATGCATAAAAACTAAATGTGATTTCTTAACTTTATATCAACTTACATCTTTTATTTAAGGTATAAACATCAGAATCTCGTATAACTTCAATTTTAATTTTCAAATTGTATAATCAGTTTAATTATTATATATTTATGTAAAATATGAGTGACACATTATATGAAATAATGAAAATGACATGTGCCTAATTTGTTACTTATTTAGAGAACAAAACTATCTAAATCAGCTACTTATTTATTAGATTTTACCCGAATAAAAGCGATCCAATCAAAATACATATAGTTTTTGTTATCAGCTTTACGTTACAACCACAATTTGCCTTGTATTTTTCTTAGTTTTTCAATATTTTTTAATACTTTACGAGTTTATGTTACAACCACAATTTACGTTACTTGTACTTTTTTCAGTTTTTAAATATTTTTAAATATCTTTTTAATACTTTACGATACAACCACAATATTCGTGAAAAAAATTACTGTCAGATTCGACGATCTAGCGGCACGTTGGGGTTGAGAATGTAATTTTTAAATGTTATGTTTTTTTAATGTATACTATTTATAATTTTAGTAACTGATTTGGAACATAGAATAGTGAAATGTCGTTGCATGTGTTAAATAACATATTTCAAGCAATACTAAAAGTATATTGAAGTATTAGAAACAATAATTTGAAGTTAGATTCAAGTTTAAGATACGTTAATTTTGACTACTCTTCCGCACTAGAGTGTGCATGTGTATTGTGTTCTTCAACACAGTGATAAACTCAGATAAATTGTCCCAATATAACATGAAACATCAAATTGATGTTAAAAGTAAGTTGTAAATAGTTCATTACATGTATACTGGTCGATTTCAAACACAAGATTAGTACAAATCGAAATCAACGAATATGGACCAAGTCTGATGCATAATCTTGGAGCCTATAAAGGACACTGAGATACCGAACTCAGAGTCTTAATGATTTCGAAAATATTACTTTTGACTCAAAAGCAAAGCCAAAAATCATCTATGGCAAGAATCTCATACATACTCTGAGATAAGATCTTTGAGTTAACTAACTTATGTTGTAGCAACAACTAAGTCATCTCAAACTTAGAAGGGTCCGAGATCTTTAACTCGGAATCAACAGATATAGAAGGTTCTAAGATTTGAATCTCTGTATCAACTGATATTCAAGAAAACTTTATAATTTAATCAATTTTCAACAGAATACACATGTAAGCTTATATGCACATTGCATAATGTATTACGGAGTATTTAGAATATGCACAACAGTAAAAGCAATTAAAGGTAAGCAGTATAAAATAGTTAAAGACAACATAGACACAATAAGGGTAATTAAACTCAGAATTATGGTATTAATTTCATAATAAAAGTTTTCTAGCCAAAGTATAAAGTACAAAGTCTAACAAAGATGAGTACAAGTCTAAGCTAACACACTTATTAAACTTAAAGTCTGAAAAGCTTGTTAAAACTTTAAAACCATGTAAAGTTATAAAGTCTGAAAGTGAAACTCCAGTCAAAGTTCTCCTAAATAATTAGGGAAGTGGTGATACAAATGTAGTAAGTGTAAAAGACAACACAACACGGCCTTAAGGACACTGCGAGTAGCCGAGTAGTAGATAATAATATTTATATGTTTATCATGTATTTTGTAACATATGTTCCTACAATTTTATTTCCTTGGTCCTCTTAGCATGTTCAAATATAATCATATGATATCTGGATAGTGTCGAAAGTATTCGAATGTTAGTTTAAGTTGTCAAATTCTACTTCGTTCATTTCATTATTATTATATGTTTGCTCAATCTAAGTAAATGGATGACAACCAGTGCAGACTTATGTGTTAAATTTACATGATGATAATAACACTTAAAACATACTTTGGTGTTAAACATCATTATAAGCTAATGTGGGTAGCTAATCCCACTAGGGGTGGCAATTTGAGTCCATTCAAGCAAACGGGTCAAACGGGTTGACGACCAAAAGTCATAAATTTTACATAATTTTGAAATTTTTTTCAAAGAACAGATTTTTTAATACATCATTTTATAAATCTTCATTTTTTTAAAAAAATTAAGTTCTATTTTAGTTTTTTACAATGGGTCCATTTAATTCTTCGGCCCGTTGGTTCAAGATTGTCACCCCTAGGTTGAACCTTACAATCAAATGTGTGCGGGTGGTCGAACATTTCATGTTCTACAACCTAAATGTCTCACAAGCGAATGATAGTTATAAAGTGTCGTAAGCAACCAAAAACAAGCATAACAAGACAACATAATAAAACATGACCAAATATGAATAATAAAAACTTTGACAGCTAAAGCATTTTCGTGTACATAATTCGCATTGTAACTTTATTTATTTACTTACTAAAGAAATCTTATAAGTCGAATGTTTAATATTTCCAGGCAAAAAAAAAAAAAAAAAAAAAACAACAACAAGTGGTACCTTCATCTTTGGCCATTTATAAAGCAATAAGATCATAAACCATTATCCATCTAATTGTGGTATTGTAGCAACTTGAATAAACTTATGGGGTTCAGATAACAACTTGTATATCATGTTTGTTGTAATGATAAAAATAGACATAACATGTAGTCATGTGCACTTAGTTATGTTTGATTTACATATGTATAAATACAGTAGTAATATTTAAATGATGATTATCATGTGAATGCATAAGATTACTATTTGGATGTTACATTTTGCTTTGTGTAATTTTAAATAAATGATTTCTTAAAATTGATTCACTCCAAGAAAATTACAAAGAAAAAAAAATGTAAAACAAATGAGAAACGAGGGTTATATTTGAAACTTTTACTAAATAAATTTTCCCGCCTTTTTTTATTGCCCTTCAACTCTCCAAGGCTCCAACTCTTCTCATTTTTAGCTAAAAATTTCAAGGAACAAAAGTCAAAAACACATCGTCTCCTTTAATAATTGTACTCTCCGGAAGATCACGAATCGGCCGCTCACCGTTAAATGTCTACGTGGCAAGTCTTCTCCGACGCCAATAACAATTTTCGGTGGCAATGCTCTCACATCAACCTAACAAGGGAACCACAGAAAGTCCCAATCGATAAACCTAGCTCTCCTCATCATCTTCCTTCTATCGCCGACGTATTGGTTCAAGGTATCATCTTCAAATCGTGATTCACATCTAAAAATCTTATATTTGCTAATTAAGTTTGGCGGCATATAATAAGAGGAAAATGATAGGAGTTTAGTTTGCAATATTTTTCATACGAATAGGATGAATATGAAACAATGAATTGATACATGTGAAATTGGACAAACACAAGCATATCTATGTAAATTGGTGTTTGTTAAATCTGAGAGTCAATTCAAGCATGTGTATATGGGTACTGAGTATTGAGTTGAGTTGTTAAAGGTTTGTAAAATAATGAAACAAACACACAGGGTACATTGTTTAGTAACAGGGTACTGGTTATTTCAAAACAGGATATTCAAAGCTAGATAACAATCAAACTGGTGGAATTAAGACTCCTCCTCCGACTTTTCAAACTGGATTGGGAAATCCGGTTGCTGTGAAACAATCTTCCTTGGGGAAAGCATCATCTATTATTGGAGATCAAGATGATGGAGCCACTGTTATTTCTAAATCAGGATTTTCGAAGCTATGTGAGAACCAAAACGATGGAATTGAGACCGCTCCAGCATTCAGAACTGGATTAGGGAGACCAGTTGTTGTGAAGCAATCTTCCTTACTGAAAGCATCATCTATTCTTGGAGATCAAGAAAATTCCAGGACTGGATATTCAAAGCTATATGAAACTGAGACCCCTCTGATGTTCCAAACTGGATTGGGGAAACCAGTTGTCCTGACACAAGCTTCCATAGCTAAAGCATCATCTATTCTTGGAGATCAAGATTATACAGGTGATTTTGTTCTAAACTTCTCTTTCTGATTTATCAGTGCCATGCTAATGAGTATACTTGATGAAAATTGATCCTAGATTCCTAGTAAGAATCATTTAAATGAAATTCAGTACCGAGTGATGAAGTATTAGTTGTTTTGAAGCAGGATGTTTGAATCTAGAGGATAATTCTAAACTAATTGGCACCCCCTTCACATTTGGGACTGGATTGGGGGAAATTGGTCTATAAAGCAGTCTTTCATGGCAAAAGCACTATATATGTTCGGAAAACAAGACAATGATCCTTTTATAGACACTGTTCTATTGTCTATTTATTTAACTTCCCAAACAATAGTATGGAAGCTTCTCCAGACACTTCTAAAGCCCACAAGTCTTGTTGCACTTGGCTTGTCTTACAAAATTTTACAATATTCCCCAATTAAGGAAAACAGTGCTGCCTGTAAAAAGGTGATGAAAACTGATAGGTGAACTACCTTGAAATTGTAGTTTCTATTTTCTTTGCTATAACTCCAATAAAGAGACGGAAAGTGACACCTTGGTTATGGCAGATTATGATATATCAGAAAGTAATTGTGTTAGCTTGATATTTTTTCTAGTATGAATCAATGTTATACAATTTTGTTCATATAACGCTGGACATGTATGGTCAGCAGGTTACTTGACGACCTTGTAGCATGGGAAAAGGATATTTATGTTGCTCACATCCAAATGGTTTGAAATTTAAGTATCTGAAATTGGTCTCAAGGAGTACTAACTTTTGTGGTTGGGATTTGTAATGGGGAAAAATGAAGTTTCCAATATGCATATGTTTCATTGGTTTTTACTAGTACAGAAAGAGATATAGTTATTTTAATTATAATATACAATCTAGGATCTATCTTACTACATACATGTTCAATTGTAGATAGAAAAATTTGAGTACTAGTATATTAAAAATCAGTGTTCGTCTAGGTGGTAGAAGGCGTAAATGGATTGATTTAACCAAAATTGTTCAAGGTCAAATAAAATAATTTTATCATATGAATATGAATACTCATCAAACTATACTGAGTGCTGGAGTCTTTTTTGTTTTGGAACAGAATGTTTAAAGGTAATTAAACATAAAGATGATCAAGCTAAGACCTCTTTGACGTTTCAGACTGGATCAGGGAATTTGGTTGTGACAAGAAAGTCTTCCTTAGAAAAGGCGTTATCTATTCTTGGAGATCAAGATGATGACGCCTTTTCAGGTAACCCTCCACTTTTTCTCTTTTGCCTAAGGTCACACGGTGTTGCTTTTATCAATATAATGTATGGAATTGACAGATATAATACAGCCTTAGCAATTTGATAATGATACTCGATGCTAACATTCCACCACAGCTGCAAAAGTGACGGTAAAAGCAAAGATTAGGCATAAGACAGGAGTATGCAAAGAGAACATAATATAATCTTATTGAGGAGTCTTGTTTTTCTGACTTAATATGCTTCAATTGTTCTTGTCCAGCTCGACATACATGTAATTAAAGTTAGCTCAGAATCTTTGGAAAAGGGAAAGAATATGTATATGACTCATTAGAATTTTTGCTTATCAACACCATGATTTTTGTTCCTGCAATCGTAGCTTAGCATTCAGTGACACAGAAAACTTTGTGGAGGTCCCGGGATCAAACCCTAGCACATGCCCCTTGACTTTGGGTTATGTGATTTACACCTGTTTGCATTTGTACTTTTGTTATATATATTATTTATAATATGACAGATCGGGCAGGTGGATCAGCTGGTAGAGATGATGGAACCAGTTGCTTGAGTTCAATGTTCCAAACAGGATCAGGGAAAACTGTAAGCATATGCTCAAAAGATCTCATCAAAGCAAGAACATTGTTAGGATTGGAAGAAAATTCTGATCATGATGAAGCTTCCAAAGGCCTTGAACAATCAAGAAAACATGCAAATGCAGGTAAATTCCTCACCTGTTAATCTTCTTTAAGTTTCTTGCTGCAAGTGTGGAGACTAGTTGACAATTTCAAGATGTTAGAGGTCTGTTCTACTTCCAAAAATCAAATTTCAGTGTGTATATGTAGGTGAAATCGAGGATGTTGCTCGAGGTTCTGTTCGTTCTGTTTCTAGACCGCCACCTATCAAGTTTCACACAGCTGGTGGAAGATCTGTAAAAGTTTCCAGTGATGCCTTGAAACGAGCAAGACATCTTCTAGGAGATCCTGACTTGGGGAATTTTTTAAAGGATGGAGATGCAGGCTATCCTGTATGTTCATCCCGTAAGAATGGTAGCTCCAGGGACTATATGCTGAACAAAGAAAATAATGCATGTACTTTTTTCAGTGATGATATTCCAAAAGCAAAACAAATGTCTAAAAGCTTTATTTCCCCAGCAAGATCAGCTTTGTCTGATCAGAAAAATGCAGTCAGGTTAGAGCATATAGATGTGAGAAGTAATTTGATCAAAGAGTTTGATGCGACAGAACAAGATATCACCATCAAGCAGTCAGAGGATACACCCTGTTCTTTAGCACCTTCAACAGAAAATACACCTCATGCTGTTGAGGGAGTAAGATGGGCCTTGGTCAACAATGGTTGCACTTCAGGTGTGCGAAAGCCCATGAATGGGCCATTGGTGGATATTTCAAATACTTTTGTTTTGAATAGCACTGACCATGAACAAGTCACTGGAGAAAAGAGGAAATTATCAAGTCGAAAATATACATCTCCATTCAAGAAGCCTCGCAATTCCAAATTTATCCCTCCATTGAATAAAAAGTCAGCAGTAGTTCCTAAAGGTAAACAATTCTGAAAATTTGTTCTTAAAATTTTGCTTCTGAGGATATTAAGCATTTTTTTTGGCATTAGGTAGTACAATGGCCATAAAGTCAGAAGGATCATGCTGCAAAAGAAGTGTTTCTACTCGATACCCATTTCTGTTTTCTCGCAAGTACGTCAAGGAGTACTTTGAAGAGCCTCCATCCTTTCAGAACATGGTTAGTAGACCATAACCACATTTTTGCAATTTGGATACAGGTTTTCATTTCATCTGTTGACAGTTTGTAATGCATTAATATCACTAGTTCGGGAACTTGCCTGAATGGTTAAGGAAGATAAATTCAGAGAATGCAGACAAACACATGCTAGAGGATGGATCTGGTTTAAAACGCATTGGTGTGGATTTCTTCTTTCAAAAGCTGGCTCAATCAGGATGTTCAACTGTTTCGAAAAAGTAAGTAATGGCTACATATCCACAACTATGTAATATGGTGAAGATTCATTTTTATGGGATTAGAACTTGAAGGTGAATTGAATGCATTCAGGATGTGGATTTTATGAAAAGAGTGTCAACAGTGATGTTGCCATGGTACATGTCTAAAATGAGGATACTCAAATTCTGGTAGTAAAAAGGATTGAAGTTAGTATACTCATGTGATGATCATTTTGCAAGGTGTATACAGTTGCTACACATCAAATACATAAGTTAATGCCCAAAAAAAATAGTATTTTTGTATGCATATAAACTACCCATCTCGTGTTCTATTGTCTCTAGGCACTATATCGTAGATGTCCAATATCACTTACTATTAAACATTTTCCTAAAAAGAGTTTCTTGACTTCCGGATAAAGGGAGCTATTATATCCATCAATGTGCATGTCGTGAATGTAAGTTTTCTATTTATCAAGGTGGATTGCAAATCACTACAAATGGATTGTCTGGAAACTTGCATGTTACGAGAGATGTTATCCTTCTAAATTCTTTGGGAAACTTTTGACTGCTTCCAATGTGATGGAGGAATTGAAATACAGGTACTTGCAACTTCTCTGATTAGGTTTCTTATTGGCTGACAGACCCTCTTCAACTTCAAAATTTGTATGAATAATTTTTATAAGAATAGTTATGACTAGTTCTTATAAAGATGTGAGGATGGGTTTAATGTGAAAAGGTAAATTGATTTAATATCAAAATGTGCACTTTGGAATGACTCAGAAGTCGGACGTCGGATCTTTTCATGGAGTAGAAAGAATGAAAAAAAAAAACTGGAGGTTTTTTTTGGTTAAACTGGCATTCCTGCTATTGCCTCTCTGATATGCTATTTATGTCCTATAGATATGAGAGAGAAATTAACAATGGTCACAGATCAGCTCTGAAAAGAATTTTGGAGGGAGATGCTCCCCCTTCTTCTCCTTTGATACTTTGCATAGCATCCATACAGTATTGTAAAGCAGAACCAGATACAGAGGCTCTTCCTACGTCAAATGCTATCAAAAGTTCTATAGTTACAAGCATCGAACTAACAGATGGATGGTAAAGAGAAATTAAGATTTTAGATTCGAATATGTTCTTCTTGTGAGGATGATTGATATCTTCGTCTTCTAGGTACTCAGTGAAAGGTCTCTTGGATGAATTACTTTTAAAGCAACTTATTGGTGGAAAATTGTTTGTGGGACAAAAACTTAGGGTACTTGATATTCACCTAAATAGAATGTTCTTTTTAAATGGCATTTTTTCCCTTACAATCCATATGTACTAACCATTCGTCATTGTTCGGAGATCTGTGGAGCTGGTTTATGTGGTTGGAATGCACCTGTCTCACCCCTTGAGGTCAGTGCCGCATTAATGTTTGAGCCTTAACCATGTTCATACTTGTTGTAACCAATATCTGTTTTTATACGACTTTCTTTAACTAGGCATCAACGATGATTAGCTTATGCTTGCACATCAATGGGACTTATAGAGCCCACTGGGCTGACCGTTTGGGATTCTGTAAGAATTAATTACATGTATATGCAGTATTTGCTTTTACAAGATGTCCAATTTTAGATGATTGACCATCTTCTCTTCTTCTGTTCACATGATTGATTGCGTTGCTGTTTTTCTAGGTAAAAGTGGCTGTGCTCCATTAGCATTTAAGTGCATTAAAGGTTCTGGAGGGGTAGTTCCCATTACATTAGTTGGAGTCACTCGGATATACCCTACTTTGTACAGGGAAAGGTATGCTGAAGCTAATATAAGATACCCGACTATCTACTCTAGTTATAATGTTTAGCTCTTGTTGCTCACTTTCAGGCTAAGTGATGGGGGCTTCGTGATTAGATCTGAGAGGATGGAAAGCAAAAAAGTGCAATTGTATGACCACAGGTAAGATCTAGTCCATCAATTACTATGTATGCATGTTTTCCTAATTAATGAGGACTTCTCCATCATTATTTTGTGAATCCTACATTCACTAGCATTACTGACCTTTCCTCGATGCCTTGATGAGCTGTATTATGGCTAACTTGTATTTGCTTATGAAAACACCAGTTCATCTAAACTAGTCTATCTCAGTATAATTTTCGGTCTATGTTGTTAAAATGGTTAAGATATGGGTAGGGTTTGATTATCAAATCATATTTGTTGGGACAATTTTCCAATTGCCGGATCATCTTGTGAACTGGTATTGTTTGGTACTCATGCGATCATTGCTATCCTTGTTTATCGTCGTTCGAAAGTTGGGCTTATATGGACATTTTCTTTAAAACTATTACATGATTGCCGATAACTGTATTGCGGTTCACTGGAAATTATTGCATACT
>JAANYP010003879.1:0-25023 GCA_020465985.1 Centrapalus pauciflorus
TTTATAGGATATGTGGGTCAATTGAGTGGCAGGGTCAAAATGACCCGTATTAGAAACTAATTTATGTTTTATAAATTATATATCTGTTGTTGCTAACTAAGCAGATGTTAATTATTAGGCTATGTTATTGAACATGTGTCATGGTAAAAAAAAAGTTCTAACGTTTCATATTTTTACGATTCCAAACTTATTTGGTTCCTTGTCTACTCCTACTAAGTTTCATATCGTCTTAAATTAATCTTAACTCGTTCATTAGAAAATAAAAAACCCTCTACAATGTGTGGCATATTAAACTAGGGGTGTTATCGGGACCAAACCCGGTGAGTACCGAATCCGAACTTGGCTAAAATCTAAACCCGAGGACCGGACCATTACTTTACAATCGGTCCTATTCGGGACCGGTACCGGTTCGGTTCGGGTATTTGGTGTATAAAAACTCAAAAACTAACTCCACTTTGAAGGTTAGGGGTGTTATCGGACCGAACCCGGTTAGGACCGAACCCGAATTTGGTAAAAATCTAAACCCGAGGACCGGACCATTACTTTACAATCGGTCCTATTCGGGACCGGTACCGGTTTGGTTCAAGTATTTGGTCCACATATAACACCCGTATATTAAACCTAGTTATTATTATCATATGATAAATCAAGATCTAGTAGTGGATCAAACACACACCAATCACAAATCTCATTTTTATTGAATGTTTTCTCTCACATAACTTGTAAGAGTTATAAAAAACTTTAAGGAAATTTATTTTCCTTTTATACCTAGATTCTAAACTATCCTCTAATGACATTCTATAATTGATTTCATTACATTTTCTAATTTTATTGTTTTCACCTCTATAACTAATTCCTAACAACCTCCCTTTTAAAGGTGAATAAGATGATGGGAGACTATTAATACAGAGACTATAATTTGAATGCTTTTTCTTGAATGGGAGAATCAAGAATTTATGAGAGACTATTAATACAGAGAGAATATCATAAGCAATAAGATGATGAAAATCACAAAGGCTAGATCAATTAGCCTTGATGTTATGTCTCAGAGAACCACAAAAATCTCAAACAATAAGAATAAAATGAAAAATGTTTTTAGCTTTCAAATAAGCTCAAATAATCTCATGTGTGTAACACACTTGGTTTTTTTTAGAAAAAAAAAATCACTTTATGTGTGCATAAAAATATAACATTTAAAAATTACACACAATTTAAAAAAAATACAGTGTCAGAGTGTATCTGAAATTGCTCTTGCACATAAGCATAGAATCAGTCAACTGATATTAAGAAGACTGAACAAAAAAAAATTATAAAAAATTCAAACTCCCTACATATCATTTTAGGCTCTGGGTTGATTGATAGGAACTCAGGGCTATAACTTCAGTTTTGCTAAAGCTCGAGTTTGTACTAATGTGCACAAAATCCATTTATTTAAAATGCAAGTCCTAAACTGAGTCTTTACGGGCCATTTTCTATGAAGATTGGGTCCTAGCCTAATATGACTAGAAACCATTTCTTTGAAGCATAGGTCTCATACTCTGACATAAGTAGAAATCATTTTCAGTAAAATGCAGGTCCTACTCTGTTACAAGTAGAAACCATTAACCTGCACAATAAACATATCTTTGGTATCAAAATTGATTTGGATCCAAACTCATTAGCACATTCGGGTACCCATTGAAGCACGAGTTTACTCACCCATTTCCAAATATTTATTTTAGCTTCAACATTAAAATCAGAAATCAAATTTCTCTTTGCATTGGAAAAACTAATATTTGTCTTAACAAGGGACTTGAATTTAAACAATCAAAATCATTCAAATGCTTTTTTCTAAAAATCTTTTTAGTACTGGTTTGTTTTTTATAATACTTTTTAGTCTTTTGAGAAGATGTCTTTTTAAAAGAACAAGTAGTATTAGCACAAACACCATATTTAGATGATTCATCTACGTAAACTTTTGTTGGAAGTTTTTCAGTTAAGTTTTCTTTACATTTTTTTATCTTTAGAAGATATTTCAGTTTAAGATTAGATTGTTGTTCAGTCTCTTGAATATGTAAAGATTCTGAATCAAAAGAAATTATTTTTACAAAGTAAGTATCCTTTTCAAGATCAAGTTCAATTTCTTTTTCATCTTCAATGATTAACATTCTGATTTTAGAAATTGGTTCAATTTTGTCGTCAGAAATGAAAAAAGAATCACAAGACATATATAACAAACTCCTTTATACTTTTAGAAGAGAAGATAAAATTGAATGCTCAACATTCTTATTCAAAGAAGTTTTAGGAGTTACATTATCCTTTAAACCATTGAGACTAAACTTTTGATTGTCAACTAAGAAAGTTGATTTTTCTAAATCACTGTTAATGATTAAGAGTTTGTCAACATTCTCATTTAACAATTCAATATCACTTTTGAATTTTTTTTTGAAAAGAAAAAGTTTTTATCATCATCAAACATTATTTTTATCCTTTATTATAATTATTGACAAATATTTTATCTGAATGTTATAACAATTGTTAGACTATTTTTTTTCTCGTTCCAAATAAAAATCCGTTATTATAATCAATGGACTTTGATGAATGAGTTATCGTTTGGCAATGGAAATGGTGATCCCCCCTTTAAAGGTCGAGATTTGGATGAGTTAGTCTTTGCAGCGTCCTTGGGCTGCTTTCTTTATCCTTAACATCGAGGATAGATGGTGTTGGATATGGGTTCTTTTGAAGTCTTCTTGATAAAAAGATTGTCTACATAGATTCAAGATATGAATTCTTAAAGCATGAATGTATCTATGAATTTATATGGAATAGGTGGTTCCAAAGAAAGTCAATATCTGTGTGACGTAGAGGAGTTTTTGTAGGTTACCGATAACTAATAACGTAACTCATAAATATGTTCAAGTTTCTAACTCAATTTTCTCGATGTGTATGCGTTATCCTTGAAGATAACATTGCAACAAAATAAAAAAATATCCAAAATGGAGCTAAGATAAATGAATTATCGATGATCTTGATGTGTGAAGCAAGTTTCTGAGACATAACTTGTCCAACATAGAAAGAATGACCAAACTCAAGATGGGTTTATAAGGAGTAGTGTCCACAAGTTAGGAAAGTTTGTTTATAAGTTTTACTCCAACACTTATCCTTGTGCAGAGGAGTTGCAAATCATGGGTTCAAACAATAGAAAACTATTAAGCTTGTTTGCGAACACAAATGTAGCTTCGAAAATTCGGGCCAATACTTTATCTAAAATTTTTGGATAATACGTCATTGATAACAGATGAGCACTTCACTTGCTGACATTGACGAACCATGTATTGCTCAATTACGTTTTTTCACTTGTCTCGAAATGGTTTTCTAGAATTTGTGGATGAAAGGTCACTAATCAAATTAACATTGAACTTGTTTGCGAACATAAATGCAACTTCAAAAATTTGGTCAATACTTTGTCTAAAACTTTTGGAAGAAAGGTCGTTAATAACCAGATTAGCACCTCCGCTTGCTGACATTGACGAACTATGAACTGTTCAGTTACGTTTTTTCAGTTGTCTCGAAATGGTTTTCTAGAATTTTTGGTTGAAAGGTCGCCGATGACTAGATCAACACTAACACCTACCAGCGTGATGAGGTAGGGGTGTTATATGCGGACCAAATACCCGAACCGAACCGGGACCGGACCGGTCCCGAACCCGAATAGGACCGATTTCCAAGCAATGGTCCGGTCCTCGGTTTCATATAATTGTTTCATTCGGGTTCGGTCCTAACCGGGTTCGGTCCGGTCCGGGTTCGGGAATTACCCGGAACCGAAATGCAAAGCCATTTAGACCATATATTTTTCTAGAAATCAAACATTATATAATATATACTATTTTTTTTTGTAGAGATTGAAGAATCAATACGCGACCCCGATGGAAAAGGAAAAAAATAAAGGGCGATCGATGTTTTTTTTTCCGTTACTGACTTGGTTCGGTTTTTTGAATGGTTGTCAAAATTCAAAACTTTTGGTTGGTTTGTCATTGTTTTTTTGAATGTTGGTACACTAAATATCATGGATGTTTCTTTTACTTTGTTATGCGATTTATAGTTGCTATTCCAAAAAAAAAAGTGATTTTTAGTTTGGTCCTACCGGGTTTTTCCCGAATACCCGGAACCGGGACCGGGACCGAACCGGGACCAAGAATATTCAAATGGTCCGGTCCTCGGTTTCATATATTTGCTTCATTCGGGTTCGGTCCTAACCGGGTTCGGTTCGGTCCGGTCCGGGTTTGGTCCCGATAACACCCCTATGATGAGGGGGTGCAAATCATAGGTCCAAACAACAGAAAACCATTGAACTTTTGAGTGGATACAAATGTAGCTTTGAAAATTCGGGTCCATACTTTGTCTAAAATTTTTGAATGAAAGGTCACTGACGACCAAATCAACACCTTCACTCGCTAACATTGACAAATCGTGAGCTGTTGAGCTACATATTTTGAATTGTATCGAAACGGTTCTCTATAATTGTTGGATGAAAGGTCGCTGATGACTAGATCAACACCAACACCTACCCGTGTGCTTGGTGGTGGGGGTGGGGGTGGGAATCATGGATCCAAATAGCAGAAAACTGTTGAATTTGTGTGTAGATACGAATACAACTCTAAAAAAATTGAGTCCATACTTTGTTTGAATTTTTTGGATGAAAGGTAGTTGCTGAAGATAAGCACATTCATTCATTGAGTTAACGAATACGTTTTTTGAGTTGTTCCGAAATGGTTTTAATTACACAATTATTCTAATTAATTAGTATTTATAGATTGTAATAATTTGATAAATTATTAAATCTTTTATTACAATTAAAAGGATGTTTAATTCTTACTCTTGTTTCACTTCTTTTCATTTACACAGGAGATGAGCATGCAAACACCAATATACATACTACTTAGGGTGTTGTACATACAAGTAGGCAGAAAAACCAGCCTTAATCTATACTTCGATTTTATTTTCGTGTCAAATATCATTCTATCACCTCTCATAAATTATGATTTTGAATGACTTGGTAGGTAAACATGAGGTTATAATAAACACTCTACAAGTCATAAGTAAGTTGGATATCATATCTATGCACAAACTAGGACATGTACGATCAAGAGCTCCTTAAAAAATTATAAGTATTCATTTGTGACACCTAGTGATTTATATATAGAAAAGTATCATAAAATACCACCAAGTTTTAGAGTTGTTTCATTTTATGGATTTATCAAACTTTGTTGTGACGGGTTTATTTGGTATTTAAACATACCAAAAAACTAATACCTATAATCGACCACCCTTCAAATTAAGTTTGTTGATAGTTTATGGCATTTTTCATTTATAAAAACCACAATGACGATTTATAATACTGTTTTTATAAATTTTAATACACTTATTTGTGTGTTTTTTTTTAAGAAAAACCAATTTGTAATTTATGTAAAATTGATATGTATTAGATTCTTATAAATGTTTAATATTTAATGTAGAAGAAAACTAGCTAAAAGAGTTGAATTCTATTGCATTACCCATATGAGCCACAAGCATTTTACAAATGTTACATTAATTTCAACGAAAATTTATTAATGGTTTAAATATATACACGTATATATATACCACATTCTTGTGTATATTTGACATTTATTGCATTGTCTTCATCGATGCTTCAATCATGAACCAAAATACGTCTTGATCAGCCAATATGGTCCCTATAAACATGAGTCATGACTTAAAAAAACGAAATCGATAACTTCTGATTGTGACACATCTACAAGTGGTTGGTGGTTGCTCATAATATTAAATATGTTGTCATTTAAGTTAAATGAAATATGTACATGCATGTAAAGTATTTTAATTAGCGTTTATTTTTAAGAATCATACTTTTAAACTATATATGTAAGAGATCATGGTCTGAAAACACATGTTTTGGGATTAAAAAAGGATAATAACATCAAATAGCTATGTACTTTTGAATTTATGTATATTTATGTAGTGTATTTTTTTGTGTACATTTATGTAGTGTACTTTTAAAAGTGTATCAATTAGGTTAATGGGTGACTTGATGGCCGATATAACATGTTAGCATGCTTAGTGAGACATTTTTTTTGTGCACATTTATGTAGTGTACTTTTTATTTTGTGTACATTTGGTAGTCAATCTTTTAAAAGTGTTTCAATTAGGTAGTTAGATGACCTGTTGTAACACTTTATTCTTATAGTAACTGATTATCAGGCCATCCAATTACTGAATTGAAACCCTTCTAAAAGTACACTAGATAAATTTATATAAAATAAATACACTACATAAATGTATACAAACTCAAAAGAACGTAGCCATGTGGTTTTATTTTCCTTTATAAAAAGGGAAAATGACATCAAATAGCTCTCAACTTTCGACTTTGTACACATTTATGTAGTGAACTTTTTTTTGTGCACATTTGGTGGTCAAAGTTTCAAAATTGTTCCAATTTGGTAGTTGGCGTACCTGTTAAACCGGTTGTTTCCGATTTCGATGCCTACATGGACAACTTTTTAATGACGTGGCTACCCGTTTTTATATTATACCCGGTTTTATCTATGTAGCAACCCGTTTCTTAAATTCACCCGGTTTTATTACCTGGTTCTTACAAGTTGGATCGATCGTATGAAAAATGAACCGGGTGATTTTAAAAAACGGGTTGTCACATAGATAAAACCGGGTATAATATAAAAACGGGTAGCCATGTCATTAAAAATTGTCCACATAGGCATCGAAACCGGAAGCAACCGGTTAACAGGTACGCCAACTATCAAATTGGAACAATTTTGAAACTTTGACTACCAAATGTGCACAAAAAAAGTTCACTACATAAATGTTTACAAAGTCGAAAGTTCAAAGCTATTTGATGTCATTTTCCCTTATAAAAATCATAATGTTGTAGGAATGGTTTCTAATCAAACTAATTTATGTTTCAACAAATTATTTGGTTACCAGTTAACTTCACATTCAATTAGTTTCATCATAGTGTTAAGACATCACAAACGTACATTTCTAAAACTATGATATCAAGATATGAGTATTTCAAAGTTTGATCCTTAAATAAACAATATCAAGATATGAGTATTTCAAAGTTTGATCCCTCATTTCAAAGTTTGTTGATAGATATGAGTATTTCAGAGTTTGTTCCTTCGGAGTTCGAAACTGTCGTCTTCTCACCGCCTCATCGCCACTACGTTGTCACCACCGCCCCACCCCATTCGCCGCCATCACCACCACCTTCGCCACTACTGCCGCCGTCACCGCATCCACTATGTACGTGCCTTCGCCGCTACCGCTCCAACACTTTCACCCATCGCCGCCGCCACCCCCACCACCGCCCTCGTTAGCGTCACTGCCGCCCCCACAACCTTCGTCGCTACTGCCACCCCTACTGTCACCGACACCACACACCATCACCCCACCTCGCCGCCCCCAACACCTTTACCCCAGCCTATCGTCGCCTCCCTCGATGCCATCGCAGCTCCGCCCCTACCATCTTCACCACCATCACAGCCCTAGCCACCGTTGCCGTCATCGCCTCCACCGTCGTCCTCCGGCCACCGCTAACGCCACCACCACCATCATTTCCTTGCGTACCGCTACCACTACAACGCTTGCGACCAACACCACCGTAGGTTGCTTCCGCCGCCGCCACATTAAGGTGGGGTATGGTTGTGTAGGGTTGGATTGGGTGTGGTAGGGTCAGGTCAGGTTGGTGAGATGGGGTAGGGTATGATAGGGGTAAGGATGCGGTCGGTGGGTAGGGTGTAGGTAGTGCTAAGGTTGGAAAGTGGTGGGTGTGATAAGGTTAGGTTGGGTGAGGTAGGATATGGTAGGGTGGGTGAGGGAAAGGTATGGTGGGGTGGGATTGGGTGGTGTTGGTGGTTTTGGAATAGGGTAGCATTAGTGGGTGGGAATGGAGTAGGGTAGGGTGTGGGGTGAGGTTGGGTGGGGTGAGGTAAATGTGGTTAGGGTGGGTGAGGTGGCAGTGAGGTGGGTATAACTCACTAAAAATTAGCTTACGCGTTGCTATCAATACTTTTACAGGCATATGGAAATACAAAGTCGAACCTTCTAGATAGGTCTACTCATTGCAAGTCAAGAAATTTAGTCCACTCACAAGCTTGTGGTACTAGCACTAGTACAAAAATGAACTATGGTCACGGTTTTGTCCAAATTGCCTAGCCATAGTTTTTGTTATTAACGTGGCTAAAGGGTCATATATGAACTTGTATTATTATGATAGCCACATTTTATCTCAATAACTCTGACCATTGCAAATCACATTCAAACCTTAAGCCATGGTTTAACATAAGGATCGTGACAAAGACTTGTCACGGTTGACACATTGTTACCAAATGCCATTGTTTGTCACAGTTATTTGTTTGATGTCTATAACAATTTTTTGATGGTTATTTACTGTGACGATAAATATGTATATGGTCACAGAAATCTCTTTCGGTGACCAAAGGGACACCCTGAAGTCTAATTGTATGAGTCTAAATTATATGATGGAATTAGTCACATTAATAAACTGTGACAGAAGGCTAACTTATATGGTAACGAGATCGCTTTGTGTGACCAAAGGGTGGAGTTCATTAGCCACGTACGGTAAAAGAAATACATTGTGACTATAAGTGTTTAATGGTCATGATTTAGTTGATTAAGTGTGTCCAAAAGTAAACAATTGTCATGAAATAAGAAAATTATTGTGACTATAAGTATTTTACTGTCACAGTTTAGTTTATTATGTGTGTCTAAAAGTATACAATATTCATGATAAAAGAGAAAAATGTGACGAAGTATTTTTTTTGTCACGATTTAATTTCTTTTATGTATATAAAAGTAATTAATAATCACGTTTTATGAAAAAAACATATCGCCATAATTATGTTTTTGCCATAGTTTAAGACACACAAACATGTGAGTATTAATATTTAAAGGTGACAGATTAAGTTTTTATGTGTGTCTAAATGTAAACAATAATAATAGTAAAATGAAAAATATATGATTATAAGTATATTTAAGTCACGATTTAATTTGTTTTGTGACTAAAAGCTATCAATCTCACACATTAAAAAAATTTCAATATAAGGAGTTTATTTGTCACGGATTAAACACATTTGTGACTAGTAATATTTAAAGGTGACGATTTATTGTTTTTATGTAACTAAAAGTAAACAATAGTCATGGTAAAAAATATTGTGACTATATTTTTATAATGATCATGCTGTAGTTAATTTCTTAGTGTGTAAAAGTAACAGTATTCATGATAAAAGAAAAAAACAGTGACTATAAGTATTTTATGGTCACAAGAAGAATTGGTTTGTGTGACTAAAAGTAATCAGTGGTCATGGTTTAAGTGAAAAAAATGCCCCTATAAGTTTTTTTTTGTCACAGTTTATAAAAAGCAAACAAGTGACTATTAATAGTTAAACAATTAAGCATGACGACTAGATTTATTATATGTGTCTAAAGGTAAACAATAGTCATGGTAAAAAAAGAATATGTGACAATAAGTATTTTATGCTTACGACTTAATCTGTTTTGTGTGGTTAAACGTAATAAATGGTCACCCTTTTAAAAAAGCATGTCACTATAAGTAGTTTTTTTTGTCACGGTTTAAAAAAAATGAATACGACTACTAGTATTCAATGGTTACAAATTGATTTTTTGAAATCTCTAAAAGTAAACAATAGTCATGGTAAAAGAAAAATATTATGACTAGAATAATTTTAGTTTCTTATGAATGTCTAAAAGTAAACAACATTCATCACAAAGAAAAAAATGTAACTATAGCCATCACATGGTCACGTTATAATTTGTTTTGTGTAGCTAAAAGTAATTATTGTTCACAGTTTAAAAAAACATATCACTATAAGTACTTTTTTGTCATGATATAAGAAAAATAAACATGTGAAACTTAGTATTTATAAGTAACTTGTAATTTGTTATATATATCTTAAAGTTAATAATTTAATAATGTTTGATCTATTTTATTTATCAATTTTTACTTTCTGTCATCAAACTACTAAATTAAAAATATACATTTATAACAATTAATAGTTTCTTATGTAAAAGATTATGAAGTGTTTATACTATTTAACATACCCCCGCAGTTGGAGCGTGGGGTTCACAAATGATCAAACTGTTTCTAAAGTCTAAAAATAGTTGTGTAGGTAACCCATTAGTGAATATATTTGCAAACTGATGGGCGGATGGTACATGTAACACACGAACATGGCCAATGGCAACACGTTCCCAAAAAAAATGTAAGTCTTTTTCCACATGTTTAGTACGTTGGTGCTGAACTGGGTCAGAGGCTAAGTACATGGCGCTGACATTATCACAGAAGACAACGATGGCACGATTTAAGGGGCAACGAAGTTCATGAAGAATATTATGGAGCCAAGCATCCTCAGCAACAACGTTAGCCACTCCTTGGTATTCAACCTCGACACTAGAGCGCGATACTACCGATTGACTTTTAGAGGACCAAGAGATGATATTTTCACCAAGAAAGACACAAAAACTAGAAGTGGACCGATGTGTGTCAGGACAGCCGGCCCAATCAACATCAAAGTAAGAAACTAAACGGTCCACAACAGAGGGACGGATATGAAGACCAAGGGAAAGAGTACCATTAAGGTAACGAAGAGTGCGTTTTAGAGCATTAAGATGAGGTTCACGGGGGTCATGCATGTAAATACAAATTTTTTAAACAACATATTGGAAATCTGGACGAGTGAAAGCCAGATATTGTAAAGCACCAGCCAGACGTCGATATAGAGTAGGGTCATTGACTGGCTTACCTACAGACGACAGTTTGGACTTCATTTCCGCAGGAGTAGAACAGGGGTTGCATTTCGTCATGTTTGCACGAGCAAGAATTTCGCGAGAAAAGGATGTTTGAGATACAAACAAACTGGATGAGTCACGTTTGGCAGCAACACCAATAGAAAGAGAGAGAGAGAGAGATAGAAGATCAGTCATGGAAAATTCAGACAACAGAAGAGAGATGACTGTGGTCACAAGAGTTGGGGAGGAAGCAGTCAGGATAATATCATCAACATACAAGAGGAGGAAGATGGTATCTGAGCCACGATAAAAGGTGAATAAAGAAGGGTCCGATTTACTGCTAACAAAACCAAGAGAAGTGATATAGACAACAAATTGATGATACCAAGCACGTGGAGCCTGCTTGAGACCATATAGAGCTTTGAGAAGCCGACAAACATAATTAAGATGTCGAGGATGGTCATAGCCGAGTGGTTGTTTCATATACACTTCCTCGGTGAGATGACCATTCAGAAATGCATTCTTGACATCTAGTTAATGAATGTGCCATTGGCATGAGATGGCTATACTAAGAACTGTGTAGGGGTGTTATCGGGACCAAACCCGGACCGGACCGGACCGAACCCGGTTAGGACCGAACCCGAATGAAGCAAATATATGAAACCGAGGACCGGACCATTTGAATATTCTTGGTCCCGGTTCGGTCCCGGTCCCGGTTCCGGGTATTCGGGAAAAACCCGGTAGGACCAAACTAAAAATCACTTTTTTTTTTGGAATAGCAACTATAAATCGCATAACAAAGTAAAAGAAACATCCATGATATTTAGTGTACCAACATTCAAAAAAACAATGACAAACCAACCAAAAGTTTTGAATTTTGACAACCATTCAAAAAACCGAACCAAGTCAGTAACGAAAAAAAAAACATCGATCGCCCTTTATTTTTTTCCTTTTCCATCGGGGTCGCGTATTGATTCTTCAATCTCTACAAAAAAAAATAGTATATATTATATAATGTTTGATTTCTAGAAAAATATATGGTCTAAATGGCTTTGCATTTCGGTTCCGGGTAATTCCCGAACCCGGACCGGACCGAACCCGGTTAGGACCGAACCCGAATGAAACAATTATATGAAACCGAGGACCGGACCATTGCTTGGAAATCGGTCCTATTCGGGTTCGGGACCGGTCCGGTCCCGGTTCGGTTCGGGTATTTGGTCCGCATATAACACCCCTAGAACTGTGCGGATGGTGACAGGTTTGACAACAGGACTAAAGGTTTCATCAAAGTCTAGACCCGGTTGTTGGGAGAAAGCTTGAGCTACGAGACAACCTTTATATCTATCAATGTTGCCATGACTACCAAATTTGTGTCTATAGAGCCATCGACAACTGACAATGTTGACACCAGGAGGGGTAGGAACAAGAATCCAAGTTCGATTATAAGAGCTGACATTTCTGCATCCATGACAGATTTCCAATAACGATCACATGACCTGGGCAGCGGATCGAGGAATTGAAGAAATGTTAGATGTGGCGGAGAGAATTAGTATTTGGCTGGTTTTTTAAGTTACCAGTTTGGGACCGAGTAACCATGGGGTGAGTTGGTTGGGGAGGGGGTAGTGAGGATGAATCTGAAGGGGAGGTGTGGGGAGCCAACGAAGTAGATGATGATGGATTTATCTGAGGAGATGGTGTCGGAAGCTCAACAGGATTGGGAACAGAAGAGCCAGAAGTGAAAGATGAAGGTAATGGAGAGGGTTCATCTATGAAAGCATTGAATTTAGCAGACTGAGAGGGAGTGTGAAAGTTAGCAAAGGGAAAGTGAGTTTCCTCAAATGTCACATGCCTAGAGATGAGCACTCTTTGAGTTAAGAGATCCAGAAACCGATAGCCACAATGATATAAAGACGGGCCTAAGTAGACACAAGCAGAGGAGCGAGGAGAAAGCTTGTGAGGAGCAGTGGATGATGTATTCGGATAACATTGGCTACCAAATACACGAAGATGGTTATAAGATGGGAAGAAACCAAACAAGAGCTCGAACGGGGTTTTGAAGTTAAGAGTGGTTGTCGGGAGTAAGTTAAGGGTGTGAACGACATTGCATAAAGATTCAACCCAAAAGGAAATGGGTAAACGTGTTTCGATTAGTGATGTGTGAATAATGTTATTGATGGTGAAAATTAATCTTTCAGCCTTTCCATTTTGTTGGGATGTATATGGACACGAAAAACCGAGCCTGTATTCCAGCAGTTTGGAAAAGTTGGTGAAAGTTGTTGTTATCAAATTCACGTCCATTATCGCATTGAAAACTTTTTATATCAGTTTTGAATTGATTATTCACATAAGCTCTAAACTGACAATATGTTTGAAACCCATCACTTTTAGCATGCAATGGAAACACCTACAAAAAATGAGAATAATCATCTAAAAACAATACATAATATTCGAAACCACTATTGCTCAAAACCGGAGAAGTCTGGTGTCTATTTTACAAAACACGTATTTATAATACAAATGAAACTAATCCAAACTAAAACTAATAGACCATAGACAAGTGTAACCTATCGTATAGTAAAATAGTTTAGGTAAGAACTGAGTATCGATCTCAGGGAAACCATGCAGAATGATGATAATAAGTCTTTGGTTACTAATTAATAATGGACAATAAGTAGTTTATTCTAAATAACTATTATAATGAAACAAATGAACAAACTTAGACTATGAAGCAGAACAAACAAAAGTAGTGGACAATTTAGTGTCAAAACAATGCGTTCACTTAGAATCAATCCCCCTTGTAATTTCCATTTAGAAGCATACATTCAACATTTAACATGTAATCAATAATATAATCAAAAACATGAAGAACATTATATGAACAATAAGAACATTTAAGAGATTAGAAAAACCTTAAAGATTGCAATTCATGTACGTACAAAAGGCTGCTTAATCGTTACAAAGAAAACCTAAAACCAACTATTTATAAACAAAAGAATGGATTCAAATACTATCCAAACCCATGGGTTGACCTTTTGGTCTTTTAACACATTTACATCAAAGTTTGAATCCTTACAATTTAGCCACAAAACTAAGTTTCATTTATCACACTTTGAACCTTGAAACTATCACAATTCTAGATCTAACATTCTCCTCCTTTGTGATTAGCGTTCAGATTGCGGCTTTAAAACCAACTTCCCCTGATCAAAGTATCTGTCAAGCCGTCTGATTGTCATTCTGTACTCTAACTTATCCTGGACATCTTGTTGAAAGTCTCTGACAAGTTTTAGTACCGCTTTAATTTCTCATTGCCTTGTGCCTAGCTTGAGTGCTTTTTTTATATTCTCGATCCTTATCATCAGCATCTTACGGACCATATACAAAGTGCCATCACAATATTTCTCGAGTTCATCTCTTCTCATAAATGACTTCTTTCTTTGAGAGTCCAGATAGACCACTCCGACCATTGGTGATATAGTAACTTTTGAAACAGGTAGACGTTCGAGGCCCAAAGTGTCTTGATTGGGAGCAAGCAAATTCACTTTTCTTTGTCTTGCTTCAAGCGCCAATTGGAAGTCAAATATCAGCGATAATGTAAGATTTCGTCGAAGAATTTTGACAACACATCTTTGAGCATTCTGATGAATTGGATCTCTACTTTTGTTATGCAGCAGATGTAGATATAAAAATTCAAGATCCTGTAAAAACAACTTAGGAAAGTCTGCTTCGATAAATTTAGAGAAAGTTCTATCTTCTCGTTCCACTTCAAAAATTGGATAGAAAATGCTCAGGAACTTGTCAAATTTTATCTTAATAACTTTCACGATTGGTGACCTGCTTCTCACGGACTCTTTGCTTTTTTTCAATGAACCAACGATGGCAACATATACGGATCTATCCTGTTGTTCCATGCCTTCTAAGGACCATATGAGATCGGCTCTGACTGTCTTCACTTCCCGCACAAACTTTTTTCTGAATTTTTCTGCCATGTATGGGCTCCTGACCCTCTGCTTGACCTAGTTAAGAGCTTGGGCAGTTAGTCTTTCAGTGTGTCGTTCCTCTTGTTTTTGAGAAGTACTAGCACTTCTAGACATCCCTGCTTGCAGCCTAGTGATTTCTTTAAGAACATTGGGAGCAGCAGAGGATGGAGTTGGAATATCCGAGCGCTCCTGAAATATTGGATATCTTCTTGACGAATCAGCAGGCTCAAAGAACTTGTCAGGATCACTGGAATCTTTACATGACTGGTGGAGCCTTGTTGGACTGACTTAGCTGGAGATGGAACCGGAGTTGGAACTTGAAGTGGAGATGGTGAAGGTGATACCAGATGATTAGAAGGAAATTCAAAATCAAATTCTTGGGGATCAACACCTTCTTCACCAGCATATTCTATGCGTAGGGACTCCTTCAAATGATCTTCTCCTGCTTCCTGTTCCTCTTAATCAGAACCTATGATGGTTACTTCTGTTGCATCGAACATCCTCAGAGGAACAGCAGTAAGGATTTCCTCTTCTTCATCAAATGTTGTAATGTCTTTCGGGTCTTCCCAGGTTGCGAGAGCTAGCTAAGCTTTTGAGTCTATTTCTCAAGAGACTCGACCGGAAGCTCGGCTTCTGCTTCATGTGGAGAGGATTTGCGAGAAGGAGCCGATGGTCTTGGACTTGAAGGAGTGGATTCCTCGAATATCATCGGGGCTTTGCCAACGACTTTTGCTCTTTTCTCACCCTCATGCTGATCAGGATCATCCTGCTCATTATGCTTTTTATTTGTGCCTTGGGCAGCGGCATGACAAGATTCGTCTTTGACTTTTAGTCACTCGCCCATTGGATGAACCAGGGGATTCTGTTGACTCAATGACCCGGAGGCTTCATTATTCAAAATTTCAAGAATCAGAGCATTGGTTGATGACAGGTTTGATGAGGCTTTGAGTAAAGAATGGAAGGTGCGCTTTGCTTCGTCAAGAGATGGAACGGCAGGGACCACTGGTTGTTGAATCATAAAGGTGTACATATCACTCAGTTGTTGTGACATGAGAGCCTTTAACTCTGCGAACTCACCTTTGGACACAGAGTCCTATTGTAACCCGGTGCCTCTTAGGCATTCCGTTTGCATCGCAGGAGACTCCGTAGAGGTCCCTTGATGCCCTGTGTTCATAGGTAGCATTGATTTAGCCATGATATGACTTCCACTCTTCATTGCCAGTGCACTTTGAGTGTGCACAGCTCCGAGTGTTCCGACAAATGTTACTGAGACGTTGCTTATGAATCGACTCTAGTGTCCTAGCCAAGGATTTATCAATATCAATAGGCTCTAGACTCGATTGTGCATTAAACGAAGTCAGCGACTGGGGATCTTGTCTGCCTTGTTCAATATCCGCGAACTCCAAATGAGTTGCAGATAGATTATGTGCTTGTTCCCCGTGTGAAGTTGAAACACCATCTTGTTGGGAAGCCGGTGAGTGGCTGGGTGGGGTTTGTGCATGTGTCACTGGGCTAGTGACGACTTCTTCAATACCGGTACCCAACACATGGGTGCCAGTAGCAGATGTGGCTGCCCGACTTATTAGTGGCTGGGAGCTCACAACTATTTTCCTAACTCCCCCTTGACTCTTGATGATCTCTCGCAAGGTTACGAGAGAACGAGTTGGAATCTGAGCGGGGGGAGTGACATCATCATCATCATCATCATTGCCATCATGAGGAGATGGAGGAGAAGGAATTCTTAGGGGAGAAAGATGTGCAGTATGCGTCTCCTCACTCTCGCGTTCTCCTTCCTCGGCAATCTCAGGCATTCTACCCTCATCACCCCTCTCAATAACATTTTTTCCCTCAAATCCCCCTACACCTAGTAACTCAAGGTGGGCTCCTTGGGCAGGCTCAACCAGTGCTGGCTGGGCCATTGGAGCGTTCCTCTCTTTATAATTCCTAATTGCCTGAGACTCTAGATCGGCGCAGGCGAGAAGCTCTTCAAATAATGGTCTTACTGGGATCCCAGGAGGAGTGATTGGATCATGAAAGTATTTTATTAGAAAATCCCGGAAACCTATTTCGTGATCTCGGGGATGAATTTCTGGAATATGGGACACGCAGTGAGAGATGATCATTTGTAGAAACCGCTGAGCTGGGACAAATTTTCTTGCCCTATGAGTCCCTTTGGCTTGAACAACTTCTATTAGCTCAGTCCACAGTGACCAGGCATAGTTGTATAGGCTATGCTATGAAAGATGCGAAGGATTCTAAGACTTGCGTGGTCGCTGCCGGTGGCTTTAACAGTTATGTTGGGAAATAGTTTAAGTATGATCAAACTGTTAGTTAGACTTCTCAGACTGTTAGTAGAGTTTATATGTAAATCCAAAGTTCATGCTGCTAGTTGAAGAAACTCGAGCTGGCAGTGTAAAAGTTCAAGCTGCCAGAGCAAATCAACTCAAGCTGCTTTGTTCATGCTGTCAAGTGATTCAAGCTGCTCAACAGTTTCATAAACAGAAAGTACTGATTTTCAGGAAAAGATATCTACATGAAGATTCCAGCATATCTACTATCAGAGAAGTCATTATTCGTCAAGGAAACATATCAAGAAGCAATATAAATACATAGAATAGGTCTTTCTATTGTATAAGAGTTTTCTGCATATTTTGAGTCTGTAATTGCTTTATTGATAGAGTTTTCATAAGCCTCTAAGGTTGTAAAACCCTAAGAACAGTATGTGTTCTTCGTCTAATCAAACAGATTAGAGGTGATTGTAATCATTGAATTCAACAATACAAACAGTCTTGATTACTTCTTGTGTGTTTATTCATTATTGATTCTGAAAGTTTTTGTTAAAATAATTAAGTGTTATTCCGCAAACTTCTTGATTAAACTTTGATTCAAAGCATGATTATTGATTTATACTCTGATAAATTCAAATCAGTTAGTCTTGGTAATTCAGTTTTATATCCTGTCAAGTGGTATCAGAGCCACATGTCGTTCTTTGTTTTTCAAAGTCGAAAACTTTCTTTTAAATTTTTAATTGTTTTGCAATGGAATTTGAAAATAGCAGCAGTGGATCTGGGCAAGGACTCAAAGTGCCTATGCTCAAGCCCACTAAGTTTGAGATGTGGAAACTCAGGATTCAACAGCATATTCAATTCATTGATTATGCCATATGGGAAGCTGTTGAATTTCCTCCTGTAGTTGATCCAGAACTTGATGATGAGGGAAAACCAGTCAAAACTCCTCCAAAAACTGAACTTGAAAGGAAGGCTAGAATGAATGAAGTGAAAGCACTTACACTTTTACAAATAGCCATTCCTAATGCTTATCAACATCAGTTCAAAAAGTTTTATACTGCTCATTCTCTTTGGAATGCCTTAGAGAAAAGATTTGCTGGTAATGCCAGTACCAAGAGAAACCAAAAGGATCTCTTGAAACAGCAGTATGAGAACTTTTCTGGTGGAAAGAATGAAAACCTTACTCAAATTTTTGACAGGTTCAACAAACTGATAAGTGGACTGGAAGTGCAAAAGTCATTCTGGATCAAGATGAAGTCAACAGAAAGTTTCTCAGATCTCTTGGAGAAGAATGGACAGTCTATGCTGCACAATGGAGAACAAAAGACACTCTTGATGAGATAGAATTGGATGATCTATATAACAGTTTAAGAGTGTTTGAGACTGAGATTGATGCTAAAAAGAAATCCTTTTCTTATAATCACAATACTGCTCTTCTGTCTTCTGAAAAATCAAATAACTGTGATTCTTTTTCAGATGGTGATGGCAACTCTGCTGAAACCCACTATGAAGCTTTTGTTGCCAATGATGGATTATTTGCTCTAATTGTTGAAGACTTGGAACAAATTCATCCAGATGATCTTGAAGAGATGGATTTAAAGTGGCAACATGCAATGCTAACCATGAGGGCCAAAAGATTTCTTAAAAGAACTGGAAGGACCAACTTTCAAGCCAAAACAGAAGGCAAACCAGCTTTTGATAAATCAAAAGTGGAATGCTATAAATGCCATAAGCTTGGTCACTTTGCCAGAGAATGTAGATCTCAAGGTCAATAGCCATCAAGGACTTCACAGCCCATTCAAACATCATTATCAACAGCTCTTGTCTCTCAAGAAGACAATGTGTTTGACTGGAGTGATCAGACAGAGGAAGAATTTCAAAATCAAGCTCTAATGGCAGAAACATCAAATGTCTCCTCCACTGAACTACCATCTGAGGTAAATTCTAAACTCTGCTCTCAATCATGCAAAAATATGGTTAAAAAATACAGAGATCATAATGAGAGCATGTGCAAAACTCTAGCTAAGATGGAAGAAAGGAGATATGAATACATGCAAGCCATAGAAGATTTGGAAAAACAGATCAATGATTATAAGGATAATGAGATTCAAAGGGGGTATGATAGAACCTATCATGAGTGGGAGAAAAAGGAGCTAAATAAGAAAATAGAATCTCTGAATAAAAAGGTAGGAGAGACTGAACAAAAGGTGTTTAAGGCTAATAA
Organism: Centrapalus pauciflorus; assembly: GCA_020465985.1. NCBI lineage: Eukaryota > Viridiplantae > Streptophyta > Magnoliopsida > Asterales > Asteraceae > Centrapalus > Centrapalus pauciflorus. Next base: position 19,311 of record JAANYP010003879.1, read on the forward strand.
GAAACTAGAATCTATTAACATAGATCTAGGAAACTTCAAGTTAGCAAATCAAAAGCTGGAACACCTAATGGAAGTCCAATTTAAAGATAGAGTGAAATCTCAGGTCAATCCCAAAGAAGTAATAGGATACAGAGCTACTCCACCTCCATACAATAACAAGTACATTCATCCAATGAGTGAGGTTGCTGATAGACTTGTCAATGAACCACTAGATGAGTCTATGACTATTGTAGATCCTATCCTTGATAACAGTCCTGAATCAAAGGAAGATAAAATTCAAAATAGAGACTGTGACACATTGAGTGCACCCATAGAGGTCCAAGCTCCCAGTAAGAAAGGAAAAGAGAAGATGAGTGTATGCAATGATATTCCACAAGTTTCTGTACATTCTAACTGTAACACTGCATCTTCATCAAAAGGAAACAAAAGAGGTAAAATTGTTTCTGTCTGCACATGCCAAAAGCATGGTGTTCAAAAGTTTCCTAAACAACAGCAGGTAAGAGGAAATCAGAGAAACAAGAACCAGAAATTGACAGAAAAGTCTGGTTCTCCAATTCAAACTGTCAAAAGGTGTTTTCACTGTGGAAGGAAGAATCACCTAGCCAAGGATTGTTTTTATAAATCAGCTGTTGCAAAATAGACTGTGAAACACACAAAACCAAATCCTATTCAGGCAAAGCACTCAAAGGTGAAACCTTCCACATCAGTTCCAAAGAAAACAGTTGCTCACAGGTTTTCAAAAGTTAATAAAAAACAGTCCACACATCAAAAACAAGTTTTGGCAAAGCCTAAATCAAGTTTTAAACAAATATGGTGTGTCAAGGACAAATCTTCAGCTCAAACTGCTAATGCAAAAGATCAGACTGCTAAGTCAAAATCTGAAGCTGTTTAAACAAAAACTGAAGCTGTTAGCACTACAAACACAGATCAAGCTGATGAGCATCAATATGGAACTGCTAGTGAATCATCTGAGACTGTTAGAAGAAAAGATGATCAATATAGTTGGATACCTCATATAATCACCAAATACTCTCCAAAGACTCCATCAGTAGATCTCACTAAATATAAGAAGTCAAAAACAGTATTTAGTTATGTCAATGTACAAGGCCAACCCAAAACCAATTTGGTTTGGGTTTACTCCACTACTGACTAAGCTGTTATTTGTGCAGGGCAACCACAGGTCTCCTCATAGAACAAGATGGCATTTGGACAGTGGATGCTCTAGGCACATGACAGGCAATTCTGAGTGCTTGTCAAATTTCAAAGGTTTTGATGGAGGTTTTGTAGCATTTGGAGGCAACTCAAAAGGAGGTAAGGTTACAGGTAAAGGTACTGTTAATGCAGGCAACATGACATTCCATGATGTTTTGTATGTTGAACAGCTTAAGTACAATTTATTAAGTGTCTCTCAAATCTGTGACAAACAAAACATTGTTTTGTTCACAGATTCTGAGTGCATTGTTCTTTCAAAAGATTTCAAAGTTCCTGAAAACCTTGTTTTACTAAGAACACCAAGAAAGGACAATGTCTACTGTCTGGACACAGATCTTTTGACTAAATCAAATACTTTAAGCTGTTTGATATCCAAAACATCATCCAATGAGTCTGCTCTTTGGCATAGAAGGATGTGTCACATGAACTTCAAGTCCATGAATGCTTTAGTTAAAAAGAACCTGGTAAGAGGCTTACCACAAAAGGAGTTCATTTGTGATGATCATTGTGTAGCATGCCTTAAAGGTAAGCAACACAAAACTTCTCATAAGGCAAAGAAGTAAACTCAATCTCATCTGTTCTTCAACTGCTTCATATGGATCTATTTGGTCCAACATCTGTTTTGAGTTTGAATAAAAGGGCTTACTGTTTAGTTATTGTTGATGATTTCACCAGATTTACTTGGGTTTACTTTCTTAGGTCCAAAGATGAAACTGCTGAACTAGTTAAGTCTTTTATCCTTAAGATAGAAAACCAATCCAATTCAAAAGTTAAGGTGATAAGATCAGACAATGGAACTGAGTTTAAAAATCACATTCTAAACAGTTTCTGTGAGTCCAAAGGCATTGCTAGACAATATAGTGCACCAAGAACACCACAGCAAAATGGTGTAGCTGGAAGAAAGAACAGAACATTAATTGAGGCTGCTAGAACAATGTTAGCTGATTCAAATCTGCCAATGACTTTCTGGGCAGAAGCTGTTAATACAGCCTGTTATGTTCTAAATAGGGTTCAGGTTGTCCAATCACAAGGGAAAACTCCCTATGAGTTATTTCATAACAGAAGTCCCCTAATAGCTTTCTTCAAGCCTTTTAGATGCCCATGTACTATCCTTCACACTAAGACTCACTTAGGGAAGTTTGAAAGTAAAGCTGAAGAAGGATTCTTTGTAGGATACTCAATTCAAAGCAAAGCCTATAGAGTATATAACAGTGTGTCTAAAACCATTGAAGAAAGTGCCAATGTTGAATTTAATGAAAATACTGCTAATATCAAAGGCACTGGTCCTGATTGGTTGTTTGATTTAGATTCACTAACAAATTCTCTGAGCTTTTTTGAGTATACTGCAGAAGCTGATGCATACAGGGTTGAAGCTGCTAACACAAATTCTCATGCTGCCAATACAATTTCTCAAGCTGTTGGCACAAAGTTTCAGACTGCTGCAGATTCAACAAGTTGGGATGATTACACCACTCTACCACTTCTGTCCTGTGATCCTCCAGGGGTTCTGAATGCTCAACATAATACTAATTCAGATACAGAAGTGCCACTCCCAAGTCCTGAGAGAACAGCTCCAACACAAAGGAACACAGTCCCAGACTCAAGTCAAGCTGTTCCTGAAGATGATCCTTTTACTGGTCCAGATGGAGATGATACAAATCTTGGATCCTCTTTTCAGACTGAGAGAGAGCCTACACTAAGGGTTCACAAGTATCATCCTCTCAATCAAATACTGGGTGATCCAAGCACTCCTGTACAAACAAGGAAAATGGTTCAAAATGAGACTGCTGCTGCTGAACAAACAGTTCCTGAATTCAGTCTAGCTGCCTTTGAGAATGCTTGTTTCATGTCTCAACTAGAACCTAAAAAGGCATCAGAAGCATTAAAAGATTCATCCTGGATTGAAGCTATGCAAGAAGAGCTTCTACAGTTCAAAATTCAGAATGTATGGACTCTGGTGGATCTTCCTAAAGGTAAGAGAGCAATTGGTACAAGATGGGTGTTCAGAAACAAGAAAGATGAGAGAAGGATAGTCATCAAGAACAAAGCAAGACTAGTAGCACAAGGGTACACTCAAGAAGAAGGCATAGATTATGATGATGTATTTGCTCCAGTAGCAAGAATTGAAGCCATCAGACTATTTCTGGCCTATGCAAGCTTCAAAGGATTTAAAGTGTATCAAATGGATGTCAAGTCTGCTTTTCTGTATGGAACAATTGAAGAGGAGGTATATGTGTGCCAACCTCCTGGTTTTGAAGACTACAAGTATCCAGACAGGGTGTACAAGCTAGACAAGGCTCACTATGGTCTCCATCAAGCCCCCAGAGCATGGTATGACACTCTGTCATCATACCTTCTACAAAATGGATTCAAGAGAGGCACTTTGGACAAAACACTCTTCACTAAGTCTATCAAAGATGAGATTCTGCTTGTCCAAATCTATGTTGATGACATCATCTTTGGTTCAACCAATGATTGTTTGTGCAAAGAGTTTGAGGCTTTAATGCACAAAAGGTTCCAAATGAGCTCAATGGGAGAACTCACTTTCTTTCTCGGATTACAAGTTAAGCAGAAGCCTACAGGTCTCTTCATAAGCCAATCAAAGTATGTGAAGGACATACTGGACAAATTTGGATATCAAGACACCAAAGCTGCAAGCACTCCAATGGATCCTCATAAGCAGCTTCATACAGATAAAGATGGCATAGATGTGGATATTCATTTATACATATCTCTTATAGGATCTCTTATGTATCTAACACCTTCCAGACCTGATATCATGTTTGCTGTCTGTGTGTGTGCTAGGTTTCAATGCTTTCCAAAGGACTCTCACTTGGTTGCTGTTAAGAGAATCTTTAGATACCTTAAGAGCCAACCACACTTAGGCCTATGGTATCCTAAAGACTCTCCCCTTGTACTAACTGCTTATTCTGACAGTGACTATGGTGGATGCAACATTGACAGGAAATCCACAACTGGTGGATGTCAATACTTAGGAGCAAGATTGGTCTCTTGGCAATGCAAAAAGCAAACAACTGTGTCCACATCATCCACTGAAGCAGAATATGTAGCAGCTGCAAGCTGCTGCTCCCAGGTAATATGGATTCAAAATCAACTAAGAGACTATGGTATGAATTTCTTATCCACTCCTATTTATATTGACAACTCAAGTGCAATCAGCATTGTGCAAAACCCAGTGAAATTCCCAAAAACCAAGCATATAGAAATCAGATTTCACTTTATCAGAGATTGTAATGAAAAGAAGTTAATCCAAGTTACCAAGATTCATACTGATGATCAGTTAGCTGATTTATTTACAAAACCTTTTGATGTAGGAAGGTTCACTTTCCTAGTATCAAACATTGGTATGGTAAGCATGGATTAAAATTTTCATTCTTATCTAATATGTATGCTTAATTTAAGGGGGAGTCACTGTTTTTATTAAAAGATGCTTCATTTCTAACTAACAGCTTGAGTATTTTCTCAAGCTGCTAGTTCATTTTCTCATGCTGTTAGTTGTTTTCACTTGATCTGTCAAAGTGTGCAGGGTATTTGGGTAATTTCTCAAATGTGTGCGCGGGACCCAACCTTTTCGAAACCTTTAAAGGTCCCGGTTTCGTTCAGTTGTAACTACCAGTTACATATTCTTCTTCCACGGCCTCTTGCTTTCTCTCTGAACGAATCACACATTCTTCTTTCAAACCCTAAACCATCGTTTCTTCATCAATGGAGCTTGTAAAAGAACACAACTGCCTCCCATACACCCTAAAACACTCTGAACTTCAACCGTTTCATGCAATGATGGATTTCCTCAGGCACTCCCATATCCATTATGCCCTTTCCATTAACCCTACTATATACATCTCCCATATTGAACAGTTTTGGAATCATGCATCTGTTCAAACCATCAATGGAGTGCCTACCCTCATATCCAAGATTGATGGAACTGTCATCAATATCACTGAGGAATCCATCAGACATCACTTGCATCTTCAAGATGCCTCAGGTATAACCGACCTATCCCTTCAAGCTTTACATTTTGGTCTTCAAAATATTGGTTATAGGGGTCCTGCTGATTCTTTACTTTTCTTAAGGCACACTTTTCTCCAGAATGGAAATACCTTGTGCATATTATTCAGCAATGTTTAAGCCCCAAAAGAACTGGTTGGTTTGAGTTTCCTCAAATATTGCCACTGCCTTAGTGTGCTTTTCTACTGGCCAACAGTTCAACTTTTCTAACATGATTTTTCAGGGAATGTTAAGGCATCATTCCCTAAAGACTGGAAATTCTGAATGTATCCTAGGTTATTGCAGACAATTATTGCGACACATCCTGCACAACTCGCACAATTTACATTAAACGGATTAACATGTTTGCCCTAGGCACTCGTCTTCAATCAAAAGGCTGTTCAAAGCCAAGTGCCAATTTGTAAGTATAGATGTTCATTGGCCATCTGGAAATGATGACACATCATTCAGGAAACAGAGGAGAGTGTCCTGA